>CM054131.1:35770302-36086975 GCA_028751855.1 Ambrosia trifida | reverse complement strand
ATAAATTATATAAATAAAATAAAAAAAAATAAAAAAGATTAAAAAAAATAAGAATATTAAATATTAAGTTAGAAATAAAAAAATAAATTATAAATACAGAAATATATTATCAAACAGTCAATGTGTGATTTGGTAATTGCTGATATAGTGATCCACATAAACTCACATGCAGATCGTTATACAATGCTTTAAACTGATACTAGTATTTATAGTATAAACTCATTCACATGTGGTTCCCACACACACGACATACTCCCGTATCTAGAAATATTGCACAAATATCCATTGTAACACGTGATTATGCTATTGTTATCCGTAATTACAGTATACGAGGCACAGAGGTGTACAGGTCTAGGGGGTGTTCAAAAATATCCGAATCCGAAACTACCTGAAAAACCGGATATCCGAAATTTCGGATTCGGATAGTGATTTTGAAAATTTTTGGATATTCGGATATCCGAAAATTTATAAAAACATTTTATCGGATATCCGAAATATCCAAATATCCAAAAATATTTGAAAATTATCCGAAAATATCCGAAAAATATCCAAAAATATATCCGAAAATATCCGAAATATCCAAAAATTTATATATAAAACATATAAAATAAAATATATTATAATAAAATCGGATATTCGGATATCCAATTCACTATCCGATCGGATATCCGAATTTCGGATATCCGGTTTTGAACACCCCTATACACGTCAGCAAATCAATGCCACAAAGTAACATGTGCAGTCTACCAGGTTGAGATCTTATATCAATCATGATTTGCATCAGTGATTAGATACGATGTATTAGATAATCTTTGATTATCATCACACATTTAAAGTTCCTCAATTTGGTAACTTTGGGTTTTGCCATTATAGCTCTTTTATTAAGATACCCTGCCTGATCTAGGTCCGTAAAACCTTACGACAAAAGATCAGATAGGCTATCCCCGGATAACAAATAACATAACGACCCGAAACCTCCGAATTTTGTACAATACCCTATCAAACGAAATTACGGTACCAAGACCATATGCCCATGAGGTGTTCAGCCACATAGTAAATAGTTTGATATGTATGTATCAGGCATGCAGTATTAAGGTCTACGAAGCCTACCAACACATTACACAAAATCAACACACGCCTTATTAAAAATATTTACAATTCTTTAGCATGTATCACATCCTCACTAATGTACTATCATTTCCTCTTTTTCTCCAGGAAAATCAATGTTTTAAAATTTTGTAATTTTTATGGTTTTTCAAATTTCAATGTTTTTTGTTTTTCTGAAAATAGAAGCTCCTCCTAAAATTGAAAACATATTTTTTAGTTTTTGATTGTCTGAAAAAGTAAAAACAATCATAAAATTTGATAAACTGATGTGGATTTTAATCTTGTTTTTCTGTTATACCATTAGCTGTAATAAATTTCAAAACGTGATTTATCAAAAGCTTGGGTGAACAAATCGGCTCTTTGATAATCAGTGTGGATTTTGACCATGTCAATCAATCCTTTAGCATAGCAATCCCGAATAAATGATAACGAACTCGGATATGCTTAGCCTTAGAATGATTGACAATGTCTTTAGTGAGTGCAATAGCGGTTTCATTATCGCAATGAATGGGGGGGTTTAAGAAATTGCAAACCGTTGCCGCGCATCTTTTGTTGTATCCAAAGCACTTGTGAACAGCAACTCGAGGTTGCCACGTATTGTGCTTCACATGTAGACAGGCAACTGACATCTGCTTCTTACATTGCCAGGTCACGAGCCTGCTCCCCAGAAATTGACATCCAGCCGTTGTGGATTTAGCATCAATATCGCAACCTGCATAATCAGAATTTTGTAAAGGATCGTTTTTATGAAAACACACAATGTATCACACGAGTAGAACAATTCAGGTGCGGAATCCCTAAATTGTATGCAATATGATAATTAATCAATCAGACACAAAGAAATCCATGTTAATCATCACTATCATTAAAATATCAAAGTTGTTTATACGTTAAAGACCTGATTACAATGATAAAATACACACTCTAGATGTTCTAGACCTTTCCTGTAAACACACACTAAACCACAAACAAATAACACACTTAGAAAAAATATGTAAACAGGTTTCTGGTTCGACCTAATAGGTGTGACCGGGGGTTCAAATGAGAAAATTGTGACTGGTTCGACCCCCTAGAACAAGATCAAATAGAAACGTAACACCCAAGACTCTGATTCGACCTATATGATACCTGGTACGACCTCCCGTAAGGTCGAATGAGACAAATTGGTTTGAATGAGACAACAGCAGACTCTGAATAATGAACAAACACAGGTTCGACCCTAAAAATCACTTGGTTCGACCAAAGAATAACAGGTTCAACCTAAAAACCACACTCCTTCGACCAAAAACTCACTGGTTCGACCTAACCCATTTCAAAAACGGTTATTCTTTCAAAAATCAGTTATTTTGATCCAAAATTTTCAAAAGTTGATGGATTTCAATGATCTTTAGCAGGTTTTGCTTCGGATTTGTAGGAGATTAACTTTTGTGAAAGAATTTTGATTTTATCCGTAAAAACACCTCAACATCAATCAATCTCCATGATCATGCAAAACTCATGCAAAACAGATAAAATTTGATGACTTTGAGTAAAAATCTGATGAAAAACTATCAAATTGCACTCGTGTGATTGAGCATAGCTCTGATACCACTTTGTAAAGGATCGTTTTTATGAAAAACACACAATGTATCACACGAGTACAACAATTCAGGTGCGGAATCCCTAAATTGTATGCAATATGATAATCAATCAATCAGACACAAAGAAATCCATGTTAGTCATCATTATCATTAATAATCAAAGTTGTTTATACGTTAAAGACCTGATTACAATGATAAAACACACACTCTAGACGTTCTAGACCTTTCCTGTAAACACACAGTAAACCACAAACAATGACACACTTGAATAACTTTTCAAACAAACTTAAACTATATATAGACCTGCACGTTCGACCCTTGTATTGGTCGAATGTACACGTTCGACCTCTACATAGCTCGAACCAAACAAATATAAACCTACAAAACTTCGTTCGACCATTTGTAATCCTCATTCGACCCTCTCGACAGGTCGAATGTATCTTCATTCAGCAATCTTCAATACCAAAAACGCCTAATATTATTGAATCCAAAGCGATAGCCACATATAGTGTATCAACATAGGGTAATACTTGGGATCGTTTGTGCCACATTTAGACTATTTCAAAGGATTCAACACTTGTGATAAGTTGAGTTTACATAGCCCCTTTTTACTGTTTACATTTTTGGGGTGAAACATGTTTAAATATTTTTGATACAATAGTAATTACTCATTCTCATTATGTTGAAACTTGTGGATTCATTTTGACTGTAACAAAAAGACACGGTACAAATATTAACATTGATCAAGCCGCCTGTTTAGATTATAGCGTTATAGGTCTGACAAACCCCCCCCCCCCCCACATAAATTCAAGGATGATCGAAAACAGTTACACTTTTACTAACTTCGAGTTAGGTCTCAGTCAACACAAGGTTTGATTGTACAAAAGACGCATTGTTACATTTCAGACTCTTACTCTTACATTACTCATTGCTATATCTTGATTGTGATTGCTATACAAATCACTGTATTTTATTACTTGCAAAACCTATATATTCTCACCAACTATTTATAGTTGACCCCCTATATTTCCAACTTAACTTGTTTTAGGTTTTATTTGCTATTGGAAGTTGTACAAGTCTTGTACCACATAGAAGTTTTGGACCCAGTTTGTATTAATCAAGTTTATGTAATCTTTACTTGTATAATTCTAAATCATTTAATAATATTTAAATTTCATTTGGTACCATGAGCTATTAAACAATCATCACTACGTGGCACCTCGATGTTTCCGCCATCGGTTGGGGTGTTACATGTGTGTATGGGTAAAATCGGATGGAAGGTTGGGGGGGGGGGGTAAAGGAATGTGAGTGTACCGTAAGATAGAAGGCCAATTGTTTTGGTGTGGTGCTAACATGTGGGGATCTTGGTATTTATAGAGGAGGATGTGATGAGGGGTACGGTTGGGGTGGATGAATGTGGTAGTCAAAATTGCATTGGCATTTGGTATGTTAATTCCTTTAGTGCAATACATATTTATCAAATTACAAACCAATCCGAGACAACATTTAACGTTTACAAAAATATTGTATCGAAAATACACTGCCTTAAAACCAGTTTTGATCACTTGAATATAATGTTGCAGCATAGCTTGACCACTTTTCGCGAATGACATCCATATCATCATCCGCGTAATAATCCACTCCTCCCCCAACCTGAGACAACAATAAAATTAATACATTAGTCGAGGCCGGCCAATTATTTTACATAACATATCTTGAACATATATATCTTTTTCATAACATATAACAATCAACGAAAACATATAACATCTTTTTCGGTAAAAAAAAAACATAACTCTTGAACAAAAACATATATCTTGAACATTTATCTTTTTCCGTAAAAAATCAACAAAACATAACATGTAACTTGAACACCTGATCACCAAAAAATAAACAAAATACTCAAGGGCTGTTTAAAACTTACAGGTGGGGGTCGGCTCTAAATAAATTTTTTCTCTGTAATGTTTTCTCCAGCTCTGAATCTCCGGCTTCGGCTTAGGGTTGTAGGAAAACCTTCGACATTGGGGTTTTGAAGAATGAGAGTGTTTTGTTATGAGAAGATGACTTTGAATACAGGAGTTTAAAGAATGGGCTTAGGGTTTTCTACGATCTTCTACTGACCGTCACAATATTGGGGTTTGAAGAATGGGCTTAGGGTTTTCTTCTGATCTTCTTCTGATTGTTTAGTTATGAGAGAGATGAGCAGATCGGTGTGTTTTGTTATGAGAGAGGGAGAGGGTTTATGGGGAGGCGCGCGGGAGAGTGGAGGGAATTGAGATTTTGGTGACACAAAACCATGACACACAAGTTTCTTTACCGTCATGTTTTTTTTTAATTTATGACGGAATATTATTGACACACAGAAAAAAGCGTCAAGAATTTATTAGTTTTTATCAAAGATGACATTTTTTATGACATACACTTTTGCATGTCATTCTATAGGTGTATGTCATAATTTGAATATACGGGGACAAAAATTCAAAGTTTTTTCATGGTTGGTGTCAATAGTAGGAAGGCGAATAATAGGATCATGGGTCTGAATGTCGATGGAGTTTGGATCCGAAAACTTACTGCAGTTAAGAAGGCGGTGTTCTCTTTTTTTAAAAATAAATTTTTGGAGCAGGTACCCTGTGAGACCGAGGTCATTGCTCTGATTTCAAGAATATTTCGGATTCGGACAACGTGTCGTTAGTGCGATTTATTAAGAGGTTTGGGATTTATTTGAGCATGATTTCCATAATATTATGCCTGCATTTTACAGGGACGGGGTCATCAATGTGGGGAGTGGCTTCTTTTTTATTACTCTTATTGAAAGTGAAAGACCCGGTGGATCTAAACGGTTACCGTCCGATTAATGTGGTAGGAGTTATTAGCAAAACCATCTCAAAGATCTTAGCTAATCGTTTCTTAAAAGGTGTCGGCAAAGTCGTTTCTACTCCCAATCCGCCTTTCTTAAAGGAAGCTCATTCTTGATGGCCCCCTAATTGTCAACGAAGTCACTAGCGGGTGCAAAAGAAGTAAAAAACACGTGTTTATCGTCAAGATTGATTTGAGAAGGCATATGATAACGTGAATTGGAATTTGGGGCTGGACATTTTAGAACAAATGGGATTGATAGTCGGTGGAGAACGTGGGTTTTAGGCTCTTAGCTCGGCGTAAACGGTGCTCCTACCTTCGAATTTTAATGCGACAAAGGTATGAGACAAGGAGATCCGATCTCTCCTTTTCTTTTTCTTATTGTCATGGAAGCGTTGTCGTGTATGGTGGACAAAGCTATTAAGGTAGGGATTATGAGGGGTATCCATACTCCGCATGACGGTCCGATTATTTCGCATCTATTGTATGCCGATGACGCAATCCTTATCGGTGAGTGGGATTCGGAAAATTTGATTAATGTAGTTCGTATTTTGAGGTGCTTTTATGTGAGCTCCGGGTTGAGGATAAATTTGGCTAAATATATGCTCTTCGGTATTGGGGTTGATTTTTCGGAGGTTGAGTCTATGGCTGCAATGGTGGGTTGTTCGGCTAGTGTCCCTCCTTTTAAATATTTGGGATTGATGGTCGGGGCGAACGTGGATCGTGTTGGTAATTGGCAGCTGATTTATGATGTTTTTGAAGCTAGACTATCTCAATGGAAGGCGAATACGTTATTGATTGGGGGGAGGGTCACACTTATCAAGGTCGGTCCTTGAGAACCAAACAACATACTATTTCTCCCTTTATAAAGCTCCATGTAAAGTTTTGAATGACCTCGAACACATTATCAAAATTTTCCTTTGGAGAGGATCGGCTCGGAATAACAAACTCCATTGGGTCTCTTGGGACAGGGTGGCGTGTCATAAGAAAGTGGGGGGGTTTGGGTCTCACCAAACTTCGGATCACTAACCTTGCGCTGCTTTCAAAATGGGGTTGAAGATTTAAATCCGAAAGTGGTAGTTTATGGAAGAGCATTATTCTTGCTTTTCATTTCTGCAGCCGCAATTGGGACTTTATGATGGTCAATAAATATGCTTGTGGGGTGTGGAACAATATTTTTAGAGTCTTGGCTTGGATAACGATCTCTGGGGTTTCGTTTAGAAGGTTTTTCAAAGGTATTATCGGGGATGGTAAAGAGATATCGTTCTGGCTGGATCCTTGGGTCGGGAGGACGCCTCTAAAAGACGTTTGTCCAGTTTTGTTTTGTTTGGAGACGGTCAAAAGAATAAGTGCAGCAAATAGGTGGAGAGGTAGTGAGGCGGCTTGGAGCTGGTCTAGGGAACCTTTAGATGCTGTCGAGTTAAAGGAATGGAGCTTTCTGTCAGATCTGGTTGGTTCGGTTAGGCTGCAGAATAGTTCCGATAAGTGAAAGTGGTTGGGCAAAAGTAACAGAGAATTCAGCGTGGGTTCTGTCAAGCGCCTGTCAGATTTGGTTGATTTTTGTTATATTTTAAGTTTTCGAAACAAGAAGAATAAAAAAATGAAATACAAAAATTATAATTCTACAAATTACAATAATTATTTTTTTATTCTTCATCCGAACTACTTATGCGCGTCAATGCAACGTATGTGAGTTCTTTGTTAGATAGGGGTTCGCTTAGTCACTTTTCCACCTTTTCATCATTATTTGTTCGTCAATTTCCATTTACTCTTTGATAGTTGTTTGATGTTCTACCTGATCCACCTAGGGGAGTTAGTCTTGCTCTCCGTATCAATAAACTCTGCCACTATGAGAAAAAGTAGTTTCTGAAGCTACCGTAGAAGCTTGGACGTTTAGTAGATCACGGGCCATAATGGATAGGATCGGAAACCGGTCAAAATCGAGCCAAACGGCTACTTTATCCCAAACTAGGTAAAAACGGTTTGGGCCGGTTTATCCCAAACTAGTTCAGGATCGAAGTTAAAAAAAATTGCTTCGGATCGGGTTCATTTGGAAAACAGGGGACCGATTTAGGGTCAAAATACAAGCTAAAATTGGGCAAGGAAATACCGGTCCGGGTTTGGGTTCGAGTCAGAAAATTGTTTTTTTTTTCTTTATCTCTAGTACTAAGTGCCATAGGAGTTTTAAAATATAAATGATGATTAGTTTTACAACACATTATTATATATTTTATCAACTGAAGTTAATAAAAAATTATATAAATGGTTGACGACATCATTAAATAGTTCAATAATTATAATTATAAAGTAGTTTCCTCTTGAGGAAATTATTGCCCACCTATGTCATACTTATCCAATAGTTTTACCAATAATGGTAGTTTTTATAATTAAAAATGAAATTATTGAAGTATTTGACTTGCCAATCAAATTAATGTTTGACATTTTAAATTAACAAAGTTTGACTAACCAGAAGTCAACTAAACTTACATTGTTCATACCCTCTAGGTACGCGTGCTTATCATTTCGTGTTGACTTATCCATGAGTTGTAGCTTACTTTTTTATTTTATAAAGGCTATTTAACATGAGTCTTCGAGGGTGTTTGGGATTGAGTTTCAAAACAACTTATTAACTTATTGGCTTTTCCAAAAAGCCAATAAATCAATAGCTGTTTGTGTAACCGAAAAGTACTTTCTGTTTTGACTTTTGGCTTTTGGCTTTTAAGGGTGGAAAAACTGTTTTTGAAAAGTTAGAAATCCTGGCTTTTGGCTTTTGGCTTTTGGAAAAAAAATTACAAATATACCACCCATACAACCAATATTCACAATAAGTTAAGCGAAACACTTAAAAAACAACAATTTATTGACTTTTTGACGGTTTCTCATCCCAAAAGCTAATCCAAACACTTTTTTTAAAACTCCTTTTCAAAAAGTCATAAGCCAATAAACACTTTTGACCAAAAGCACTTTTGCATCTCCAAACTCAATCCCAAACACCCTCTTCATATCTACATACCTCCCAAAACTATCTACACACCCTAAAAAGCTATCATATGGGGCATATGGACCTATATATCTCATACACGGTCACTTCATTGACTTTTATGCTAGTAATCATTGAGTGTCAGATCAGTCACCCCTATATACTCCATATGATACCATATGGCCTATATGGCTATGTCTGGGCTATTTTTTGAGAAATTATGGTTTTCCATGGTTGGCTCGTTTATTTTTTAAATTTTTTAAATGTCTGGTATAGACACGCGGTATAAGTTATTTTTTCGGCATAGACATATTACGAGTTATACTTTGTTAAAAACGTTACAAATTATTTTTTAACGACATACACATGTTTTTTTTTATTTTAAACATTTTACAAACAACTTATACGAATTAGTTTGGTAATGTTTAACTTATAATTGATTCTCCGCGTATGGGTATGATGTCACCCCCAATAAACATGGGGTTTTATCGACAAAACAAGCCAAAAAATGTCTATACACCACTTATGGTAACATACGAGGCATGTAGAAGTACAAGGTCATATGTATTAGATAAATATTTGTAATTATTATTATCATAAATGTGTATTGTGTATATTTGTTAACTCCCTTTGATTAAGGAGAGATTGTTGTAATCTTTTTCTATATAACAAAGGTTTCCCTCATTCTATTGATGAGGTTGATTAAAACATTTCTTATATGGTATCAGCCTATTCCCCTCATCTCTCTAAAAACTAAACCTAATTCTTCTTTTTCCTTCCTTCTGCCGTCACCTTCACAGACCCTCCAATGGCTTCCTCCTCTTCTGATACTCCCTTTTCTATGCAAGCCTTCTCTACCATGATGCATATTAAACTTACTTCATCTAATTATCTTATATGGCGTGACCAAATGCTCCTTGTCCTGGAGCATCATAAGCTGTCGGAACAGATTGATGAGTCTGTTTCACCTCCGCCGGCCACCATTACTGTCGCAGACAAGGTTTCTTCCAATCCGGCTGCTGCAACATGGGCCGATAATGATCGAAAGGCCGTTCTTCTCATCAAATCAGCCCTTACTGAAGAATCGGCTGCTGAAGTTCTTGGTCTCAAGTCTGCTTGTGACATCTGGAACGCTCTTGAACACGCCTATAGCAATGCGTCTGTTGAACGCGTTCACTCTTTACGTGATTCTCTTCGTCTTCTCAAGAAGGGTACGTCTTCTGTTTCTGAATTTTCACGTCGTTTTAAGTCTATTTGTGATCAGCTTGCAGCCATCGGTCATCCGGTTGCGGAAATGGACCGGCTTCATTGGTACTTATGTGGCCTCGGACCTTCATATGAGATTTACTCTACATCTATCCGCACGTCTGGTAAGACACTCTCGTTTCGGGATCTGGTTGCTCAGACTGAAAGCCAAGAATTGTTTTTACAATCCATACATGGTGGTGATACCCCACCCGTAGCTTTTAATGCTCAGCAGTCTCGGGGTCGCGGCCGTGGATCTTCATCTCGCGGTCGTGGTTATACCCGTAGTCGTGGTTCGAATAATAGTCAAAGTCGTCGACCACCACATTGCCAATTATGTCGTACAAATGGCCACTATGCGAATGCTTGCCCACAACTGTCTACCTTTGCATCTAATGTTTCCACTGATGCATCTCTAGCTAAAGCTTTCCATGCACGATGTCATGTCAACGATGATTCACCCGATTGGAATGCAGATTCGGGTGCCACTGATTACATGGTTCCACCCTCTGATTCTGTTCAAGACTCCACCCCATACAAAGGTAAACACCATGTGATTTTTGGTAATGGTAAGACTTTATCTATTTCACATACAGGGACATCAACTATAGCTAAAAATATTAAGTTGCGCAATGTTCTTGTTGTTCCTGGTCTCACAAAGAAGCTTTTGTCTGTCAGTAAGCTAACCAAGGATCATCCGGTTGATGTTTTATTTTCGGATTCTTATTTTCATATTCAGGATCGGGTAAGCAAGCAGGTACTCGCTGAAGGCACTTGTGCGGATGGACTTTATGTACTCAAGAATTCTTTACAAGCTTATGTTGCTACCACTGGAAGTTCTAATAAAGCGTCCTACGAGCTATGGCATGCTCGCTTAGGACACGTCAATTTTAATATTATTTCTCTTTTGAACGAATTAGGAGTTTTGTCTGTTACTTCTTTGTTACCTAAACCTACGGTTTGTACCCCATGTCAACTTGCAAAAGGACAACGTTTATCTTTTGATTTGAATTTAAAACGTGCTTCTAAGCCTTTGGATTTAATACATTGTGATTTATGGGGTCCTGCACCTATTTGTTCAAAAGATGGTTTTCGGTATTATGTTGCCTTCATTGATGATTATTCCAGGTTCACATGGTTGTACCCTCTAAAGACGAAAACAGGATTCTATTCTATTTTACCTGTATTTCTTAACCTTGTTCAAACACAATGCTCACGCAAGGTAAAAGTCTTTCAGAGTGATGGTGGTAGTGAATTTGTCAACCATACAGTTCGGAAAATTTTTGAAGATAATGGCACTTTTCATCGGTTTTCGTGTCCCTATACGCCTCAACAAAATGGCCGTGCGGAACGAAAACATCGTCATATTGTTGAAACAGGTTTGGCAATGCTATTCAATGCCCACATTCCAGCTACTTATTGGGTGGATGCTTTCACCTCGGCTACATATATTATAAATCGCTTGCCTACACCGTTATTGGAAAATAAATCTCCATATCAACTATTATTTCATGAGCATCCTCAATATTCTAATTTTCGAACTTATGGTTGTCAAGTTTTTCCCTATCTTCGTGACTATACGAAGCATAAGCTTGAGCCAAGAAGTATTGCTTGTGTGTTTATCGGCTATAGTATGCAACATAAAGGCTATCGGTGCCTTGATCCATCAACTTCCAGAATTTTTATTACTCGTCATGCCCGTTTCAATGAGTCATGTTTTTCGTTTCAAGGTACCCCAAGCTCTATTGCTATTTCTTCTCTGCCCATTACCAGCTTCACACAAGAAACTCCTCATTTTTCCCATACTTATCCTACTGAACCATCCAACCAAATGCCAAGCCCACCTTCGGCCGCTACCTCTCACATGCCCAGCCCGCTATTTGAACCTTTTATTGACCCTACAGCCCACCCTCAGGCCCAAGATTCTACCCACTCACCTCCCCTTACCCCTACTCCTGAGCCCGCTACATCAAACTCATCTGATGAGCCCAACACCTCAAACCCATCTCCTGAGCCCAGTAACTCAAACCCATCTCCTGAGCCCAGTAACTCAAACCCGCCCAGTAACTCAACTCCCACACCTGCGGACCAGCTACCACCCGTCAATGACCAACCTGCCTCTCCCATTAATGTTGCCTCGGATGAAGTTGTTGCTCCTCAACCTTCTCATCCGATGCAAACTCGGTCTAAAGCAGGAATTTTTAAACCCAAACATCGGGCTGACTTGGCTTCTCTTACTACTCATGCTCTCCATGTTGCTCTTGCCTCAGCCAGTGAACCACGAGGCTTCAAATCCGCTACTAAAGATCCAAAATGGATGGCAGCCATGCATGAGGAATTGGAAGCATTACATCACAACCATACGTGGACTCTAGTCCCTCGTCCATCCTCTACTAATGTTGTTGGATCTAAGTGGGTTTATCGTATCAAGTATCATTCAGATGGATCTATTGAGCGGTACAAAGCTCGTCTAGTTGCACAGGGGTATACTCAGATTCCTGGCCTGGATTACTCACATACATTCAGTCCTGTTGTTAAGGCTTCTACCGTTCGTATTGTCTTATCACTTGCAGTGTTAAATTGTTGGAAACTGCACCAGTTGGATGTTAAGAATGCTTTTCTAAATGGTAATTTAACTGAGACTGTCTTTATGGAGCAACCACCTGGGTTCGTTGATGAACATTTTCCTAATCACGTGTGCAAGCTTTCTAAGGCTCTTTACGGCCTCAAACAGGCTCCACGGGCTTGGTTTCATCGGTTGAGCAATTTTCTTGTATCTTATGGGTTCATCTGTAGCAGGGCGGACACATCTTTGTTTGTTTTCAAGCGAGATTCGTGCATTATGTACTTACTCGTATATGTTGATGATCTTATTCTTACAGGAAATAATGAAGCCGAAATTTCCACTTTTATCTCTCGTCTCAATCATGAGTTTGCCATCAAAGACTTGGGTGATCTAAATTACTTTTTGGGCCTTGAAGTTGCCTATACAGACACCGGATTGTTTCTTACCCAATCCAAATATGCCCAGGATATTCTTAAACGTGCTGCTCTATCTGATGCCAAACCTGTCAGCACACCTTTGGCTCCTCATGAATCCTTCACTATTCACGGGCAGCCTTGTTCTGATCCTCCGGCCTATCGTTCTTTAGTTGGTGCCTTACAGTACTTGACAATCACTCGTCCTGATTTGTCTTATGCTGTTAATCAGGTTTCACAATTTCTTCATGCACCTACTATTCATCATTTTCAGGCGGTTAAACGTATTTTACGTTATGTCAAAGGAACTCTTTCCTTTGGTCTCACCTACAGTCGCCCTCATTCTACATCTCTTATTGGTTACTCTGACGCTGATTGGGCTCGCTGCTTGGAAACCAGACGCTCTACCTATGGGTATTCTATTTTTCTTGGTGGAAACTTAGTGTCCTGGAGTGCCAAGAAACAACCCACTGTCTCTCGTTCCAGTTGTGAATCAGAATACCGCGCTATGGCCAACACCGCTGCTGAACTTGTTTGGATTACTCATCTATTGCGAGAGCTTCATGCCCTTCCTCCTGACAGGCCTACTTTGCTTTGCGATAACAAAAGTGCTTTATTTATGACTCAGAATCCGGTTTCACATAAGCGAGCCAAACATATTGACTTGGACTATCACTTCATCAGAGAACTTGTTAATTCAGGGAAACTTTACACAAAGTTTGTTCCAACCAATCTTCAAGTGGCAGATATTTTCACTAAAAGTCTTCCGCGTCCTCTATTTGAGAAGTTTCGTACTCTGTTACATCTTGGGCCGCCACCTTTTCGATTGAAGGGGGGTATTAGATAAATATTTGTAATTATTATTATCATAAATGTGTATTGTGTATATTTGTTAACTCCCTTTGATTAAGGAGAGATTGTTGTAATCTTTTTCTATATAACAAAGGTTTCCCTCATTCTATTGATGAGGTTGATTAAAACATTTCTTATAATATGTTCCTATGTCTGGCCCATTGAAACTTGTGTCGTGTACTTCTATATGCCTCATATGAGATCATATGAGGCATATAGACCACCATATGGGGCGTTTGATGTCATACGCCCCATATATTAGACCATTTTTTTACCACAGAATTCAAGGTTTGATTGACTGCATTTAATATGGAATGTTGAACCATATGGGGTGTATGATGTCATACGTCCCATATAAGGGGGTGTGTATTTAATTGGGTGGGTGTGTAGTTATCATGACCCTTTAACATTTGCACAAATATAATCTTTTATAAAAGTGTTTAGTTTTCGCTTATCTTAATTTCTCAAACATCGACTTAAATCATGTAAATCGAAGTAGTGGTTTGATAACGCAATTCACAACATAAGTTTGAATTGGTTTGGATGTAATTTGCATTGTCAAGTTGAGTGAATCCTTGTATTTCCGTAGATATAACCTCATGAATGACATTAGTAGTTTATGATATTTTTATAAGAAGGAAATTAAAAAAAAACTATTACTAAAATGAAGCTTAAAGAAATCCCAAAGGTTAACGTAGAGATTAAGGTTTAGGCTTCGTGTATCACACGCTTCATACTAAGTTAGAAAACTTCAAAAAAACCAAAGTTAAAGTTAAAAGTGGAAGATTTTACATAAATCATTTGTAACTAGTGAATTTCTCCACACGTTTGACGTTACGGAGGATATTTTGTCACTGTTGGTTAGATAAATTAAGGTATTGACACTTCGCATATCAACCTAAAGATAGAATCCAAAAAATAAAGTAATGGTATTAGCAAAATGAAATCAACACGTGTTTTACATAAATCAAAACCATAATACGAATATCACTAACGGTTTGAATAGTACCGATGTTGTTCAGATGAGATCGAAAGGGCATCGTTGTTGCTAGGACGGTGCTAGTTTGGTTCGACACGGTACCAGTACGGTATAAAATATAAAATATAAAATATAAAATATACTGCTATCGAAGTTGTTTGGATGGTATCGGTTCGGTTCGTCACAATAAAGAACAACAAAATCCAGTGCCGGTCCTGAGAATTTTAGTGCCTTGTACGAGCCAGAAAAAAAAGGCCCTTAGGTTTTAACGAATTATATATACTTTTTTAAATGACGATTAGCCTTAGGCACAATAAGTTATGAGGTTTTACCTCTTTAGATAGAGATTCTAATAAGTTTTGAGATTTTAATATTTTATGTAGAGGACCCAATAATAGGTTTTCATATTTTAAAAAAGAATTTAAATAGACAATAGCGGAACTATAAGTTTATGAATAGGTTATGAATAGAGGGTCAATAGAAAAAAAAAACATTTCCTAACGTGTCACAGTACTTTTTTAAACCAATTAAATTGGTGCACAAAAAGACTAAACAACATTACTTGTTTTTAATGAAAAAAATAATACTAATTTAATCCAATGTACACTAATAAATAAATAAATAGTATATTTTGAGTTGCAATCAAATCGATGATGAAGTTACAATAAATAAAAATTTTTGAGTATATGATCAGATTAGTGTAGAATTAGTCTGAGAAATGCAAATTGTGAAGTTTGCCTAGTCACACAAAAGACAAACAGCTAAAAAGTGAAAAAGAAAACAGTGAATAAAATATTTATCTACTTTAACAAACAATTTAGCTATATTTACATAAATGTCATATCATCTTCATCCTCCTCCCTTTTAGCACAATTCCATTTCTAGTCTGCGTGTTCCAACCCGGGGAAAAAGATTGATGAAATGTTTTATTAACTCTTTTCTATTCACCTCAATTACTCTATCTACTAAGAATCAAAACCAGAAAAAAAAAATCATAATTTCAAAAACTCATATTAGGCCTCCAAGAAAATCGGGGCCTCGGCCGGGGGTGCGGCTCGCCCACCCCTGGGGCCGGCTCTGACAAAATCAGTTATATTTGCACTACTAGAAAACTTGGCTATTGTCACCAAAAGTTGCTACCTAGAAAAATGGTAGCAAATTTAGCAACCGATTTTACACCAAAATATGTATTATAAGATAAAGTAACTAATCGGTTGCAAAATTTGACACCATTTATTTTTGGTGATAAATTTGTGAGAAAAATAATAAGAAAGAAATAAAAAATAAACTATAAGAAAAAACAACAAACCTATTTAATTGTGACCACCTTAGCGGTAGCAAATTTACGAACCTATTTTGAAACTAAATTGCTACCATATTAGCTACGATAAAACTGGGCTATTGTCACCAAAAGTTGCTACCTAGAAAAATGGTAGCAAATTTAGCAACCGATTTTACACCAAAATATATATTATAAGATAAGGTAACTAATCGGTTGCAAATTTTGACACCGTTTTATTTGGTCTTTCTATCAGAGTCTTTTATATGATTTTAAAGTTGGATAAACTTTAACAAATTTGTTTTATATAATTTGAGATAATGTATTATTTGACTGTTATAATATAGTTTTATTGAAATGTAATTGAATTAATAAAGAAGGAAAAAAACCCCGTAGAAAAGCTAAATGGTAGCAAATTTTCAATGAAAATGATGGCTAAATGGTAGAAAATTTTCAATGAAAGTGGTGGTTAAATGGTTACAAATTTTCAATGAAAATGGTGGCTAAATGATTGCAAATTTTCAATGAAATTGGTGGCTAAATGGTAGCAAATTTTCATTGAAAGCGGTGGTTAAATGGTAGCAATTTTTCAATGAAAGTGGTGGCTAAATGGTAGTAAATTCTCAATGAAAGCGGTGTCTAAATGGTTGTAGACTAAATGGTACCAAAACAGTTACAAAAAAGGGTGTAAATTTCGATAAAAATGGTGTTTAAATGGTGGCAATATTGGTGGCTAAATGGTACCAAAACGGTAGCAAAAGACCTTACTAAAATATTGTATGAGCGGTAGCAAATATTTTAACCGTTTTGGTGGTGACAAAAATATGGTAGCAAAATACAAAAGTGGTAGCTATTTGGTGACATTAGGGCAACAGAGACGTGTGTTTTTGCTACCACATTCTCGGTTGCAAAATGGTGGCTACAGAGCAATTACTACCGTTATGTAACCAAAAATGTGGTGACAAAAGCCTAATTTTCTAGTAGTGTTGACCCATCTGATTTTGAAGAAAACTGTTATTGAAATGTAGATAAAAATAAGCACGTTGCAATGGTATATTCGGAATTTTATAAGGTGATGTACTATATTATTAGAATAAGGAAGAGGGTAAATGACTCTGATTTAAAAAAGAATAAAACAACTAAATGTTAGATAGCTTTAATACTACTCTCAAATCATTTTTTAATTTTGTTTATAAAAGAACATACTCGAAATTTTAAAAAATATCATAACTTAAAGTTATAATAGAAACACAAAATATATTTAAATTAAAAAATAAACACAATGCAACGGTATATTTAAAATTTTATACGCCAATACGCTAATAATGAAAAGGGTAAATGACGCTGATTTATTAAAAAAAACTAATGTTAGGTAGCTTTAGTACCGCTCCCAACTCGGTTTTGATTTTTGGTTATAAAACAACATACACGAAATTTTACAAAATATCATAAATTAAAAGCTAGAAAAGCTATACTAATAAATAATAATATTCTTACTTTTCATCGTCTCAGTTTTAATATAAAAAATAAAATTAACATGTAGATGAAAAATAAGCATGATGCAACCGTATATTTAAAAGCATCTATGTTTTGATTTACTAGTGTTTACGTTTCTTATCACCAATTTTGTAAACAGTTTACAACAATTAATTATAAATAAAGGTGATAATGTTACAAATAATAAAAATGTTTTATATAAAGAAGTGTTTTAAAAGTTATGAAAGTTTGTTGCAACTTTTTCTTAATTTTATAAATTCAATAATTATAAATTGTTACAATTTTCTAAATTTTATGGTTATTGTTATTGAACCCGTATATTTCTACAGGCCTAAAAATATCTAGATGGCCAAATCATAGGTTACTTTTGTAGGTGGTGTTCCAGTTATGTTATTAGCGAAAATTGACCAAAGAAGTGGTTTTTGTAATGGGACCAAGCTACAAATAGTATCACTTGGCAAGTAGGTTATAGAAGTTGAAATTACATATGAAGGTAATATTGAAACTTGACTTTCATTTTAAGAATTAGTTTGATACCTTCAAATAAAAAATCCTTTAAAGTTTCTACTTTATAGTAAAGACAATTTCCATTCTCAGCATGCTTTACACTTATTATTAATAAATGACATAAATAATCCTTTTCACTCATGGAAAATTGTATAAGGGATCGTCAAAAGTTAAAAGTAGAGACACAGTTAGGGGCTGTTTGGTTGATTAATTGCTGAATCTTTAAGAGGTCTGAAGGGTTAAGAGGCTCTAATGGTTAAGAGGCTCTGAATGATTAAGTGCTGAATGGTTCAGCTATGCACCAAGTCTGAATGATTCAGCTCTTAACCATTCCATTCAGAGCCTTTTTTAGGTTGAAACAAAACAGTCTGAATACTGAACCATTCAGAGCTGAATGGTTCAGAGCCTTATTAAGAGGCTACCAAACAGACCCTTAAACTTTTAATACTAGATAGAGATGATAGTGTGTTAAATAAAACAACAAATATTGCATACAAAGAAATATTATATATACGAATTACTTTTACATTTTTAGATTTATAAATATTACTTCTAATTACAATTTTGTATTTTTTTTATTCAACTTTCTATTTGTTTAAGTGAAAACCTATTTTTACAAAAAAAAAATATTAGTTTAGCCCGTCTTTTACTCGCGTAACTATAAGCTAGTATATTGTATCTTAACAAACAAAAACAATAAATTATTATATTATATGTGAACCTTTTGAATTTTAAAAGGAGTGGAAAGTGGAAACAATAAAACATGTCAGCATGGGTCCTACATGGCTCATAAGTGGATCAATCAATGTTGTGATTGTTGATCAGTTTTGACTGTATGTAATGGAAAACATAATAATAATAATAATAATAATAATAATAATAATAATAATAATAATAATAATAATAGTAATACCTAATAGACCCATGAGACCTGCTACTGATGTCGCAAGAGACTTGAGGTTGACATGCTTGTCAGTGGATTCGGGTTCCCTTTAGGGTATGCAGTTATGATGGTTTATGTTGTTATGATTGTGTATCAACCCTAATCTCATAATAACTCTCCATATTTATACATACCCAGGGGACACCCTAATAAGGCCCATCTAATGATAGTCCGCCCATCAAAGACATATCTGTTATTCGGCTTAGGATAATATTAATAATTGATCATCATAATATAAATGATTATAATGGCTATCGATAAATATACAAACGTTACGTATATTTATTCCAACATTCTCCCACTTAGCCGAGTAATCATTTATTATGAGTATTACGTAAGTCTGCAGAGATTAATACTCATTTTAGTTCTAAACCCAAAATGTAGCAGAGAAATACAGCCGTTAAGTCTTTATTCGACTTAGGACCCCCATTAATCATACTACACCCAAATTTAAAACTTAACATTAGGATCAATTAACGTTTTGCCTTAGTAGATTTGTTATATTATTGTCTTTATGCCATTATGCTAGCTTAGCATACTAATAGACAAACAAATCATAATGAGGAAAATTAATCATTAATCATTAGTCATTTGTCATTCATAGTATGATATGTAGTTATACATGGTCATTAGTAATACCCTTTTCTCTTAGTTGGCCCGTTAGTGAGACTTATGGGTGATAGACCTTTAGTTATTGGATCCATAAGCATATCATGAATGCATTCGATACAAATTTCTGATTTCCTCTATTTGTTCTTAATCATAAGCGAACAATAATTTCCTATCGAACTCCAATGCAGCTCCTCTCAAACTGTTATTGTTCAAGAAATTATGGCAGCTGACTTTATCACAGTAAGTCTTCAACGTAATATTTAAATGGAGTTAATAAGTTATGAGTCAATTGATAAATTTAGCAACAACATTTAGTGACCATTCTGTTGTGATCAGCAACACGTTATGTCATGATAACTTAGGTTGTTGTTAACAGTTCCTTATGACTCCTCCATAAGATAGTTATGTCTGCTGACGTTATAATATACCCCGAAATTGACACTTGATTTCCTTTGAATATATAGAGTAAGAGTAGTCAATCACTTTAGGTTCTCACTTCTTCTTTAGATTATAGTCTCTTGTTTCTTAAAGATATTGCAATGTTCCATTAGATGCTTTTCATCAATCTAGACAAGTCTAGTATCAAGCAATACGAACAATATCATAAACAAGCATAGACTTAAATTTACATAAGTCTTCTAATTAATGAAGCGTAAGGTAATAATCTCATTTATCCTATTATCATCTAAAGGAGAGAATGTTGAATGTTACATATCTAAGGACCCGCTTAGAGTAACACTTATGGGATGAAACTAATATCCCGTAGGGTCTATCTCGGTATATTTTGATTCTTATCACGTAAGAAGAATCCCCGATATTCATCATGTCAAAATTATGCATGAAAAATGCTTTGACTTAGCTAACATATACTTGTCAAGAGAAACGTCATCTATGTAAGGACAAGTTTTCATTAGTTGCTCCCACTCATCTTGAGGTAGATTCTTTAATCCACTTAGTTCTTGATGAAGAGAATTTCATTATGATTCCAACACATTTTATGCTTGCATCAACCCATACATGGTTCTTATTGATTTACAGACTAAATGTTCTTACCCTTCAGTTTAGAACTTTCAGGTTGCTTAATGAACATGTAGGTCATCGTTATGGAAAGTTGTCTTAATGTCCATCTAATGTGGCTCTTAGTTATTATGAGCTACTAGGACGGTAAAGATCCTTAAAGAAATCTTTTGTAATACATATAAGAGGATTCTTTGATAATCTAATCCCTCATTGAGTATAATCTTTTACAATCAATCTTATATTACAACGTTCCCATTCGGATCTGGTTTAATTATGAATACCTTTAGGTTATTCAACCAAATCCCAAACATTATTCTAAATTATGGAATCAGTTATGCTAATAATAGCTTTATTCCATTTAGAAGATTGATTGATACTAATTATTTAATTAGAAGAGGTAGGATCAGTAAACTTTCCAAACATCTATTTTGTGTTAGTCTGGCAGGTTACATAATCATCAAATTTAATGGGCTTTTAGACCCAGATGACCTCCTGAGTTGAACATTGGGTTTATTATGATACAAACTTAACTTTAGTTAGGTGTTTTTTTATTATTATCAGGTATATAAGGAGCATTATTTGTTTCTAAGTGTGTAAGACTTGGTGCAGTAAGGTGTACAAGAGGAATAATCGAAGTTAAATTCAGAGTTAAATTTAATGAGTCTCTCCTCCGCATCTTGTACTTCCGAAAAGTCATAATAAGTACTTTTTTACTGCTCCCACTTACCTTAGAAATCTTAATGAATTCAACATGCTTAAGGTCTAACATTTGGAAGATCCATAGATTTTAATAGAGAAAACAACCTAATGGTGTTTATTGTTGTTTCTCTTAATGAGGATTACTTTAGTAAGAAATCTAAGTTCGCCCAAATTTAGGCATCCACAAAACTTTGTTAGGAGTACGTTAAACGCTAAGGAGACAAGTTGTGATAGAGCGTTGTCCAGTGCAAGAGGTGTAATTTTAGGATAGATCAAATTGTCGTTCCCCCCACCTCTATAACTTTTGCAAGTCATAAGTAGGACATCTAATGCTCCCACTAATCTTTTAGGTCTCTTAGTATCTCCACATAATAAGTTCTAACGATGCGTGTGAACGAGAATATTTCATATATTTTATATTTGATTTCCCTTATCGTCTAGATTTCATAAGAAATTTTAAGGACATACTTAGAGGGAATCTTATTAAGTATATATGAATTGATTTCTTTAATACTTTTGGCCCGTAGGAAACGGAATAGATACAATAAGATATTTATCTAAGCCCCACTAATGTCAATTAGTTATGACTTATGATGGAAACCCATTTATTCCTTTAGCCGTTTAATGTTTAGGGCGTTTAACACATGCTTTAAAGTCACTGAGAATGAGATTTGATAGCTAAGCATCCTTTAGTGACCTGATCATGATTTCTCATGAAATTTTGGTCTTAGTGGATAAATTGCACGGGCCTCATTTTCCTTTGTTAAATTCTCATTTTCTTGATAACAAAGTTGTGAAAACGTTATTGGATCATCTAGTTTTATTTAATAAGGTTTCTATTCAGATAATGACAACAAACAATATGAGAGTTTAACTTAATAGTGGCTTTGGTTTGATCATTAAAACCTTGTAACTGTCAAAAAATTGTAGCTTTTAGTATTGATACTAAATTCTAAATAATCTCAAGAATATCATAAGGTATCATAAAGCTTCAACACTAAGATCAGTTATTAATGGTTAATAGACCCTTAATTTTGCCACCAACTCTCATCTTAAGTATTTATTGAATGATGGTAAGGAAACGTATAAAACTAGACTCAACCATCATGTGTTAATTGGAATTAATTAGCATTTGTGGAGTTAAATATCCTTAATTAGGCACTACATATCTTAGCCAGCTGTTCTCTTTACTTATGGGTAATCTCATTGCTTATGCCTATTCTTAATGGCACAATTTTGCTTAGTAAGACTTTCCCTTTGGAGAAACTTATGGCTTAAAGTAGTACTTGTATTTTTGTTTTCAGACCTTAGAATTATCCTCTCTATGGTAATTATTCTTCCTCTTTTAGGTCTAATGGTACTAAGGTGAATAACATCAACTTTTCTAGTTTAATGCGTTCCTTTTCCTGTACGTAATTTGCTATCAACACACTCATTTTTTTTTACTTTGATATTTCTGAGTGTTATAGTTGATTCATAATGCATCTAATCGTACTAGTGGAAAAGTCATAATGCACTAGAAATTTTATTGATTTCCATGTATAACCCGTTTGCTTTATGGGTTATTCAATGTTAAGATGTATTCACAAATGTCATTTAACCATAAAGTTAGATTTATTTATTTCATGCTTCTTAGGAATTCGTTATATTCTTTCATTCTATAGATAATACATTATTCTTAGGAATTTCAGAATCTTTAATAGCTCACCTAATAGGAATCAGTAAAAGGAGTTCTTAATTACCATAAGAGACATTTTATTCCACTTCTTATGCTCATATGTTATTCTGTAATACGTTATCAAACAGAGCGTAGGAATGTCATGTCTTAAGAGGTAACTTAATAAGAACAAAATTTAAGCGAACTCTTCTTAGTTTTGATAATTAGAGTGGATTACTTAGTTGAGATAGTAATTTATAGAAGAATGTGAGATTAGTTTCGAGTTATGGGTATTGATGTAAGGCAGACTTAGATTATGATCATTATATTAATGAAGGATCATTAATCGTGAGGATCAATTTTGTAATGAAGACGTGATAATATCATAACACCAACATAAGCTACTTAAATAACATGCTCTAGCTTTGGCTATACGCTGTTCATTTAAGTATTAAATTGCCGACAGTGAATGTAACCCATCACCTTTGGGCAGAAGTGAGACATTCAAAGTCCTAATGCAATACGCTTAGTTCACCAACATAATCTGTTACACATCACCTTTGGGAAGAAGTGAAACCTTATGGCACTTATGTGAACGAGCTACAATGCTTAACGAGATCTTTATAACCACCTAATGTGACACATCACCTTTGGGCAGAAGTGACACCTCAAATGTTATTGCAAGTTAAGCAAGGTTTAAGTAATGTTTTGAATAAACTTGATACATTAGGTTTTATCAAAACTGTAAATTTTATTAGAGATCCCGAAAAAATTGGGTTCTCAGTAATCTTATGAGTTCCCGAAAAAAGAAGAGTTCTCAAATTAGCTTATGAGTTCTCGAAATAATGGGTTCTCAAAGAATTGAGTTCTCAAAAAAATTATATGAGTTCTCAAAAAAAATTATATGAGTTCTCGAATAACATAAAGGGGTTCTCGGAAAAATAATGAGTTCCCGGAAAACTTATGAGATCTCGAATAACATAAGGGGTTCTCGAAATTATGAGTTCTCGAAGACTTAATATGTTCTCGAAAATTATGAGTTCCCGGAAGACTTATGAGATCTCGAATAAATCATGAGTACTCGAAGACTTAATGAGTTCTCGAATGTCATGATGAGTTCTCGAATATCAGAATTAGTTCTCGATTTACTAATGAGTTCTCGAATAACTTATGTTTTCGGATAACATTAACAGTTCTCGGATTCTTTAATATGTCTCGAAAAAATATTGGTTCTCGAATACATGATAGTTCTCGATAAATAAGATGGGTTCTCGGAAACATTATGGAATCTCGAAAAAACATTGTGGGTTTTCGAAGTAGAAGACCTTGACCGAGAACTCCTGTCCGTGAACCTGATTGAAAGCTTTATAACCGAGAACTTAAAATTGAGAACCTGAATTTGGGAACTGATTGATAATCCAAGAACTTAATTTATTAATCATTAAAACCGAAAACTAGTTATTATTATCGAAAACAAAAAATGATAAAGTTAGGTGGTTCAAAAAATGTTAGGGATTTAGTTATATCTTTTTTTCAATTTTAGATAGGAATAATTATCTCCAAAGATTTCATAATATTTTGAAATATTTAACTTTATCAACATGATTTCAAAATTATTAGAGATTAAGTTTCCTAAAATATCGAAAACAAGATTTAATCCAATCTTGAACCAAATCATAAGGAATTTTTGAAAAATTTATAATGTTCTTGAAGAGCATCAATCGAAAATTTCCATAAACTTTAGAACATAAAAAAAATAATCGGTTAAAAAATAAAAGTATAACCGAATTTTTTTTCCCTCTTTAGAAGAAAATTTTAAGGAACCCGTAAACATCATTATTAGGTTTTAAAATAATTGTTTTCCGATTTTAATTTCAGATCTTAATGGAAAACAATCAAAACTGATTAAGCAACATTGCTCTGATACCACATGTTGATCAGTTTTGATTGTATGTAATGGAAAACATAATAATAATAGTAATACCTGATAGATCCATGAGACCTGCTACTGATGTCGCAAGAGACTTGAGGTTGACATGCTTGTCAGTGGATTCGGGTTCCCTTTAGGGTATGCAGTTATGATGGTTTATGTGTTCTTAAGTTATGAACATATTGAGAGAGAGAGAGAGAGAGAGAGAGAGAGAGAGAGGACTGCTAATGGTGTTATGTTGTTATGATTGTGTGTCAACCCTAATCTCATAATAACTCTCCATATTTATACATATGTAGGGGACACCCTAATAAGGCCCATCTAATGATAGTCCGCCCATCAAAGACATATCTGTTATTGGGCTTAGGATAATATTAATAATTGATCATCATAATATAAATGATTATAATGGCTATCGATAAATATACAAACGTTACGTATATTTATTCCAACAGTGATGACATCGATGAATACTATATGATAACAAAATATATTTAGCACGTAAACTCCTCTGTAAAACAGTAAAAGTGCCTTTTGTTGTTGATCTATAAAAGTAATAACAACTAATTCGTTCAATTTTATGCAATAATTCTTCAACTTTTTAGATACTACCACAGTAAATATTAAATCTATTGGAGATAATTTATCTCCATGTTTTCCTCTCCTTGTTTCCTCCACCAAGCTTTGTGCCTCCGTCCATTATGTCGTTATATTATGCTTCAAGATAAAATCCATAAAAGTAATAACGAAACAAACAAGCTTACTTTCATTAAACCAAAAAAAGCCTTGCTTCTAGCAAGGCGCTAGAAAACAACGGCAAAAACATTAATAGTTGCCCAAAACTCAAAAAAGGTTTACACATGAATTTAAGACACCTATCTAAAGATTATTATCTCCATCTTGCTCGAACCTTCATGCAGAGATATGCCCTTTCCTTAGTGTCCTCCACCATGTCAGTAGGTTTTCTAAGCTTGTTTTCGAATACCCTTTTCTTCCTGTAACCCCAAATCGTCCACAATGTCATCATCACCATAAGACACATAGCCTTCTTCCTCTTTGCTTGCAACTTCATGTCTTCTATAGCAGCAAAAAGCTCCTCAATCGAGCTATATAAAGCGAGTCTAGGCAACTCAGTCCAAATGCCCACAAACCACCATATATATTTCGCACCAATACATCCAACAAGTAGATGATCAACCGATTCAGTAGCAATGTAGCATACCCACATCTTGCACGTGTCTAATCACCCAATCGATTCTATAACAGTACTAACGACTAGTTCGTTCAATTTTATATAATATTTCTTCAATTTTTTAATACTATCACAATAAGTGTTACAATAAGACTTGCATTAAAAAATCTATTTGTAGCGTAAATTCATATGTGAAAATTAATAATGGCTAAATGGTTCAAATTTATACAATTAATGATCTAAACTACAATCCATTAGCCGATAATAATCCACACTAACACCTTATATAATGACACTTTTAACTTACGTTTTTTGTCAAGGGCGATCTCACTCTAATGAAAAAGTTTCTTCATCGGACCTTAATGTTCAATTGACAAAAAAAAATATCAATCAAAATGTTGTGAGACAATAAATGAAGGGTGATATTATTTACACAACCAACAAAAAACCCTAAACAACTTTAGGACGGGTCGTCGAGGCCTAGATGGGCCGTTAAGAAAAATTAGGGTTTCAGGACGGGTCGTCCAGGCCTTGATGGGCCGTTTGTTTACAGAAAAGACAAAAACGACGGGCCGTCGAGGCCCAGACGGCCCGTAGAAGTACGATGTACGAGGTGATCAGTCTGAACTCCTGCAAAAGCAGGCAGTTCAGACTGAAAAGTCTGAAAAAGGTGCATTAGGACGGGCCGTCCAGGCCCCGACGACCCGTAGAAATGTGTTAGGTTAGGGCATTTAATCCCTAGACGGCCCATCTAGGCCTCGACGGCCCGTTGAGATTTCCAGATTTAACCATTACACGATCAGCTTCTTCCCCATTTGAACCAAACCTTAAAACATCACCACCACCAAAACCCTCGACCCATTTCGACTTCCCGGTCTCACGATGACATATTTACAAAGCTTTACAACCGTTGACCTGTCTGAGAACGAGTCTTACGAAATTGCTTTGCAGGTGTCATATTCAACGAAATATTATTATTATTATTATTATTATTATTATTATTATTATTATTATTATTAATATTATTGTTGTTGTTTTGCAGGTATCATATTCAACGAAATATTGCAAAATGTCATAAAGCAGGATTTCCAAAAGAAGAATGGGAAATATTTTTGCAGTATTTTGGTCGACTGTGTAAATCTCCTGACGAAGAGGCTTACGAATTCAATCTTGAAGCGCTCTACAGACGACTTTGGGGGCAGCATCGAACGGGTATATATTTTATTTTTTATTTTGCTTTACAAGCGTACATATTTTCTGTATTGACATCACTATTCTGTTTTTTACAGAGGTTTATGACTACATGGAGTCAGTTTGGCTCCGAGATTATAAAGAAATGTTTGTGGAAGCATGGGCAAATGAAAACCTTACGTTCGGTCAGACTACGACCAACAGGGTCGAGAGTCAGCATGCTCTGATTAAGAGGTACATAAAAGGCCCGAACAGCTCGCTCCACGCGCTTGTGATGGAAATAGACAAAGTTATGGAATCACGGCGCGTAGCGATAAAGCACTCCTTCGAACACAGCCGATCAACAAGAATGTGGAAACATGAACTACCGTTGTTTCAAGACGTAATCGGTAGGGTTTCCCATCTAGCGCTTAATTTGATGCTCGGAGGGGTCAACAAGATAAATTATTATATGGAACAAAAGAGGTCTTGTGAACACCGACTCAAGAAGACTTATGGATTGCCATGTTCCTGTCAATTGCAATTGTATGATACGAAAGGTAACATTATTTTTTAGACTTATTATTTTTTTTAGGATATAATAGTCAAATTTATAAATGTTTGAAGCGTTTTGTAGACGACTTGTGTTGTCTGGTTCGTACAAAAACAGAGGAAACTCTGCCAAATTTTTATAAAATTATTGATTGTTGTTGTTGTGATTGAATATATATATCAGATACACGAGTGTCACTGGCTGATATCGACGTCTTCTGGACACGACTTGACTTTATGCCAGAAGTAGCTGAGAATCCCGAGTTTGACTTTCAGCACGAAATGAATGCATTCGCTGAGCAACTAAGGTCGCAACCGGTGCAAGTGAAAAAAAGCATGTTGCAGAAGATGAAGGAGGTGTTGAATCCGATTATGACTAAACATAAACCTCCTGAGGTACAAACTGATACTCGGGGTCGGCCAACAACAAGTGAAAAGGAAAAAAAGGAAGATAAGGCTGCGGTTAGTATTATTATTATTATTATTATTATTGTTGTTGTTGTTGTTGTTGTTATATAATTTTTTCAACGTAGGGCAAAAAGCCTTCTAGAAGAGGTAAACAATCAAGGGACAAACCGATTGTTTACGATGAAGATTTTCCACTGTTGGAAAGGGATAGGTACAAACTACTAATATATAAATTCACACATGCATACATATTTATACACATATTAAATCTCACTTTTTGATGGGTACAGGTACAAACTGGAGATCGAAAGGTTTAAGAAATGGCTTCCACCTGCATATCATAGATACATTACAGACATTCGGGATGTCCATGGAGACGGTCACTGTGGGTTTCGATCCGTAGCTGTGTGCTTAGGGTGGCAACAGGATATGTGGTACTTCATCCGCAAACAGCTTAAGGAGGAGATCGTCGAGAATGAAGACCGGTGGAGGCCAATTTTAAACGAAGTAGATTACGATACTTACGACAGAGTCTCCAACTCATTCGATCACATTGGAGTGGGACCAGCAACGCGCGACCAATGGATGGAGATGCCCGCCTCAGGATTACTGATTGCTCAGAAATTTAGGGTGGTTGTTCAATTTCTCTCTCCGTATGATCAAAGTGAGACGTACTTCCCTATGTTCGATGGTCCACACAGCGTTGAAGAACATGCGTTCGTATCGTTTGCTTTTGTTAACAAAAATCATTTCATCAAGATTGAGTTTGCAGAAGGCGCCCCAATGCCAAAACTGAATCCGTCATGGCGTAAGTGGCGATATGAAGAGGCAAGTGAGTGGGAGACGGTATATGACGACCGTATACAAAGGGTTGATGTTCCGTCACCTCAATACTTCGACTTAACTTAGCTTATCGTATGTTACCGGACCGGACGAACGAAAAAATTTGTTGTATGTGTTCATTTATACTTATTATAAAAATATACTCCCTTTTTTTTATAAAAAATACAAATACCAAGCTTAAAATATATAAAATACACTAAAAATTTAAAAAAAAAAAACATAAGGGTCGTCCAGGCCTTAATGGGCCGTCCAAGGCAAAAAAAATGGCCAAGACGGCCCGTCCAGGCCTAGATGGGCTGTCCCTGGTGGACCACAACGGACCGTCGAGGCCTGGACGGCCCGTTGTGAAACCCAAAAATCCCCCAAACTATTGGCTCGTTGAGGCTCCACGACCCGTCCTCTATCTTTCAAAACGGTCCGTCCAGGCCTCGACGGCCCGTCTCAAACACAAAGCTTCCAAGGGAAGCTTCCTCTATTTTTAAATTAAAAAAAATTAAAACACAACGGACCGTCGAGGCCTAGACGGCCCGTTGTGAAACCCAAAAAACCCCCCAAAACCAGGGACGGGTTCAAACTCTTTCATTTCCCTCTTTACTATCTCTCTCGTCCTCTCAAACCACCACAACCACACCTCCACCACCACCCACCACCTCCACCTCCCTCTCTCATCCACCTCTCCCCTCTTTCTCTCTTGTCCGTCATTTCCCTCTCTGTCTCCCTCATTTCCCTCTCTGTCTCTCTTCTCCCACAACCACCACCCACCACCGTCTCCACCATCAACAACCTCCACCGTCTCCTCCTCTTCCTCCTCTTCACGACAGTCTCGGCCACCGTCCTCCTCCTGTTCATATCAGGTATTATTATTATTATTATTATTATTATTATTGTTGTTGTTGTTGTTGTTTTTGTGGTGATGGGGCAGTGGTGGTGGTTGGGTGGGGTGAGGGAGGTGGTGGTGGGCAATGGTGGTGGTTAGGTGGGGTAAGGGAAGTGGTGGTGGGCAGTGGTGGTAGTTGGGTGGGGTGAGGGAGGTGGGGCAGTGGTGGTAGTTGGGTGGGGTGAGGGAGGTGGGGCAGTGGTGGTGGGTTGTGGTGGTGGTGGGGCTGTGGTGGTGGTGGGTTGGTTGTGGTGGTGGTTCGTTTAGGTCGTTTACGTTCAGGCACACCAACATTTAGGCGCGCCTAAACATAAAGGGTTGAAACACGAAGCAAGCAAGTGAAAATAATCAAGCAAACAAACGTTTAGGCGCGCCTAAACATAAAGTTGGTATTTAGTTCGTTTATTATTATTGTTTTGGGCGCGCGTTTAGGTTTAGGCGCCTAAACACAAACGCGCGCCTTTATGTTTAGGCGCGCGTTTAGGTTTAGGCGCCTAAACCTAAACGCGCGCCTAAACATAAAGGCGCGCGTTTGTGTTTAGGCGACTTGTGTTTTAATATAAAGGCGCGCACAAAGTGTTATTGTTCTTGTGTTTGTTTAGTTCCTTTTAATATAAACGCGCGCCTAAAGTGTTTTGTTTTTGTTTTGCAGATATGGCAAACAGAAACAACAGAAGACGCCGTAACCAGCCTGCGGACGGGAATCCTCTTGCAGGTGGCGATATGAGAGATTGGCCGTACAGGCACGATAACGACGACTACGAGATCGCGCGCTGGGGTCATATGGAGCTGCATAAGATCCACGGATCGCGGAGTGTTGACTGGTCCGCATTACGCGCGATCGGTGCAGCGGACAGGTTTGAGGAGTGGATCCCAGACGACAGCCCTTGGGGCGGATGTTAGCTGACCTCGACAATGATGCGTATCGGCCACTGACGATCGATTTCATCTCGACATTCCGCTACGCGCCGCATCCAGCAGGTGTTGAGCCTCCAGTAGGTCCTGACGGCGAGCCTGAGCCTGAGGTACAGTTCCGATTATTCGGACACCTCTACGGATATACGATGGACCAGTGGGCTACTACTTGCTGCTGGTACAGAGAGGAGGAACTTGTCCAGGATATGTACACCACGGCCTTGACGACCTTGCCAGACGACATGCTGATGGCCTGGTGGCCCACTATCGGTGGTCGAGTGTATGGGGAGGACGGCGAGAGGTATTATTATTATTATTTAGTTCATTTAGTTCGTTATTATTATTGTTATTTATTTCGCTTAGTTAGTTAATTATTATTGTTATTTAGTTAGTTTAGGTTGTTTGTTTTTGGATTTTGTAGACGACTTGTGTTGTCTGGTTCGTACAAAAACAGAGGAAACTCTGCCGAAATTTTTATAATGTTATTATTATTCTGTGCAGGATGGATAGGGCCAGCAACATCCGGGACCCTGTGATCCGTTACATACACCGTTTGGTTACCTGGTCGATTGCCGGACGGTGTAACTGTAACGAGAGGGTCCAGCAGATTGACGTTTTCTACCTTTACTGCATCTTGAGGCCTAGGCCGGTTGCGCTACACAGGTGCTTTGCCGAGTACATCGCGACCTACCCTCATAGGAACCTGGCGGGGGAGATTCCGATTGGTGGGATCGTCACCGCCATCGCGCTGCGTCTTTGCCCGGGCGAATTGTGGACGCATGCTGAGGAGAACAACTTACCAGCTCCGATGAGGCCCAAGTAAGATTATTATTATATATTATAATTTAATATTATTATTATTATTTATTATTATTATTTAATTTTATATATTATTATTTAATATTATTATTGTTGTTTTGCATTTCAGGCCGTTAAATATTAAGACTATGACGCAGATGAAGGTGGCAGCACGGGTCCCTCGCAGCAACCCACCCGCTTATTACCAGCGTGCTTTCGGACATGCTGGCGACCGTGGCGAGCATTTTGTGCCAGAGCCGCTCATACATCTCGATGGGCCGAATGCCCCTGAGGTCCAGATGCCACACGTTGCCGACGGCGACCCACCGGTGGATGTAGAGATGCCAGACCCCCCCGTTGATGAGCGACAGCGTCCTGGCCGCGTTTATCATGCTGTCAGGTTGCATGATAGCACGACCCAGGTACTTCAGCAGATCCTGGATCAGTTGGGGTCGTTGCGGGGTGACATGTGGTGGCTGTTAGAGAGCGAGAATGAGAGACGACGGGAAGCAGGTTTGGAGCCGCATCCACTTCCGGGTTGGGCGTCCAGCAGTCAGCATGGTGGGGCGTCCACCAGTCAGCCGGGTGGGTCGGATCAGCCGGGTGGGTCGGGTTAGACAGGTGGGTTATATTCTTGGTTGTACATTTGAACTCTTAGTTTTATGTAAATTTTTGGAATATTATGCTTATTTATGCTTTATTGTTCGTATCTTGGTTTTGTTTAGTTCGGCAACATAAACGACATTCGTTCATATTCATATACACAATTATATAAAAAAGATCATATTATACAAATAAAAAAAAACATTTATAAAAAACCAAACATTTATAAAAAACAAACATTTATAAAAACCAAACATTCAAACCCATTTTAAACATCCACACTACACTTATAAAAAAACCAAATAATCATCACCTAATCATTGCCAATGATTACCAATGATTGTATTGGATTTAAACCTTTAGACGGGCCGTCTGGGTCTGGACGACCCGTCCTTTTGCCTGTTTGGCCCTCCACGGGCCGTCCAGGCCTCGACGACCCGTGGAGGGGTTGTGCAAATAAAAACCTTAGTTGTGCAAATAACCGGAGCCTAAATGAAGGGAAAATCACAAAACTAGCCATTGACCAACTTTTTTTTACCAAAATAGTCACCTCCCATCTCTTGGGAGAGTCGGCTCACAGGTCCCGAGACGTCTTCGTGAGACTTCGGTGATGGACCACTAGCTGAGCGACACCTCACCCCTCTCCTCACCCGATTCCCAAGACGTCTTTGTGAGACCTCGCCTACACACTTCCCAACTCTTTCCCCCCTCTCTCTCTCTCTCTCACACACACACACACACACACAACAACCTTCCAAACTTCCGCAACCTTCCCGCATACTTTCATCCGCAGAGTTCATACTCTTTCCTCTCTCTCTCATGACTTTCAAAGATGGACTTCTGTTGCCGTGTTACATTAACACTTCACACTCTATTTTCATTACTCTCACTCACCACCATCCACTTACAGTACAACCACCACCACCATCTCCATAGCAACCACCCACCACCAACAACAGCAACCACCCACCACCAACCCCACCTCGATGACGTCTCTGTAACGTATATCCACAGCAACCACCACCACCATCACCTCCACAGCAACCACCCACCACCAACCCCATCTCAACAACAACCACCCACCACCACCCCCACCTCAGCCACCTGTTAAAGAGACGCCCGAGATGGAGACGTCTCCAGTGGTTTTCTGGTGACGTCTCCGGTAAGATTATAGGAAAATGGTCGACGATGGAGACGGACGGTGGAGATTTTAAAGAGACGCCTGAGATGGAGACGTCTCCGGTCATTATATTTGTTTTACCGGCCATTATATTTGTAAGTACAGCGATTATTGATACAATGTTTCTTGTCATGTCACACTTTTGATGAGGGAGGTTGTATTATTCTGACTTCAATGAAGGTTGCTTATATATATAAATCTTTGGGTTATACACGGGTCTGTCTATTGGCACCCCCTCAGCTTCTATTTAAACCCCCCTCCCAGGCGCCTCGCTTAGGCCTAAGCGAGGCGCTTGGGTGACATTAATTACTAATCAGTACGAGGTTGCATGGGAGTTTGAAAAAAGGGGTGCCAAGCGCCTCGCTTAGGCCTAAGCGAGGCGCTTGGCCACAGGGGGGATGAATCTGGACATTTTGATGTTGGGAAGGTTTTGGTTTGGATTTTTTTTGTTTTTTGTTTGTTTTGAAGTGTTTTTTTTTTTTTTGAAGTGTTTATTTTTTTTTTGTTTTTTACTTTTTTATCTATTTAGGGTCTTTATCTATTGTAATTTTTTTAAATTTAAAAATTCTAAAAACACCGAAATAACCCGTGTTTTTTTTTAAATCGTTTTTATTGATTTAGGGTATTTATCTATTGTAATTTTTTAAAATTTAAAAACAACGTAATGACCCTAATCAAACTATAATTAATCAAGTAATCCCAACTTTAACCTATTAATAAAGTGTTCGATTGTCACTGTGACTGGATAAATTATTCACGGAGAAGACCTCGTCGAAGAAAGATTGAACGAATTCGCGACTTTTGATACGAATATGGTGGTTGATGGTCAACGTGGCGTCGTTTTGGTTCATAACATGTGATTTGTATTTGGTTTGGGATTGAAAGGGTTGAGTGATCTTTTAACGTTTATAATCGAATGTTTACTGTTTGGATCTCATTGGTTTTACTGGCTTGCAATTTATAATTTGGTTTTAGTTCGTTTATTATTTATGGGTTTAGTATTTATTAGACAATTAAACATTCAAAACACACAACATATATAAACAAACGACCAAAATGCATAATAATAAAAGGTAAAAAGAGTAATAAGTTTTGTCCATACACATCATAAAAAAATACAAATAAAAGAAGTCTACTGTGGCGGTGGTGGTGGGGCCCCCTCTGCTGGTCCACGGTGTGGTGGTGGGCGTAACTCTACCTGCCAATGCCTCGCCATCGCCTGCATCGCGTCAACCGTCCACTCCTGAACCTCCCGGAGCTCACCGATGCGGCGATCCATGTCCTCTGCCACGAAACGCGCAGCAGGAGTGAGGTCATCATATATATGACGGGGGTACTGCTGTTGTGGTCGCGGCGGAGGAGGTGGGGGGGCGTCATCGTCGTCAGCACCGTCATCCACACCCGCCATCTCTACCAGGAGAGGATATCCCGGACGCACCTCAACGTAGGGCGGTATATCAGCGAGGGTAGGAAGGGAGCCCGGCACAAAAGGCTTCTTCGTTCCGTATGCTCGAAACCGATGCACACCCTTCGAGACCTCGATGAGGATCCCCATGCTCCGGACATTGGCGTCAGCGAGCTCTGCCGATGGGATCGCGGGCAGCAAGCGATGGTCGGTTTCTGGCGAGAAACCCAGCTGACGCGCAATGTGAGTGACGAACGCCCCGCCATAGAGATGTGCGCGAGTCTGGCGCTTGTTGGAGCACTTAAAGTAGTCGACCAGGGACGCGGCTAGGTTGCACGGCTGCCGCATAATCAAACAGTACAAAAAGAAAAGGTCAGTCTGGTTGACCTTCTCCCGACTGTTCCCCCGTCCTGCGATAAAGGTGGCGATCGCATGCTGAAAGTAAATGTACAGGGGGTCCCTAATCGACGTCGCCTTCGCAGTATTTGCGCCAAAGTGCGACTTGGAGATGAACCTCCAAAACTTGACCAGGGTCGGCCTATCCACCGTAATGAGAGCGTCCCGGTACAACGCAGACTCTGTCTCCGGGGCTGTGTACAACCCCGAAGAAACAGCAAACTCCTGCAAAAAATAATTGTAAATATTAACAACTTTGGTAATTATGTAAAACTACTTACCTAGCCGATCCATCTTTTCCAGATATGACTGAAATTGCCCCAAATTGTATTCGTATAGGGTTTCCGTCGCAGAGTCACACAGCCACCAAAACATTCGAACAAATTCCTTCCACTCCTTATTCGTGAACTCCTTCTTGTTGTTCCTGTTGATATTCTGCGAGATATGAAACCGGCATAGATACTTGTACGCCTTTGGGAAAACCTCATCACACGCGTTCATCAGCGCAAGGTCCCTGTCTGTCACAATCACGCGCGGCTCCATACATTTGTCCAACATAGACCTTATCCTCTCCAACAGCCAAGTGTAGTTATCAATCTTCTCAGAAGAAAGAAACGCATGGGCAATCGAAAACGACTGGTTTGTCGACGCCATACCCACTACCTGAACAAACGCCATATTGTACATGTTTGTATTGTAGGTGGCGTCAATCATCAGCACATGCGGGAATGCGCACCACATAGTATGTGAATGTTTGTGAACGAAGAAAATATCCGTGAGGCGCTTTGAGGTTTCATCCGCACGCGTGTAGTAGGTGAATTCTCTCTCTGTCAGAAGGTATTCGAGGTGCTCCATTGCACCTTTGGGAATGACTGCCTTTCCAGCATTCATCATCTGAGCCGCATTGTGTATATCTTTCAGGGTAGCCTTTTTCTCCGGGTTCTTTGAAACGATCATTCTCCAAATGCTACGCTTGGGAACATCATTCTCTGTCATCTCCCCGACCAGTTGTTTGTCATCCAGAGAAAGCCTTCTGGCATATGGGTGACCCTCTAAGTGTTCAAAGGGAGTGTGGTTGTGCATCGGGTTTTTCACCTTTAACCTCCAAACCCGTGTCCGAGATTCAAACACCCCTGTCAACTCAAACGGGGAGCCATTTTTTTTGCTACCCGTCTTCCTCACCAAAGCCACACTCTTATGCTCCCCCCCAAGAGTGCATTGAAATACAACCTTAACAAAAATAAGTTTATTAGAAAATAAGTTTATTTTTAATTTTTTTAAATAAATAATAATAATAATAATCGTAATAATAATAATAATAATAATAAATACAATAATAATAATAAATAGAATAATAATAATAAAAATAATAATAATAATCGTAATAATAATAATAATAATAATCGTAATAATAATAATAATAATAATAATAATAATAATCGTAATAATAATAATAATATTAATAATAATAATAATATTAATAATAATAATAATAATAATCGTAATAATAATAATAATAATAATCGTAATAATAATAATAATAATCGTAATAATAATAATAATAATAATAATAATAATAATAATAAATACAATAATAATAATAAATAGAATAATAATAATAATAATAATAAAAATAATAATAATAATAATAATAATAATCGTAATAATAATAATAATAATAATAATCGTAATAATAATAATAATATTAATAATAATAATAATAATAATAATAATCGTAATAATAATAATAATAATCGTAATAATAATAATAATAATAATCGTAATAATAATAATAGTAATAATAATAATAATAATAATAATAATAATAATAATATTAGTAACAATAATAATAATAAATACAATAATAATAATAATAATAATAATATTAGTAATAACAATAATAATAATAATAATATTAGTAACAATAATAATAATAAATACAATAATAATAATAATAATAATAATAATAATAGTAATAACAATAATAATAATAATAATAATAATAATAATATTAGTAATAATAATAATAATAATACTAAAAAATAATAATAATAATAATAGCCCTAATAATATTAGTAATAATAATAATAATAATAATAATAATATTAGTAACAATAATAATAATAATAAATACAATAATAATAATAAATACAATAATAATAATAATAATAATAATAATAATAAAGTTTATTAATTAAAAATTAACAAAACTCGTAGTAAAGGAGAAACGTAATCCTAAAGGTGTGTGACCCGAAAACCACTGGTGCACCCGTAGGGAATTAACCTTGACCAACGAAAAAACACGTGTTTTTAGTAATTAATTTATAAGCTAAGTTTATTGTTGCTTTTTAAATAACAATTTATAAAATATGCATTTGTTAATATCTTGAAAACAATAGTGACTGAAATATATACCTTCACGAACTCTTCTCCTCTTTTCTTCGATCTTTTTATAACTATAACGTCACCATTTGCCATTCCCGTATCATGTACCCAATCGACCAACTCAACGCGTGTCGAAAATGTCCGGTCAGTCTCGAACCAAAGGTTGATCGGGTTAGGTCCTTCCTCCTGATCTTCTACCCGCTTCTCATCGACAGCGTTGTCTTCATAGTGCGTACAGTCTTGTTCTTCAAATGTGTCATCACCATCGTTAGCGCCGTAAGTATAACCGTAGGCAGGTTGACTAGGCTCATCTTCAAATTCATATGGGTCCTTCCACTGTGTATTCAAGTCCAGTTCTACCGCATTATCACGGTAACGAATGCCAGACTGACCCTCCTCGACGTTATATGACCTACCCTGCCCGACATTATATGACGTACCCTGCCCGACATTATATGACGGACCCTGCTCGACATTATATGACGGACCCTGCCCGACATTATATGACGTACCCTCCTCGACATTATATGAATTACAGTCGTAAGAATCACCGAAAATTAAGTCGTAATACGACATGTTTCTATATATTGTGGACAAAGAATTGAAATCGAACGAGTTTATAATGAAATCGAATGAATTTCCAATGAATTTATAGCCAAAATCCGATGGGACCAGGCGCCTCGCTTAGGCCTAAGCGAGGCGCCTAGGTAATTAATTCGAGAGAGTTTCAGTCTTAACGGTTAATTAGGGTTAATCAAACTCTCAGGCGCCTCGCTTAGGCCTAAGCGAGGCTTCTGGAATAATAGGTTTCAGAGGAATCTACAGCTTTATGTCTAATCAGGCAGTCAGACGCCTCGCTTAGGCCTAAGCGAGGCGCCTGACTGCCTGATTAGACATAAAGCTTCAGATTCCTGAAACCTATTATTCCAGACGCCTCGCTTAGGCCTAAGCGAGGCGCCTGGCTTAGGGGGTTTAATTAGAAGTTTGGGGGGTTTAATTAGAACGACCCTTATACACAGGTGTGAAAGTCACGAGAGAGAAAGAGTAGAGAGGGACAAGAGACAATGTGCAGCTTTTATTTGATTTTTTTATTATTTTTTGAACACGTGTGGTGGTGTGGTTGGTTAAGCAGGAAACCTCTTGAAGACGTCTCGGAAATCGTGAGCCGACTCTCCCAAGAGATGGGAGGTGGCTATTTTGGTAAAAAGGGTGGGTCGATGGCTATATTCGTGATTTTCCCATAAATGAAAGTTAGGGTCAAACATGTTACTTCTCCATTATAGTGGGACTGCCCTTCATGAACAAAGTGAGTTACAAACGTTCTTGGTATATTGTCAGTGTTGTAGTTTAGTGTCACACCACGTCTAAGGCGGAAACACGTGGCGCGACGGTTCAAAAGTATTAAGCCAAGATTAATGCAAAGCACAATATTAATTAGAAAACGGGCATTTATTCAATGCTAATAATCATGTCAAATTATTCATACATAATCATAAATTGTTTTCGAAAATGATAAAGCGGCTTCTCCCTTTATCCCTAAATCCATGGAATAAAGAGATAAGACCCCGTCACGATATTCCCAACGCCCAATTTGGAGACATCCCCGACCCTGCTCGCCATGCTAACTTCCATCAATCAATTACCTGAAAGATATGTTTGAAAATCGTCAATATATAAATATTGGTGAGTTCACAGGTTTTAATTTAGTAAATCTTTATAAAGTGGGAATATCCTTGTTATGACATTTATAGGAGTTGCAAAGTCCTACAATTTACTTGAGCCTATAACCAAACCAAGACAATTAATAATGCCCCCGCCCAAAGTCGTTACTCGGTATTCCTACGACTTTATTTCAGAATAAGTGCACCCCAGGCATACGCCGATGCATAATCGACGCTATCGATTAGGGGTGGGCCTTGTCAGGCACCAATAGTACTATCCAAATATCCCTTTGGTTTCTCATTCCTGAATAAATGATTATAGTGGGGAGGTCTCAACCCCGAGTGGCGATCTTTACTCAAGTATCCAACCCGTCATACAATCCCAACATATCTTTCCCCCGTAAAAACGTTAAATAGTTTAGAAATGGGGCCGTGAGACTCACCTGTAACTGTGCTCGGCTCAAAGAAAATAGTAAAGTTTGTGATCCCGTACCTACAAAGGTTCTAGGCGTATAAGTCACTTACACCTATGGTGTATGTGCCTTGGCAAGTTGTACACCCAGCTTCCCGACCACGTCTTTATCCCAATTCCCGTTTAATAGTTTCGTATCCTAGGTTCAATGGCGATGGATTACCCCTTCCTTACAAGTCATATATTATTCTTATAATTATTCTTTATGACTTGTACAACATTATACTTGACACGACTCCACCCAACGTATAATTATTTTCCCATTCAAATAATTATACTTAGGATCTTTTCGCTCAATACAAAGTGTTTTCTTATTAACCGACCCGACTTACTTTGCCACACATTTATTTTCCCATTTAAATAAATATGCTAAGTCTTTGTCGTTTGGTAACATAATCTTAACGCCCGACTAGACTTACCACACCGTACATTTATTTTCCCATTTAAATAAATGTACTAGAATCTTGTCGGTATTCACGCGTTCGTAGATATATCTCATCTACTCGTCTCGGTTTTCCTTCTCGCACATCTATTTTCCCATTTAAATAGATGTACTAGAATTCCGTCGGAAACGAGTACATGTACATATATCATCGCGTGGATACTACTTGTTAAGTCCATGTGTCGTTTAGCGTTTTTAATTTGTTACGTTATGTTTCTCCTTTCCCACGAATATTGTTACTACACTTAGGAAAGTGTTGCGCACGTTTCACCCTTGTTATATATATTTTATTTCCGTAGAATATATATGTATATTTTTATCTTGACGTAAAAAGTCCGTTTACGTTGGTTTGTGTAACTAAGTTCGTTAGCGTTTTTCATATTTATTTCCGTTGTGCGTTCTCATGGAAGTATTGTTCCAACTTCCGATTCCGAACGTTTATTTTCTCGGAAAAATATATTATGTACGTTTTAGCCCAACTCGTCCAACTTGTTACCAAAAACGTTTCCGATACTTTTATATTCCCATTCATATAAAAGTACCTTATTTTTGTACAAGTCTTACAAGTACTTATTTTATAAAGTCTTACTTTATGAAATAGTCGCGTGACTCCATTTATTTTTATAAAACGTCCATTTTATAAAAATATACTTTTTACTTAAAATGCCCAAGTAGGCTATTATTATTTACCAACTCAACCTTGTAAATCATTACTTACACTTTTTGGCACTAATATTTCCATCATTGTGTTCTTGGTCCAATAACTTCTAAAATATTTATTTTAGTCCATTGGTTTCCAAGGTTGTCATATTAATCCTTTAATTTACACTTGTAGCGTTTTTCCCTAAATCTTTCATGGTTATTATTTTTCTTCCACTTTAGTGGACTTTGAAGAATCTTTTTCACCATGATCAATTGTTTTTACCTCTTTTTACTTCTAATGCTCTTTTAATCCATTCTAGATATCACTAACATGTTTATTTCATATTTTTATCCAACACATCAAACTTTCACTCATCTAAGTGAGTGGACTTTGAAGGACTAATTTTTCCACCTATGGCCTTCTAACCCATTTTAATATTTTTATGTCTTTATTATATCATCCTAAGATGATTAAAACCACTTTTCATCATATTCAAGTCACTTTTCAAAATATTGCTTTTCTCATCTTCAATCATCCAAATATGTTCTTATTATTACACTTTCTTCAAAATACTACTTTTATTAAAAATAAACTAAGATTTCATCATATTATTATTCTCCTCATCTTCATTTTTGATAAAAACCCATTACTTATTTAAAACTCATTTTTATTACCCACATTGTACAACTTGCATCATAGCACAAAAACAAAATATTTAAATTAATAAAACAATGCAAGACTTACAACTAGCTCAAGGCTAGGGAAGACAAAATCTTGGATTTTGGGTGTGGTTTAGTGTGTTCTTCCAAGTGGGTTATGCTCCAAGCTCTTAAACACACAAGAAGGGGTTTGAATGAGGATGAACTAGAGGTAATTTGGAGTAGTAAAAATTGAAAGAAAGGTGTTAATGTGGGGGTGGAAAGCCACGGCCAAGAGGAAGAAAAGAAGAGAATTTTTGTGTTTTTCTTCAAGTGTTCATCAAGTGTATTTATGCTATCTTACTCAATCTTCCAAAGATTACCAATATCTTGCAAGGATTGGGTGAGTATCTTAGTGAGATTATGGAAGGATTTGTTAGATTATGAAAATCTTATAAGGATATTAAGAGGGTGTATGGGCCGATTTTTTTGAGAGAGGGAGGAGAAATGATTGGGTTAATTCCCTTGTCCAATCTTATTACATGCAAGCTCATGATTAATATTATTTCAAATGATTTATTTAGATAACACAAGTAATCTCCCACTTGGGTGGGCCATGGCCGGCCCCAAGGGGTGTCTAGGTGGGGTCCACTTTGCTAAATAATACCCCATTACTTGTTAAGTTAGTTCCTTTCGGGTACCGCCCGGGTATTTCTCGAATTTTCGTCGCGTTTTCCCTCGATATTAAAACACCGTTAATATTCATAAAATTATGTCCAGTTAAATTACTGATAATTTATTTCGGTTTTTGTCGGGTGAATTTACGTGTTACGCGCGTATCGGGTGCGGTACGCGCACTTTATTCGTTACCGGAAGATTTGTGCATTAAGCTTTTACGTATGGCTTTGGGTTTCCAAAACTCATAATATTTTGTGAAAATATTATTTATTTTATATTCCGGGTGTCCGGTGTTCGTTTCGCTTATTTCAGTTTTACCGGGTAATCGCCAGTGTCCATACCGGATAGTTTTGTCTGCGCACGATCCTATCATGCTTTGCTATTAAACTCATGCATTCCTATGCATTATTTGGGAATTCCTATCTTTCTAAGGCCTCAATTAAATATTCAGCACATAATTACGGTTAATTACGTTAATCGCGTTTAATTAATTAGTACGGAATTACCTTAATTTTGCCGGTTGTTACATTCTCCCCCCGTTAAGAGAATTCCGTCCCGGAATTCACTTTGAGCTCTCCGGTATAGGGGTCTTCTTAAATAGGGCGGGATACTTTTGCTTCATCTGGTCCAGCCTTTCCCACGTGAACTCCGGTCCACGCTTGGCATTCCAACGCACTTTGACCAATCTGATCTTACTGCGTCTTAGTTTTTGGACCTTCCAATCGGTTACTTCGACTGGCTCTTTGACGAAGTGTAACTTGTCGTCAATGTGGATTTCGTCTGCGGGGATGATGAGGGTTTCGTCGGATAAGCACTTTTTCAAGTTCGACACGTGGAACGTGTCGTGTACACCGTTAAGTTCTTGTGGTAACTTGAGCTTGTATGCTACGGGGCCTACCCTGGACAGGATTTCAAATGGTCCAACATATCGTGGGTTTAGTTTTCCGCGCTTCCCGAAACGCGCGACACCTTTCCAAGGTGACACCTTTAGTAGGACCCTGTCTCCGACTTGGAATTCCAAGGGCTTCCTCCTCATGTCTGCGTAGCTTTTCTGTCGGTCACGTGCCGCTTTGAGACGTTCTCTAATCAGAAAGACCTTATCCGTCGTTTCTTGAACGATTTCGGGTCCGGTGAGTTGCTTTTCGCCAACTTCGGCCCAACATAGAGGCGATCTGCACTTGCGTCCATATAGAGCTTCAAAAGGTGCAGCTTGAATGCTCGTGTGGTAGCTGTTGTTATACGAAAACTCTACCAGTGGCAAGTGAGTATCCCAATTTCCGCTGAAATCGATTGCGCATGCCCGTAGCATATCCTCCAGGGTCTGGATGGTTCGTTCACTCTGACCATCGGTTTGTGGATGATATGCGGTACTCATATCGAGGCGAGTACCTAGAGCCTTATTCAGACTTTCCCAAAATCTGGAGGTGAAACGACTATCTCGATCGGAGATGATAGAAATAGGTACACCGTGCTTTGACACAACTTCCTTAATGTACAAACGGGTTAGTTTCTCCAACTTATCCGTTTCGCGAATGGGGAGGAAGTGTGCGGATTTTGTCAATCGATCAACGATTACCCAGATCATGTCATGGCCGCTTGTTGTCTTAGGCAACTTGGTAATGAAGTCCATAGTGATCCTTTCCCATTTCCATTCCGGTATTTCCGGTTGCTGGAGCAATCCGGATGGTCTCTGATGCTCGGCCTTGACCTTCGCGCAAGTTAAGCATCGCGCAACATATGCCGCTATATCTCTCTTGAAATTTGGCCACCAGTAAAATTCCTTCAAATCATGGAACATCTTGTCTGCTCCAGGGTGAACTGAATATCGCGAACTGTGGGCTTCGGCCAATACCAGTTCACGCAATCCACCGTATACTGGTACCCAAATTCTGTTCATGAAATACAGAGCTTGATCCGCTTTTGACTCCAGTGACTCAACCATCTTCCGCAATCTTTCTCCTTTGACATTCTCGGGTTTAAGAGCGTTAGTTTGAGCTTCACGAATCCGGTCAGTCAGGTTCGTGTGGATGGTTAGACCCAAAGCTCGGACACGCAGTGGCTTAACCCGTTCCTTGCGACTCAAGGCATCGGCTACGACGTTTGCCTTCCCGGGATGGTACTTTATCTCACAATCGTAATCGTTCAATAATTCGACCCATCGCCGTTGTCGCATGTTCAATTCCTTCTGGTCAAAGATGTGTTGCAAGCTTTTATGATCAGTGAAGATCGTACACTTGGTTCCGTACAGATAGTGTCTCCATATCTTGAGTGCGAATACCACGGCTCCTAGTTCCAGATCATGTGTGGTGTAATTCTTCTCGTGAAGTTTTAGCTGTCTGGAAGCATAGGCTATGACCTTCTCTCGCTGCATCAATACACAACCCAATCCCTGATGAGAGGCGTCACAGTAAACTACGAAGTCTTCTGTACCATCGGGGAGTGCTAGTATTGGTGCACCACATAACTTATCCTTCAGCAACTGAAATGCTGCTTCCTGCTTTTCCGTCCATTCAAACTTCTTATCCTTTTGGGTTAGCATGGTTAAGGACTGTGCTATTTTAGAAAAGTTCTCGATGAACCTTCTGTAGTAACCCGCAAGGCCAAGAAATTGTCGTACTTCAGTAGGTGTTCTAGGGGCGTCCCAATTCTTGATTGCTTCGATCTTGGCGGGATCGACATGTATACCCCTTTCGTTCACCACGTGGCCTAAAAAGTGAACCTCTCGAATCCAAAAATCACATTTTGAAAACTTAGCATAGAGTTTCTCTTTGCGAAGTACCTCGAGGATTAATCGGAGATGTTCCTCGTGTTCCTCCTTAGTGCGTGAGTAGATCAAGATGTCATCAATGAAGACAATAACAAATTTGTCCAAGTATGGTTTGCACACTCGGTTCATCAAGTCCATGAAAACAGCTGGTGCGTTAGTTAAACCGAAAGGCATAACCAGAAACTCAAGTGCCCATAACGAGTCCTGAATGCTGTTTTTGGCACGTCTTCTTCTTGAATACGTAACTGATGATAACCGGACCTTAGGTCGATCTTGGAGTAGAAACTGGATCCTTGAAGTTGATCAAACAAATCGTCGATCCTGGGAAGAGGATAGCGATTTTTAATAGTTAGCTTGTTCAGTTCCCGATAGTCAATGCACATTCGGAAAGTGCCATCCTTCTTCTTCACGAATAAGACGGGAGCTCCCCAGGGTGAGAAGCTTGGTCTTATGAAACCTTTGTCCAACAACTCTTGCAGTTGTTCAGACAATTCCTGCATCTCAGAAGGAGCTAGGCGATATGGCGATCGCGCTACAGGTGCTGCTCCTGGAACAAGGTCGATACGAAACTCGACTTGTCGGGGTGGTGGCAATCCTGGCAAGTCTTCTGGGAACACATCTGGAAAGTCTCTGGCTATCGGAATGTCTTCTAGCTTTCGCTCGTCAGCCTTCTTGTCTACCACGTGCGCCAAGAATGCGACGAGACCTTTCCTTAGGCACTTCCTGGCTTTCATGCTGGTAATAATCCTCAATGGCGTTCCACGCCTTTCCCCTTGGATCGATAGGGTTTCACCGCTCGCGAGGGGGAACTTGAATTACTTTGTCATTGCACACGACGATGGCGCGGTGTGCGGATAGCCAATCCATGCCAACGACTATGTCAAAGCTACCCAGTACGACTGGTAATAGGTCAATGTCAAACTCGTGACCACAGAGATCCAACTTACAACCCTTTGCTACCTCTCGAGTTTCTATAGTCTTACCGTTAGCTAGTTCAATGGAATATGGTGTGTCTAGCTTACTAGTCTTTAAACCAAGTAATCTTTTAAATTCGACAGATACGAAGCTAAAATCAGCGCCAGTATCAAACAATACTGAAGCATAATGACCATTTAGAGGGAACGTACCAGTGACCACATTAGGGTCTTGTCGTGCGTCACCGGCACCAATCACGAACGCTCGCCCACGGGCTTGGTTGTTAAGTTTGGGGCAGTCCCTCTTCCAATGATCGAGCGATCCACATGAGAAACAGGGCCTCGCTCCACTGTTCTTCGGCGCTCCTGATCTGCAGTCTTCAGTCTTGTGCCCCGAACGACGGCACTTACCGCAGATTACTTCGTTCTTGCCTTGATAACCTTGCTTCCCATTATTTCCACGTCCAGTGGCCACATACCCTTTTCCCTTCTTCCCTGATCCTGATGATCCATCCTTCTTCCTCTCGTCGCGCTTACGCTTCCCAAACCTTGGCCTATTTCCCTGTTCACTTGACCCAACGGCTGAACTTGTACCCAGATTCTTACCCTCAACACTGCTGGACTCAGTAAGTTTCAACCCTGACACTTTCCGGATTAGAGTGCCCATTCGGATGGCGTCCTCAGTGAGGCTCAAAGCGAGGTCGATAGCTTCGCGCATGGTTGTAGGCTTGGAAGCAGTGACCATGCCGCGTATCTGTGGTGCCAGTCCGAAAAGGTATCTTTCCACCTTTTTGCTTTCCGGGGTGACCAGGCGAGGCACTAACCGGGAGAGGTCATGGAATCTGGACGTGTAACCAGCTACGTCCGGTCCAACCATGGTGAGGTTCCAGAACTCAGTCTCTAGCTTCTGCACTTCACTTGCCGGACAGTACTCGGCGATCATTAGTTCTTTCAACTCCAACCATGATAAGGAGTAAGCAGCATCATCTCCCAGTGTCTGCACTTGGTTGTTCCACCAGGTCAGAACTTGGTCCAGAAACAGGTTGGTGGCATACATGACAGCCTGTCGCGGGGTACAGCTGCTAATACGAATCACAGCTTCGGTTTTCTCGAACCATTTGACTAGTCCGACAGAACCTTCAGTGCCGCTGAAATTCAGTGGTTTGCAGTCCAGGAAAGCTTTAAACGTGCAGCCACGTTCTCGTGAGGCCGTTTCTGCAATAGTAAAGCAATGTTAAATATAAGGTAGGAGTTTCACGAAGACTCCTGTCGCATATACCCGACGTCTTCTTACCAGTAGGGGAGGTTTCGCGTCTGTCGCTCCCGGTTCGGTCTCGCGACCTTTCGGTGCGCGTGGCATTGTGTTCTGCGAGAGCCTGAGCGATACGTCCCGAAACTAGGGTTTCAAGCTCTTCAGGTGTCGTGGGTAGTCTTTCATTCCCACTGTTGCTTCTTGTGGCTGGTGCCATGTTTCTTCAATAACCAATATCAAAGGTTAATTTCCAACAATCATTCATACAATATCATCACATATATAGTATAAACAACCACACAACATATGAACACAATAATCACCATAATAACAACACGCAATCACAACATAAACAGAATAAGTAATAATAATCGTAGATAATCACAACACATATTTTACCATAACAAAACTTTCATTAATTTCAATACCAAGTACAATGATTTGTTCATAATAACAAAAACCGAGGATACCTTCCTCTTACATTGCTCTTTGAAATACACTAGAAATATAATGTCATATGCCGGCACAATCCCGCTCGGCTAGGCAAAAATGCAGATGGGTGCTATAACCCATGCTGTGCTATCATACTACTACTACTACTGCTATGTCCGCGAGTGATCTCCCAAAACGTCCCTGATGCTACTGTGGCGGTGGCGGCGGCGGGTGCTGGTACTGGTACTGAGGTGCGCACATGCTGATGGTCATACTGATCGCCATAATGCGATCGTACAAGAATTGGCGATGCGCAAAGTGTGCGTCGCCCGTAAGGCCACAATGAGCATCCATGCTCAGCAGCTCCTCAGCATAATGTGCCAGTGCATCCCTGGCATCAATGATCCTGGCCCACATGAGCTGGGCCTGCTGCTCCATCTGACTCACGGTGCGCTGCACCGTGTCGGTGAGGGTCTGGAAATCTCTCTCCAGTGAGATCACCGTGGACCATGCGGGTCCTGACAATGGGGCCATCCCGTGGGGCTGCGACGGCCCGGGGATGTCAGTGTACGTCGGCTGGGACGGGCCGACGATATCGGGTATGGGTAGTGGTGTGAAGGGTGGGGCAAAGCTCGGTAATCCAGTGAAGCAGTAGGGTGGTACCTGGTATGGGTCTCCTGCACCTAGAGTATACGGTGCAAATGGGGGTGTCTCAAATGGGGCTCCTGCATCCATACTGAATGGTGCAGGTGGTGGGGTATGGAGCATCTCGGGTAGGGGTGGTAGTGTGGGAAAAGTGGTGATGGGTAGTGTCATGGATAAGGGTGTGGGGACTATAAGCTCGGCGAGTGGGACCATGAGTGGCTGGGTGATAGTGACCCACTCTAGAGTAGACATCACAGTGGTAGGGGTGGGAGGGCTAGCAGTGGCATGAGCTGCCAGTCCTGCTTGGTGCAACTCAGAGCTGCGGGCTGAGCTGCCCTCAAGGATGTGCCCAGTAGAAGCTGGCCCATCCTGTGGTATGGGCTCGGGCATGGTAGGTAAGGTGGCTGGGGTAGCGGTAGCATGCCCTGTCATCGGAGCGACGTGCTCCTCCTGGCCTGCTGGTGGGATAGGCACAGCAATGTGCTCCACCGACGCAGTTGACTCATCGTCAGAGTCATCGGAGATCCACCCGTTGTGTCCCCGGCAGACAGGAACGAGCCTCATGCCGGAGGGAACGGGGATAGGTGGGGTGGGTAAAGGCTCACGATCGACGGGTGCGCGTCGGTCGTATGGAGACTCGACAGTCTCCGACTGTGTAGGGATAGGTCTCGAAGGACCTGCGCAACCTACAGGGAAGTCCCTGATGGCACGGATAGGTAGCGCTGGCAGTGGTGCTGCCTGGAATGGCACTAGAGGCAAGTCGGCCTCGGCCATCGGTAGGTCGGCCACGGCGGCCATGTCGTCTCCAGCGGGGGCCCACGCTGGGTCCTCGCTCGGGTCCGTCTCGTCGGAGCTATCTCCGTCGGCGCCCTCCATGGCGACATCAACGTCCATCTCATCATCCTCGGGGTCGAGTATCACCACCTCGATCGGCTCCGCTGGTGGTGCTGGGATGATCTGGAGGCTACTGTCGTAGCTCGGTGCTACGCTCCCTGCGTTCGACATCCTGGCAAAAGAACCGTACTAATATTTAAGTATTATTCGTTAGGTAGTTAAGGCACATATCTAAGGTACTCTTCCTAACCTTCTAACAAAATAATACGTATACTTACCATGGCTAGCTTGGTCGGAATCTCCATATACCCAAATGGTCGTTGGAAAAATTTATTTTATTGCGTTTCGCATTTACTTTAAAAGATTTTGAACCATATCCGGTTATAGTTTAGATTTTTAAAAATGCTAATTCGCTATAACCTTGGCTCTGATACCACTTTCTGTCACACCACGTCTAAGGCGGAAACACGTGGCGCGACGGTTCAAAAGTATTAAGCCAAGATTAATGCAAAGCACAATATTAATTAGAAAACGGGCATTTATTCAATGCTAATAATCATGTCAAATTATTCATACATAATCATAAATTGTTTTCGAAAATGATAAAGAGGCTTCTCCCTTTATCCCTAAATCCATGGAATAAAGAGAGAAGACCCCGTCACGATATTCCCAACGCCCAATTTGGAGACATCCCCGACCCTGCTCGCCATGCTAACTTCCATCAATCAATTACCTGAAAGATATGTTTGAAAATCGTCAATATATAAATATTGGTGAGTTCACAGGTTTTAATTTAGTAAATCTTTATAAAGTGGGAATATCCTTGTTATGACATTTATAGGAGTTGCAAAGTCCTACAATTTACTTGAGCCTATAACCAAACCAAGACAATTAATAATGCCCCCGCCCAAAGTCGTTACTCGGTATTCCTACGACTTTATTTCAGAATAAGTGCACCCCAGGCATACGCCGATGCATAATCGACGCTATCGATTAGGGGTGGGCCTTGTCAGGCACCAATAGTACTATCCAAATATCCCTTTGGTTTCTCATTCCTGAATAAATGATTATAGTGGGGAGGTCTCAACCCCGAGTGGCGATCTTTACTCAAGTATCCAACCCGTCATACAATCCCAACATATCTTTCCCCCGTAAAAACGTTAAATAGTTTAGAAATGGGGCCGTGAGACTCACCTGTAACTGTGCTCGGCTCAAAGAAAATAGTAAAGTTTGTGATCCCGTACCTACAAAGGTTCTAGGCGTATAAGTCACTTACACCTATGGTGTATGTGCCTTGGCAAGTTGTACACCCAGCTTCCCGACCACGTCTTTATCCCAATTCCCGTTTAATAGTTTCGTATCCTAGGTTCAATGGCGATGGATTACCCCTTCCTTACAAGTCATATATTATTCTTATAATTATTCTTTATGACTTGTACAACATTATACTTGACACGACTCCACCCAACGTATAATTATTTTCCCATTCAAATAATTATACTTAGGATCTTTTCGCTCAATACAAAGTGTTTTCTTATTAACCGACCCGACTTACTTTGCCACACATTTATTTTCCCATTTAAATAAATATGCTAAGTCTTTGTCGTTTGGTAACATAATCTTAACGCCCGACTAGACTTACCACACCGTACATTTATTTTCCCATTTAAATAAATGTACTAGAATCTTGTCGGTATTCACGCGTTCGTAGATATATCTCATCTACTCGTCTCGGTTTTCCTTCTCGCACATCTATTTTCCCATTTAAATAGATGTACTAGAATTCCGTCGGAAACGAGTACATGTACATATATCATCGCGTGGATACTACTTGTTAAGTCCATGTGTCGTTTAGCGTTTTTAATTTGTTACGTTATGTTTCTCCTTTCCCACGAATATTGTTACTACACTTAGGAAAGTGTTGCGCACGTTTCACCCTTGTTATATATATTTTATTTCCGTAGAATATATATGTATATTTTTATCTTGACGTAAAAAGTCCGTTTACGTTGGTTTGTGTAACTAAGTTCGTTAGCGTTTTTCATATTTATTTCCGTTGTGCGTTCTCATGGAAGTATTGTTCCAACTTCCGATTCCGAACGTTTATTTTCTCGGAAAAATATATTATGTACGTTTTAGCCCAACTCGTCCAACTTGTTACCAAAAACGTTTCCGATACTTTTATATTCCCATTCATATAAAAGTACCTTATTTTTGTACAAGTCTTACAAGTACTTATTTTATAAAGTCTTACTTTATGAAATAGTCGCGTGACTCCATTTATTTTTATAAAACGTCCATTTTATAAAAATATACTTTTTACTTAAAATGCCCAAGTAGGCTATTATTATTTACCAACTCAACCTTGTAAATCATTACTTACACTTTTTGGCACTAATATTTCCATCATTGTGTTCTTGGTCCAATAACTTCTAAAATATTTATTTTAGTCCATTGGTTTCCAAGGTTGTCATATTAATCCTTTAATTTACACTTGTAGCGTTTTTCCCTAAATCTTTCATGGTTATTATTTTTCTTCCACTTTAGTGGACTTTGAAGAATCTTTTTCACCATGATCAATTGTTTTTACCTCTTTTTACTTCTAATGCTCTTTTAATCCATTCTAGATATCACTAACATGTTTATTTCATATTTTTATCCAACACATCAAACTTTCACTCATCTAAGTGAGTGGACTTTGAAGGACTAATTTTTCCACCTATGGCCTTCTAACCCATTTTAATATTTTTATGTCTTTATTATATCATCCTAAGATGATTAAAACCACTTTTCATCATATTCAAGTCACTTTTCAAAATATTGCTTTTCTCATCTTCAATCATCCAAATATGTTCTTATTATTACACTTTCTTCAAAATACTACTTTTATTAAAAATAAACTAAGATTTCATCATATTATTATTCTCTCATCTTCATTTTTGATAAAAACCCATTACTTATTTAAAACTCATTTTTATTACCCACATTGTACAACTTGCATCATAGCACAAAAACAAAATATTTAAATTAATAAAACAATGCAAGACTTACAACTAGCTCAAGGCTAGGGAAGACAAAATCTTGGATTTTGGGTGTGGTTTAGTGTGTTCTTCCAAGTGGGTTATGCTCCAAGCTCTTAAACACACAAGAAGGGGTTTGAATGAGGATGAACTAGAGGTAATTTGGAGTAGTAAAAATTGAAAGAAAGGTGTTAATGTGGGGGTGGAAAGCCACGGCCAAGAGGAAGAAAAGAAGAGAATTTTTGTGTTTTTCTTCAAGTGTTCATCAAGTGTATTTATGCTATCTTACTCAATCTTCCAAAGATTACCAATATCTTGCAAGGATTGGGTGAGTATCTTAGTGAGATTATGGAAGGATTTGTTAGATTATGAAAATCTTATAAGGATATTAAGAGGGTGTATGGGCCGATTTTTTTGAGAGAGGGAGGAGAAATGATTGGGTTAATTCCCTTGTCCAATCTTATTACATGCAAGCTCATGATTAATATTATTTCAAATGATTTATTTAGATAACACAAGTAATCTCCCACTTGGGTGGGCCATGGCCGGCCCCAAGGGGTGTCTAGGTGGGGTCCACTTTGCTAAATAATACCCCATTACTTGTTAAGTTAGTTCCTTTCGGGTACCGCCCGGGTATTTCTCGAATTTTCGTCGCGTTTTCCCTCGATATTAAAACACCGTTAATATTCATAAAATTATGTCCAGTTAAATTACTGATAATTTATTTCGGTTTTTGTCGGGTGAATTTACGTGTTACGCGCGTATCGGGTGCGGTACGCGCACTTTATTCGTTACCGGAAGATTTGTGCATTAAGCTTTTACGTATGGCTTTGGGTTTCCAAAACTCATAATATTTTGTGAAAATATTATTTATTTTATATTCCGGGTGTCCGGTGTTCGTTTCGCTTATTTCAGTTTTACCGGGTAATCGCCAGTGTCCATACCGGATAGTTTTGTCTGCGCACGATCCTATCATGCTTTGCTATTAAACTCATGCATTCCTATGCATTATTTGGGAATTCCTATCTTTCTAAGGCCTCAATTAAATATTCAGCACATAATTACGGTTAATTACGTTAATCGCGTTTAATTAATTAGTACGGAATTACCTTAATTTTGCCGGTTGTTACATTCTCCCCCCGTTAAGAGAATTCCGTCCCGGAATTCACTTTGAGCTCTCCGGTATAGGGGTCTTCTTAAATAGGGCGGGATACTTTTGCTTCATCTGGTCCAGCCTTTCCCACGTGAACTCCGGTCCACGCTTGGCATTCCAACGCACTTTGACCAATCTGATCTTACTGCGTCTTAGTTTTTGGACCTTCCAATCGGTTACTTCGACTGGCTCTTTGACGAAGTGTAACTTGTCGTCAATGTGGATTTCGTCTGCGGGGATGATGAGGGTTTCGTCGGATAAGCACTTTTTCAAGTTCGACACGTGGAACGTGTCGTGTACACCGTTAAGTTCTTGTGGTAACTTGAGCTTGTATGCTACGGGGCCTACCCTGGACAGGATTTCAAATGGTCCAACATATCGTGGGTTTAGTTTTCCGCGCTTCCCGAAACGCGCGACACCTTTCCAAGGTGACACCTTTAGTAGGACCCTGTCTCCGACTTGGAATTCCAAGGGCTTCCTCCTCATGTCTGCGTAGCTTTTCTGTCGGTCACGTGCCGCTTTGAGACGTTCTCTAATCAGAAAGACCTTATCCGTCGTTTCTTGAACGATTTCGGGTCCGGTGAGTTGCTTTTCGCCAACTTCGGCCCAACATAGAGGCGATCTGCACTTGCGTCCATATAGAGCTTCAAAAGGTGCAGCTTGAATGCTCGTGTGGTAGCTGTTGTTATACGAAAACTCTACCAGTGGCAAGTGAGTATCCCAATTTCCGCTGAAATCGATTGCGCATGCCCGTAGCATATCCTCCAGGGTCTGGATGGTTCGTTCACTCTGACCATCGGTTTGTGGATGATATGCGGTACTCATATCGAGGCGAGTACCTAGAGCCTTATTCAGACTTTCCCAAAATCTGGAGGTGAAACGACTATCTCGATCGGAGATGATAGAAATAGGTACACCGTGCTTTGACACAACTTCCTTAATGTACAAACGGGTTAGTTTCTCCAACTTATCCGTTTCGCGAATGGGGAGGAAGTGTGCGGATTTTGTCAATCGATCAACGATTACCCAGATCATGTCATGGCCGCTTGTTGTCTTAGGCAACTTGGTAATGAAGTCCATAGTGATCCTTTCCCATTTCCATTCCGGTATTTCCGGTTGCTGGAGCAATCCGGATGGTCTCTGATGCTCGGCCTTGACCTTCGCGCAAGTTAAGCATCGCGCAACATATGCCGCTATATCTCTCTTGAAATTTGGCCACCAGTAAAATTCCTTCAAATCATGGAACATCTTGTCTGCTCCAGGGTGAACTGAATATCGCGAACTGTGGGCTTCGGCCAATACCAGTTCACGCAATCCACCGTATACTGGTACCCAAATTCTGTTCATGAAATACAGAGCTTGATCCGCTTTTGACTCCAGTGACTCAACCATCTTCCGCAATCTTTCTCCTTTGACATTCTCGGGTTTAAGAGCGTTAGTTTGAGCTTCACGAATCCGGTCAGTCAGGTTCGTGTGGATGGTTAGACCCAAAGCTCGGACACGCAGTGGCTTAACCCGTTCCTTGCGACTCAAGGCATCGGCTACGACGTTTGCCTTCCCGGGATGGTACTTTATCTCACAATCGTAATCGTTCAATAATTCGACCCATCGCCGTTGTCGCATGTTCAATTCCTTCTGGTCAAAGATGTGTTGCAAGCTTTTATGATCAGTGAAGATCGTACACTTGGTTCCGTACAGATAGTGTCTCCATATCTTGAGTGCGAATACCACGGCTCCTAGTTCCAGATCATGTGTGGTGTAATTCTTCTCGTGAAGTTTTAGCTGTCTGGAAGCATAGGCTATGACCTTCTCTCGCTGCATCAATACACAACCCAATCCCTGATGAGAGGCGTCACAGTAAACTACGAAGTCTTCTGTACCATCGGGGAGTGCTAGTATTGGTGCACCACATAACTTATCCTTCAGCAACTGAAATGCTGCTTCCTGCTTTTCCGTCCATTCAAACTTCTTATCCTTTTGGGTTAGCATGGTTAAGGACTGTGCTATTTTAGAAAAGTTCTCGATGAACCTTCTGTAGTAACCCGCAAGGCCAAGAAATTGTCGTACTTCAGTAGGTGTTCTAGGGGCGTCCCAATTCTTGATTGCTTCGATCTTGGCGGGATCGACATGTATACCCCTTTCGTTCACCACGTGGCCTAAAAAGTGAACCTCTCGAATCCAAAAATCACATTTTGAAAACTTAGCATAGAGTTTCTCTTTGCGAAGTACCTCGAGGATTAATCGGAGATGTTCCTCGTGTTCCTCCTTAGTGCGTGAGTAGATCAAGATGTCATCAATGAAGACAATAACAAATTTGTCCAAGTATGGTTTGCACACTCGGTTCATCAAGTCCATGAAAACAGCTGGTGCGTTAGTTAAACCGAAAGGCATAACCAGAAACTCATAGTGCCCATAACGAGTCCTGAATGCTGTTTTTGGCACGTCTTCTTCTTGAATACGTAACTGATGATAACCGGACCTTAGGTCGATCTTGGAGTAGAAACTGGATCCTTGAAGTTGATCAAACAAATCGTCGATCCTGGGAAGAGGATAGCGATTTTTAATAGTTAGCTTGTTCAGTTCCCGATAGTCAATGCACATTCGGAAAGTGCCATCCTTCTTCTTCACGAATAAGACGGGAGCTCCCCAGGGTGAGAAGCTTGGTCTTATGAAACCTTTGTCCAACAACTCTTGCAGTTGTTCAGACAATTCCTGCATCTCAGAAGGAGCTAGGCGATATGGCGATCGCGCTACAGGTGCTGCTCCTGGAACAAGGTCGATACGAAACTCGACTTGTCGGGGTGGTGGCAATCCTGGCAAGTCTTCTGGGAACACATCTGGAAAGTCTCTGGCTATCGGAATGTCTTCTAGCTTTCGCTCGTCAGCCTTCTTGTCTACCACGTGCGCCAAGAATGCGACGAGACCTTTCCTTAGGCACTTCCTGGCTTTCATGCTGGTAATAATCCTCAATGGCGTTCCACGCCTTTCCCCTTGGATCGATAGGGTTTCACCGCTCGCGAGGGGAACTTGAATTACTTTGTCATTGCACACGACGATGGCGCGGTGTGCGGATAGCCAATCCATGCCAACGACTATGTCAAAGCTACCCAGTACGACTGGTAATAGGTCAATGTCAAACTCGTGACCACAGAGATCCAACTTACAACCCTTTGCTACCTCTCGAGTTTCTATAGTCTTACCGTTAGCTAGTTCAATGGAATATGGTGTGTCTAGCTTACTAGTCTTTAAACCAAGTAATCTTTTAAATTCGACAGATACGAAGCTAAAATCAGCGCCAGTATCAAACAATACTGAAGCATAATGACCATTTAGAGGGAACGTACCAGTGACCACATTAGGGTCTTGTCGTGCGTCACCGGCACCAATCACGAACGCTCGCCCACGGGCTTGGTTGTTAAGTTTGGGGCAGTCCCTCTTCCAATGATCGAGCGATCCACATGAGAAACAGGGCCTCGCTCCACTGTTCTTCGGCGCTCCTGATCTGCAGTCTTCAGTCTTGTGCCCCGAACGACGGCACTTACCGCAGATTACTTCGTTCTTGCCTTGATAACCTTGCTTCCCATTATTTCCACGTCCAGTGGCCACATACCCTTTTCCCTTCTTCCCTGATCCTGATGATCCATCCTTCTTCCTCTCGTCGCGCTTACGCTTCCCAAACCTTGGCCTATTTCCCTGTTCACTTGACCCAACGGCTGAACTTGTACCCAGATTCTTACCCTCAACACTGCTGGACTCAGTAAGTTTCAACCCTGACACTTTCCGGATTAGAGTGCCCATTCGGATGGCGTCCTCAGTGAGGCTCAAAGCGAGGTCGATAGCTTCGCGCATGGTTGTAGGCTTGGAAGCAGTGACCATGCCGCGTATCTGTGGTGCCAGTCCGAAAAGGTATCTTTCCACCTTTTTGCTTTCCGGGGTGACCAGGCGAGGCACTAACCGGGAGAGGTCATGGAATCTGGACGTGTAACCAGCTACGTCCGGTCCAACCATGGTGAGGTTCCAGAACTCAGTCTCTAGCTTCTGCACTTCACTTGCCGGACAGTACTCGGCGATCATTAGTTCTTTCAACTCCAACCATGATAAGGAGTAAGCAGCATCATCTCCCAGTGTCTGCACTTGGTTGTTCCACCAGGTCAGAACTTGGTCCAGAAACAGGTTGGTGGCATACATGACAGCCTGTCGCGGGGTACAGCTGCTAATACGAATCACAGCTTCGGTTTTCTCGAACCATTTGACTAGTCCGACAGAACCTTCAGTGCCGCTGAAATTCAGTGGTTTGCAGTCCAGGAAAGCTTTAAACGTGCAGCCACGTTCTCGTGAGGCCGTTTCTGCAATAGTAAAGCAATGTTAAATATAAGGTAGGAGTTTCACGAAGACTCCTGTCGCATATACCCGACGTCTTCTTACCAGTAGGGGAGGTTTCGCGTCTGTCGCTCCCGGTTCGGTCTCGCGACCTTTCGGTGCGCGTGGCATTGTGTTCTGCGAGAGCCTGAGCGATACGTCCCGAAACTAGGGTTTCAAGCTCTTCAGGTGTCGTGGGTAGTCTTTCATTCCCACTGTTGCTTCTTGTGGCTGGTGCCATGTTTCTTCAATAACCAATATCAAAGGTTAATTTCCAACAATCATTCATACAATATCATCACATATATAGTATAAACAACCACACAACATATGAACACAATAATCACCATAATAACAACACGCAATCACAACATAAACAGAATAAGTAATAATAATCGTAGATAATCACAACACATATTTTACCATAACAAAACTTTCATTAATTTCAATACCAAGTACAATGATTTGTTCATAATAACAAAAACCGAGGATACCTTCCTCTTACATTGCTCTTTGAAATACACTAGAAATATAATGTCATATGCCGGCACAATCCCGCTCGGCTAGGCAAAAATGCAGATGGGTGCTATAACCCATGCTGTGCTATCATACTACTACTACTACTGCTATGTCCGCGAGTGATCTCCCAAAACGTCCCTGATGCTACTGTGGCGGTGGCGGCGGCGGGTGCTGGTACTGGTACTGAGGTGCGCACATGCTGATGGTCATACTGATCGCCATAATGCGATCGTACAAGAATTGGCGATGCGCAAAGTGTGCGTCGCCCGTAAGGCCACAATGAGCATCCATGCTCAGCAGCTCCTCAGCATAATGTGCCAGTGCATCCCTGGCATCAATGATCCTGGCCCACATGAGCTGGGCCTGCTGCTCCATCTGACTCACGGTGCGCTGCACCGTGTCGGTGAGGGTCTGGAAATCTCTCTCCAGTGAGATCACCGTGGACCATGCGGGTCCTGACAATGGGGCCATCCCGTGGGGCTGCGACGGCCCGGGGATGTCAGTGTACGTCGGCTGGGACGGGCCGACGATATCGGGTATGGGTAGTGGTGTGAAGGGTGGGGCAAAGCTCGGTAATCCAGTGAAGCAGTAGGGTGGTACCTGGTATGGGTCTCCTGCACCTAGAGTATACGGTGCAAATGGGGGTGTCTCAAATGGGGCTCCTGCATCCATACTGAATGGTGCAGGTGGTGGGGTATGGAGCATCTCGGGTAGGGGTGGTAGTGTGGGAAAAGTGGTGATGGGTAGTGTCATGGATAAGGGTGTGGGGACTATAAGCTCGGCGAGTGGGACCATGAGTGGCTGGGTGATAGTGACCCACTCTAGAGTAGACATCACAGTGGTAGGGGTGGGAGGGCTAGCAGTGGCATGAGCTGCCAGTCCTGCTTGGTGCAACTCAGAGCTGCGGGCTGAGCTGCCCTCAAGGATGTGCCCAGTAGAAGCTGGCCCATCCTGTGGTATGGGCTCGGGCATGGTAGGTAAGGTGGCTGGGGTAGCGGTAGCATGCCCTGTCATCGGAGCGACGTGCTCCTCCTGGCCTGCTGGTGGGATAGGCACAGCAATGTGCTCCACCGACGCAGTTGACTCATCGTCAGAGTCATCGGAGATCCACCCGTTGTGTCCCCGGCAGACAGGAACGAGCCTCATGCCGGAGGGAACGGGGATAGGTGGGGTGGGTAAAGGCTCACGATCGACGGGTGCGCGTCGGTCGTATGGAGACTCGACAGTCTCCGACTGTGTAGGGATAGGTCTCGAAGGACCTGCGCAACCTACAGGGAAGTCCCTGATGGCACGGATAGGTAGCGCTGGCAGTGGTGCTGCCTGGAATGGCACTAGAGGCAAGTCGGCCTCGGCCATCGGTAGGTCGGCCACGGCGGCCATGTCGTCTCCAGCGGGGGCCCACGCTGGGTCCTCGCTCGGGTCCGTCTCGTCGGAGCTATCTCCGTCGGCGCCCTCCATGGCGACATCAACGTCCATCTCATCATCCTCGGGGTCGAGTATCACCACCTCGATCGGCTCCGCTGGTGGTGCTGGGATGATCTGGAGGCTACTGTCGTAGCTCGGTGCTACGCTCCCTGCGTTCGACATCCTGGCAAAAGAACCGTACTAATATTTAAGTATTATTCGTTAGGTAGTTAAGGCACATATCTAAGGTACTCTTCCTAACCTTCTAACAAAATAATACGTATACTTACCATGGCTAGCTTGGTCGGAATCTCCATATACCCAAATGGTCGTTGGAAAAATTTATTTTATTGCGTTTCGCATTTACTTTAAAAGATTTTGAACCATATCCGGTTATAGTTTAGATTTTTAAAAATGCTAATTCGCTATAACCTTGGCTCTGATACCACTTTCTGTCACACCACGTCTAAGGCGGAAACACGTGGCGCGACGGTTCAAAAGTATTAAGCCAAGATTAATGCAAAGCACAATATTAATTAGAAAACGGGCATTTATTCAATGCTAATAATCATGTCAAATTATTCATACATAATCATAAATTGTTTTCGAAAATGATAAAGAGGCTTCTCCCTTTATCCCTAAATCCATGGAATAAAGAGAGAAGACCCCGTCACGATATTCCCAACGCCCAATTTGGAGACATCCCCGACCCTGCTCGCCATGCTAACTTCCATCAATCAATTACCTGAAAGATATGTTTGAAAATCGTCAATATATAAATATTGGTGAGTTCACAGGTTTTAATTTAGTAAATCTTTATAAAGTGGGAATATCCTTGTTATGACATTTATAGGAGTTGCAAAGTCCTACAATTTACTTGAGCCTATAACCAAACCAAGACAATTAATAATGCCCCCGCCCAAAGTCGTTACTCGGTATTCCTACGACTTTATTTCAGAATAAGTGCACCCCAGGCATACGCCGATGCATAATCGACGCTATCGATTAGGGGTGGGCCTTGTCAGGCACCAATAGTACTATCCAAATATCCCTTTGGTTTCTCATTCCTGAATAAATGATTATAGTGGGGAGGTCTCAACCCCGAGTGGCGATCTTTACTCAAGTATCCAACCCGTCATACAATCCCAACATATCTTTCCCCCGTAAAAACGTTAAATAGTTTAGAAATGGGGCCGTGAGACTCACCTGTAACTGTGCTCGGCTCAAAGAAAATAGTAAAGTTTGTGATCCCGTACCTACAAAGGTTCTAGGCGTATAAGTCACTTACACCTATGGTGTATGTGCCTTGGCAAGTTGTACACCCAGCTTCCCGACCACGTCTTTATCCCAATTCCCGTTTAATAGTTTCGTATCCTAGGTTCAATGGCGATGGATTACCCCTTCCTTACAAGTCATATATTATTCTTATAATTATTCTTTATGACTTGTACAACATTATACTTGACACGACTCCACCCAACGTATAATTATTTTCCCATTCAAATAATTATACTTAGGATCTTTTCGCTCAATACAAAGTGTTTTCTTATTAACCGACCCGACTTACTTTGCCACACATTTATTTTCCCATTTAAATAAATATGCTAAGTCTTTGTCGTTTGGTAACATAATCTTAACGCCCGACTAGACTTACCACACCGTACATTTATTTTCCCATTTAAATAAATGTACTAGAATCTTGTCGGTATTCACGCGTTCGTAGATATATCTCATCTACTCGTCTCGGTTTTCCTTCTCGCACATCTATTTTCCCATTTAAATAGATGTACTAGAATTCCGTCGGAAACGAGTACATGTACATATATCATCGCGTGGATACTACTTGTTAAGTCCATGTGTCGTTTAGCGTTTTTAATTTGTTACGTTATGTTTCTCCTTTCCCACGAATATTGTTACTACACTTAGGAAAGTGTTGCGCACGTTTCACCCTTGTTATATATATTTTATTTCCGTAGAATATATATGTATATTTTTATCTTGACGTAAAAAGTCCGTTTACGTTGGTTTGTGTAACTAAGTTCGTTAGCGTTTTTCATATTTATTTCCGTTGTGCGTTCTCATGGAAGTATTGTTCCAACTTCCGATTCCGAACGTTTATTTTCTCGGAAAAATATATTATGTACGTTTTAGCCCAACTCGTCCAACTTGTTACCAAAAACGTTTCCGATACTTTTATATTCCCATTCATATAAAAGTACCTTATTTTTGTACAAGTCTTACAAGTACTTATTTTATAAAGTCTTACTTTATGAAATAGTCGCGTGACTCCATTTATTTTTATAAAACGTCCATTTTATAAAAATATACTTTTTACTTAAAATGCCCAAGTAGGCTATTATTATTTACCAACTCAACCTTGTAAATCATTACTTACACTTTTTGGCACTAATATTTCCATCATTGTGTTCTTGGTCCAATAACTTCTAAAATATTTATTTTAGTCCATTGGTTTCCAAGGTTGTCATATTAATCCTTTAATTTACACTTGTAGCGTTTTTCCCTAAATCTTTCATGGTTATTATTTTTCTTCCACTTTAGTGGACTTTGAAGAATCTTTTTCACCATGATCAATTGTTTTTACCTCTTTTTACTTCTAATGCTCTTTTAATCCATTCTAGATATCACTAACATGTTTATTTCATATTTTTATCCAACACGTCAAACTTTCACTCATCTAAGTGAGTGGACTTTGAAGGACTAATTTTTCCACCTATGGCCTTCTAACCCATTTTAATATTTTTATGTCTTTATTATATCATCCTAAGATGATTAAAACCACTTTTCATCATATTCAAGTCACTTTTCAAAATATTGCTTTTCTCATCTTCAATCATCCAAATATGTTCTTATTATTACACTTTCTTCAAAATACTACTTTTATTAAAAATAAACTAAGATTTCATCATATTATTATTCTCTCATCTTCATTTTTGATAAAAACCCATTACTTATTTAAAACTCATTTTTATTACCCACATTGTACAACTTGCATCATAGCACAAAAACAAAATATTTAAATTAATAAAACAATGCAAGACTTACAACTAGCTCAAGGCTAGGGAAGACAAAATCTTGGATTTTGGGTGTGGTTTAGTGTGTTCTTCCAAGTGGGTTATGCTCCAAGCTCTTAAACACACAAGAAGGGGTTTGAATGAGGATGAACTAGAGGTAATTTGGAGTAGTAAAAATTGAAAGAAAGGTGTTAATGTGGGGGTGGAAAGCCACGGCCAAGAGGAAGAAAAGAAGAGAATTTTTGTGTTTTTCTTCAAGTGTTCATCAAGTGTATTTATGCTATCTTACTCAATCTTCCAAAGATTACCAATATCTTGCAAGGATTGGGTGAGTATCTTAGTGAGATTATGGAAGGATTTGTTAGATTATGAAAATCTTATAAGGATATTAAGAGGGTGTATGGGCCGATTTTTTTGAGAGAGGGAGGAGAAATGATTGGGTTAATTCCCTTGTCCAATCTTATTACATGCAAGCTCATGATTAATATTATTTCAAATGATTTATTTAGATAACACAAGTAATCTCCCACTTGGGTGGGCCATGGCCGGCCCCAAGGGGTGTCTAGGTGGGGTCCACTTTGCTAAATAATACCCCATTACTTGTTAAGTTAGTTCCTTTCGGGTACCGCCCGGGTATTTCTCGAATTTTCGTCGCGTTTTCCCTCGATATTAAAACACCGTTAATATTCATAAAATTATGTCCAGTTAAATTACTGATAATTTATTTCGGTTTTTGTCGGGTGAATTTACGTGTTACGCGCGTATCGGGTGCGGTACGCGCACTTTATTCGTTACCGGAAGATTTGTGCATTAAGCTTTTACGTATGGCTTTGGGTTTCCAAAACTCATAATATTTTGTGAAAATATTATTTATTTTATATTCCGGGTGTCCGGTGTTCGTTTCGCTTATTTCAGTTTTACCGGGTAATCGCCAGTGTCCATACCGGATAGTTTTGTCTGCGCACGATCCTATCATGCTTTGCTATTAAACTCATGCATTCCTATGCATTATTTGGGAATTCCTATCTTTCTAAGGCCTCAATTAAATATTCAGCACATAATTACGGTTAATTACGTTAATCGCGTTTAATTAATTAGTACGGAATTACCTTAATTTTGCCGGTTGTTACATTCTCCCCCCGTTAAGAGAATTCCGTCCCGGAATTCACTTTGAGCTCTCCGGTATAGGGGTCTTCTTAAATAGGGCGGGATACTTTTGCTTCATCTGGTCCAGCCTTTCCCACGTGAACTCCGGTCCACGCTTGGCATTCCAACGCACTTTGACCAATCTGATCTTACTGCGTCTTAGTTTTTGGACCTTCCAATCGGTTACTTCGACTGGCTCTTTGACGAAGTGTAACTTGTCGTCAATGTGGATTTCGTCTGCGGGGATGATGAGGGTTTCGTCGGATAAGCACTTTTTCAAGTTCGACACGTGGAACGTGTCGTGTACACCGTTAAGTTCTTGTGGTAACTTGAGCTTGTATGCTACGGGGCCTACCCTGGACAGGATTTCAAATGGTCCAACATATCGTGGGTTTAGTTTTCCGCGCTTCCCGAAACGCGCGACACCTTTCCAAGGTGACACCTTTAGTAGGACCCTGTCTCCGACTTGGAATTCCAAGGGCTTCCTCCTCATGTCTGCGTAGCTTTTCTGTCGGTCACGTGCCGCTTTGAGACGTTCTCTAATCAGAAAGACCTTATCCGTCGTTTCTTGAACGATTTCGGGTCCGGTGAGTTGCTTTTCGCCAACTTCGGCCCAACATAGAGGCGATCTGCACTTGCGTCCATATAGAGCTTCAAAAGGTGCAGCTTGAATGCTCGTGTGGTAGCTGTTGTTATACGAAAACTCTACCAGTGGCAAGTGAGTATCCCAATTTCCGCTGAAATCGATTGCGCATGCCCGTAGCATATCCTCCAGGGTCTGGATGGTTCGTTCACTCTGACCATCGGTTTGTGGATGATATGCGGTACTCATATCGAGGCGAGTACCTAGAGCCTTATTCAGACTTTCCCAAAATCTGGAGGTGAAACGACTATCTCGATCGGAGATGATAGAAATAGGTACACCGTGCTTTGACACAACTTCCTTAATGTACAAACGGGTTAGTTTCTCCAACTTATCCGTTTCGCGAATGGGGAGGAAGTGTGCGGATTTTGTCAATCGATCAACGATTACCCAGATCATGTCATGGCCGCTTGTTGTCTTAGGCAACTTGGTAATGAAGTCCATAGTGATCCTTTCCCATTTCCATTCCGGTATTTCCGGTTGCTGGAGCAATCCGGATGGTCTCTGATGCTCGGCCTTGACCTTCGCGCAAGTTAAGCATCGCGCAACATATGCCGCTATATCTCTCTTGAAATTTGGCCACCAGTAAAATTCCTTCAAATCATGGAACATCTTGTCTGCTCCAGGGTGAACTGAATATCGCGAACTGTGGGCTTCGGCCAATACCAGTTCACGCAATCCACCGTATACTGGTACCCAAATTCTGTTCATGAAATACAGAGCTTGATCCGCTTTTGACTCCAGTGACTCAACCATCTTCCGCAATCTTTCTCCTTTGACATTCTCGGGTTTAAGAGCGTTAGTTTGAGCTTCACGAATCCGGTCAGTCAGGTTCGTGTGGATGGTTAGACCCAAAGCTCGGACACGCAGTGGCTTAACCCGTTCCTTGCGACTCAAGGCATCGGCTACGACGTTTGCCTTCCCGGGATGGTACTTTATCTCACAATCGTAATCGTTCAATAATTCGACCCATCGCCGTTGTCGCATGTTCAATTCCTTCTGGTCAAAGATGTGTTGCAAGCTTTTATGATCAGTGAAGATCGTACACTTGGTTCCGTACAGATAGTGTCTCCATATCTTGAGTGCGAATACCACGGCTCCTAGTTCCAGATCATGTGTGGTGTAATTCTTCTCGTGAAGTTTTAGCTGTCTGGAAGCATAGGCTATGACCTTCTCTCGCTGCATCAATACACAACCCAATCCCTGATGAGAGGCGTCACAGTAAACTACGAAGTCTTCTGTACCATCGGGGAGTGCTAGTATTGGTGCACCACATAACTTATCCTTCAGCAACTGAAATGCTGCTTCCTGCTTTTCCGTCCATTCAAACTTCTTATCCTTTTGGGTTAGCATGGTTAAGGACTGTGCTATTTTAGAAAAGTTCTCGATGAACCTTCTGTAGTAACCCGCAAGGCCAAGAAATTGTCGTACTTCAGTAGGTGTTCTAGGGGCGTCCCAATTCTTGATTGCTTCGATCTTGGCGGGATCGACATGTATACCCCTTTCGTTCACCACGTGGCCTAAAAAGTGAACCTCTCGAATCCAAAAATCACATTTTGAAAACTTAGCATAGAGTTTCTCTTTGCGAAGTACCTCGAGGATTAATCGGAGATGTTCCTCGTGTTCCTCCTTAGTGCGTGAGTAGATCAAGATGTCATCAATGAAGACAATAACAAATTTGTCCAAGTATGGTTTGCACACTCGGTTCATCAAGTCCATGAAAACAGCTGGTGCGTTAGTTAAACCGAAAGGCATAACCAGAAACTCATAGTGCCCATAACGAGTCCTGAATGCTGTTTTTGGCACGTCTTCTTCTTGAATACGTAACTGATGATAACCGGACCTTAGGTCGATCTTGGAGTAGAAACTGGATCCTTGAAGTTGATCAAACAAATCGTCGATCCTGGGAAGAGGATAGCGATTTTTAATAGTTAGCTTGTTCAGTTCCCGATAGTCAATGCACATTCGGAAAGTGCCATCCTTCTTCTTCACGAATAAGACGGGAGCTCCCCAGGGTGAGAAGCTTGGTCTTATGAAACCTTTGTCCAACAACTCTTGCAGTTGTTCAGACAATTCCTGCATCTCAGAAGGAGCTAGGCGATATGGCGATCGCGCTACAGGTGCTGCTCCTGGAACAAGGTCGATACGAAACTCGACTTGTCGGGGTGGTGGCAATCCTGGCAAGTCTTCTGGGAACACATCTGGAAAGTCTCTGGCTATCGGAATGTCTTCTAGCTTTCGCTCGTCAGCCTTCTTGTCTACCACGTGCGCCAAGAATGCGACGAGACCTTTCCTTAGGCACTTCCTGGCTTTCATGCTGGTAATAATCCTCAATGGCGTTCCACGCCTTTCCCCTTGGATCGATAGGGTTTCACCGCTCGCGAGGGGAACTTGAATTACTTTGTCATTGCACACGACGATGGCGCGGTGTGCGGATAGCCAATCCATGCCAACGACTATGTCAAAGCTACCCAGTACGACTGGTAATAGGTCAATGTCAAACTCGTGACCACAGAGATCCAACTTACAACCCTTTGCTACCTCTCGAGTTTCTATAGTCTTACCGTTAGCTAGTTCAATGGAATATGGTGTGTCTAGCTTACTAGTCTTTAAACCAAGTAATCTTTTAAATTCGACAGATACGAAGCTAAAATCAGCGCCAGTATCAAACAATACTGAAGCATAATGACCATTTAGAGGGAACGTACCAGTGACCACATTAGGGTCTTGTCGTGCGTCACCGGCACCAATCACGAACGCTCGCCCACGGGCTTGGTTGTTAAGTTTGGGGCAGTCCCTCTTCCAATGATCGAGCGATCCACATGAGAAACAGGGCCTCGCTCCACTGTTCTTCGGCGCTCCTGATCTGCAGTCTTCAGTCTTGTGCCCCGAACGACGGCACTTACCGCAGATTACTTCGTTCTTGCCTTGATAACCTTGCTTCCCATTATTTCCACGTCCAGTGGCCACATACCCTTTTCCCTTCTTCCCTGATCCTGATGATCCATCCTTCTTCCTCTCGTCGCGCTTACGCTTCCCAAACCTTGGCCTATTTCCCTGTTCACTTGACCCAACGGCTGAACTTGTACCCAGATTCTTACCCTCAACACTGCTGGACTCAGTAAGTTTCAACCCTGACACTTTCCGGATTAGAGTGCCCATTCGGATGGCGTCCTCAGTGAGGCTCAAAGCGAGGTCGATAGCTTCGCGCATGGTTGTAGGCTTGGAAGCAGTGACCATGCCGCGTATCTGTGGTGCCAGTCCGAAAAGGTATCTTTCCACCTTTTTGCTTTCCGGGGTGACCAGGCGAGGCACTAACCGGGAGAGGTCATGGAATCTGGACGTGTAACCAGCTACGTCCGGTCCAACCATGGTGAGGTTCCAGAACTCAGTCTCTAGCTTCTGCACTTCACTTGCCGGACAGTACTCGGCGATCATTAGTTCTTTCAACTCCAACCATGATAAGGAGTAAGCAGCATCATCTCCCAGTGTCTGCACTTGGTTGTTCCACCAGGTCAGAACTTGGTCCAGAAACAGGTTGGTGGCATACATGACAGCCTGTCGCGGGGTACAGCTGCTAATACGAATCACAGCTTCGGTTTTCTCGAACCATTTGACTAGTCCGACAGAACCTTCAGTGCCGCTGAAATTCAGTGGTTTGCAGTCCAGGAAAGCTTTAAACGTGCAGCCACGTTCTCGTGAGGCCGTTTCTGCAATAGTAAAGCAATGTTAAATATAAGGTAGGAGTTTCACGAAGACTCCTGTCGCATATACCCGACGTCTTCTTACCAGTAGGGGAGGTTTCGCGTCTGTCGCTCCCGGTTCGGTCTCGCGACCTTTCGGTGCGCGTGGCATTGTGTTCTGCGAGAGCCTGAGCGATACGTCCCGAAACTAGGGTTTCAAGCTCTTCAGGTGTCGTGGGTAGTCTTTCATTCCCACTGTTGCTTCTTGTGGCTGGTGCCATGTTTCTTCAATAACCAATATCAAAGGTTAATTTCCAACAATCATTCATACAATATCATCACATATATAGTATAAACAACCACACAACATATGAACACAATAATCACCATAATAACAACACGCAATCACAACATAAACAGAATAAGTAATAATAATCGTAGATAATCACAACACATATTTTACCATAACAAAACTTTCATTAATTTCAATACCAAGTACAATGATTTGTTCATAATAACAAAAACCGAGGATACCTTCCTCTTACATTGCTCTTTGAAATACACTAGAAATATAATGTCATATGCCGGCACAATCCCGCTCGGCTAGGCAAAAATGCAGATGGGTGCTATAACCCATGCTGTGCTATCATACTACTACTACTACTGCTATGTCCGCGAGTGATCTCCCAAAACGTCCCTGATGCTACTGTGGCGGTGGCGGCGGCGGGTGCTGGTACTGGTACTGAGGTGCGCACATGCTGATGGTCATACTGATCGCCATAATGCGATCGTACAAGAATTGGCGATGCGCAAAGTGTGCGTCGCCCGTAAGGCCACAATGAGCATCCATGCTCAGCAGCTCCTCAGCATAATGTGCCAGTGCATCCCTGGCATCAATGATCCTGGCCCACATGAGCTGGGCCTGCTGCTCCATCTGACTCACGGTGCGCTGCACCGTGTCGGTGAGGGTCTGGAAATCTCTCTCCAGTGAGATCACCGTGGACCATGCGGGTCCTGACAATGGAGCCATCCCGTGGGGCTGCGACGGCCCGGGGATGTCAGTGTACGTCGGCTGGGACGGGCCGACGATATCGGGTATGGGTAGTGGTGTGAAGGGTGGGGCAAAGCTCGGTAATCCAGTGAAGCAGTAGGGTGGTACCTGGTATGGGTCTCCTGCACCTAGAGTATACGGTGCAAATGGGGGTGTCTCAAATGGGGCTCCTGCATCCATACTGAATGGTGCAGGTGGTGGGGTATGGAGCATCTCGGGTAGGGGTGGTAGTGTGGGAAAAGTGGTGATGGGTAGTGTCATGGATAAGGGTGTGGGGACTATAAGCTCGGCGAGTGGGACCATGAGTGGCTGGGTGATAGTGACCCACTCTAGAGTAGACATCACAGTGGTAGGGGTGGGAGGGCTAGCAGTGGCATGAGCTGCCAGTCCTGCTTGGTGCAACTCAGAGCTGCGGGCTGAGCTGCCCTCAAGGATGTGCCCAGTAGAAGCTGGCCCATCCTGTGGTATGGGCTCGGGCATGGTAGGTAAGGTGGCTGGGGTAGCGGTAGCATGCCCTGTCATCGGAGCGACGTGCTCCTCCTGGCCTGCTGGTGGGATAGGCACAGCAATGTGCTCCACCGACGCAGTTGACTCATCGTCAGAGTCATCGGAGATCCACCCGTTGTGTCCCCGGCAGACAGGAACGAGCCTCATGCCGGAGGGAACGGGGATAGGTGGGGTGGGTAAAGGCTCACGATCGACGGGTGCGCGTCGGTCGTATGGAGACTCGACAGTCTCCGACTGTGTAGGGATAGGTCTCGAAGGACCTGCGCAACCTACAGGGAAGTCCCTGATGGCACGGATAGGTAGCGCTGGCAGTGGTGCTGCCTGGAATGGCACTAGAGGCAAGTCGGCCTCGGCCATCGGTAGGTCGGCCACGGCGGCCATGTCGTCTCCAGCGGGGGCCCACGCTGGGTCCTCGCTCGGGTCCGTCTCGTCGGAGCTATCTCCGTCGGCGCCCTCCATGGCGACATCAACGTCCATCTCATCATCCTCGGGGTCGAGTATCACCACCTCGATCGGCTCCGCTGGTGGTGCTGGGATGATCTGGAGGCTACTGTCGTAGCTCGGTGCTACGCTCCCTGCGTTCGACATCCTGGCAAAAGAACCGTACTAATATTTAAGTATTATTCGTTAGGTAGTTAAGGCACATATCTAAGGTACTCTTCCTAACCTTCTAACAAAATAATACGTATACTTACCATGGCTAGCTTGGTCGGAATCTCCATATACCCAAATGGTCGTTGGAAAAATTTATTTTATTGCGTTTCGCATTTACTTTAAAAGATTTTGAACCATATCCGGTTATAGTTTAGATTTTTAAAAATGCTAATTCGCTATAACCTTGGCTCTGATACCACTTTCTGTCACACCACGTCTAAGGCGGAAACACGTGGCGCGACGGTTCAAAAGTATTAAGCCAAGATTAATGCAAAGCACAATATTAATTAGAAAACGGGCATTTATTCAATGCTAATAATCATGTCAAATTATTCATACATAATCATAAATTGTTTTCGAAAATGATAAAGAGGCTTCTCCCTTTATCCCTAAATCCATGGAATAAAGAGAGAAGACCCCGTCACGATATTCCCAACGCCCAATTTGGAGACATCCCCGACCCTGCTCGCCATGCTAACTTCCATCAATCAATTACCTGAAAGATATGTTTGAAAATCGTCAATATATAAATATTGGTGAGTTCACAGGTTTTAATTTAGTAAATCTTTATAAAGTGGGAATATCCTTGTTATGACATTTATAGGAGTTGCAAAGTCCTACAATTTACTTGAGCCTATAACCAAACCAAGACAATTAATAATGCCCCCGCCCAAAGTCGTTACTCGGTATTCCTACGACTTTATTTCAGAATAAGTGCACCCCAGGCATACGCCGATGCATAATCGACGCTATCGATTAGGGGTGGGCCTTGTCAGGCACCAATAGTACTATCCAAATATCCCTTTGGTTTCTCATTCCTGAATAAATGATTATAGTGGGGAGGTCTCAACCCCGAGTGGCGATCTTTACTCAAGTATCCAACCCGTCATACAATCCCAACATATCTTTCCCCCGTAAAAACGTTAAATAGTTTAGAAATGGGGCCGTGAGACTCACCTGTAACTGTGCTCGGCTCAAAGAAAATAGTAAAGTTTGTGATCCCGTACCTACAAAGGTTCTAGGCGTATAAGTCACTTACACCTATGGTGTATGTGCCTTGGCAAGTTGTACACCCAGCTTCCCGACCACGTCTTTATCCCAATTCCCGTTTAATAGTTTCGTATCCTAGGTTCAATGGCGATGGATTACCCCTTCCTTACAAGTCATATATTATTCTTATAATTATTCTTTATGACTTGTACAACATTATACTTGACACGACTCCACCCAACGTATAATTATTTTCCCATTCAAATAATTATACTTAGGATCTTTTCGCTCAATACAAAGTGTTTTCTTATTAACCGACCCGACTTACTTTGCCACACATTTATTTTCCCATTTAAATAAATATGCTAAGTCTTTGTCGTTTGGTAACATAATCTTAACGCCCGACTAGACTTACCACACCGTACATTTATTTTCCCATTTAAATAAATGTACTAGAATCTTGTCGGTATTCACGCGTTCGTAGATATATCTCATCTACTCGTCTCGGTTTTCCTTCTCGCACATCTATTTTCCCATTTAAATAGATGTACTAGAATTCCGTCGGAAACGAGTACATGTACATATATCATCGCGTGGATACTACTTGTTAAGTCCATGTGTCGTTTAGCGTTTTTAATTTGTTACGTTATGTTTCTCCTTTCCCACGAATATTGTTACTACACTTAGGAAAGTGTTGCGCACGTTTCACCCTTGTTATATATATTTTATTTCCGTAGAATATATATGTATATTTTTATCTTGACGTAAAAAGTCCGTTTACGTTGGTTTGTGTAACTAAGTTCGTTAGCGTTTTTCATATTTATTTCCGTTGTGCGTTCTCATGGAAGTATTGTTCCAACTTCCGATTCCGAACGTTTATTTTCTCGGAAAAATATATTATGTACGTTTTAGCCCAACTCGTCCAACTTGTTACCAAAAACGTTTCCGATACTTTTATATTCCCATTCATATAAAAGTACCTTATTTTTGTACAAGTCTTACAAGTACTTATTTTATAAAGTCTTACTTTATGAAATAGTCGCGTGACTCCATTTATTTTTATAAAACGTCCATTTTATAAAAATATACTTTTTACTTAAAATGCCCAAGTAGGCTATTATTATTTACCAACTCAACCTTGTAAATCATTACTTACACTTTTTGGCACTAATATTTCCATCATTGTGTTCTTGGTCCAATAACTTCTAAAATATTTATTTTAGTCCATTGGTTTCCAAGGTTGTCATATTAATCCTTTAATTTACACTTGTAGCGTTTTTCCCTAAATCTTTCATGGTTATTATTTTTCTTCCACTTTAGTGGACTTTGAAGAATCTTTTTCACCATGATCAATTGTTTTTACCTCTTTTTACTTCTAATGCTCTTTTAATCCATTCTAGATATCACTAACATGTTTATTTCATATTTTTATCCAACACGTCAAACTTTCACTCATCTAAGTGAGTGGACTTTGAAGGACTAATTTTTCCACCTATGGCCTTCTAACCCATTTTAATATTTTTATGTCTTTATTATATCATCCTAAGATGATTAAAACCACTTTTCATCATATTCAAGTCACTTTTCAAAATATTGCTTTTCTCATCTTCAATCATCCAAATATGTTCTTATTATTACACTTTCTTCAAAATACTACTTTTATTAAAAATAAACTAAGATTTTATCATATTATTATTCTCTCATCTTCATTTTTGATAAAAACCCATTACTTATTTAAAACTCATTTTTATTACCCACATTGTACAACTTGCATCATAGCACAAAAACAAAATATTTAAATTAATAAAACAATGCAAGACTTACAACTAGCTCAAGGCTAGGGAAGACAAAATCTTGGATTTTGGGTGTGGTTTAGTGTGTTCTTCCAAGTGGGTTATGCTCCAAGCTCTTAAACACACAAGAAGGGGTTTGAATGAGGATGAACTAGAGGTAATTTGGAGTAGTAAAAATTGAAAGAAAGGTGTTAATGTGGGGGTGGAAAGCCACGGCCAAGAGGAAGAAAAGAAGAGAATTTTTGTGTTTTTCTTCAAGTGTTCATCAAGTGTATTTATGCTATCTTACTCAATCTTCCAAAGATTACCAATATCTTGCAAGGATTGGGTGAGTATCTTAGTGAGATTATGGAAGGATTTGTTAGATTATGAAAATCTTATAAGGATATTAAGAGGGTGTATGGGCCGATTTTTTTGAGAGAGGGAGGAGAAATGATTGGGTTAATTCCCTTGTCCAATCTTATTACATGCAAGCTCATGATTAATATTATTTCAAATGATTTATTTAGATAACACAAGTAATCTCCCACTTGGGTGGGCCATGGCCGGCCCCAAGGGGTGTCTAGGTGGGGTCCACTTTGCTAAATAATACCCCATTACTTGTTAAGTTAGTTCCTTTCGGGTACCGCCCGGGTATTTCTCGAATTTTCGTCGCGTTTTCCCTCGATATTAAAACACCGTTAATATTCATAAAATTATGTCCAGTTAAATTACTGATAATTTATTTCGGTTTTTGTCGGGTGAATTTACGTGTTACGCGCGTATCGGGTGCGGTACGCGCACTTTATTCGTTACCGGAAGATTTGTGCATTAAGCTTTTACGTATGGCTTTGGGTTTCCAAAACTCATAATATTTTGTGAAAATATTATTTATTTTATATTCCGGGTGTCCGGTGTTCGTTTCGCTTATTTCAGTTTTACCGGGTAATCGCCAGTGTCCATACCGGATAGTTTTGTCTGCGCACGATCCTATCATGCTTTGCTATTAAACTCATGCATTCCTATGCATTATTTGGGAATTCCTATCTTTCTAAGGCCTCAATTAAATATTCAGCACATAATTACGGTTAATTACGTTAATCGCGTTTAATTAATTAGTACGGAATTACCTTAATTTTGCCGGTTGTTACATTTAGTTACTAAAATTAAAAAGAATTCTTGGGTGCCAAAAAAGGTGGAGATTTTCGCATGGAGGGCACATTTGAAGCGGATTCCGACTAGAGCTGCATTAGCTAGAAGAAATATAAACATTGGTGCAACACTTTGTCCGTTTTGTAATGATTATGAGGAAACATCGGATCATATTTTGGTGGCGTGTCAGTTATCCCAGACTATTTGGAGCCTTATTGAATAGTGGTGCGGACTGAAACCGGTGTTCGCGTTCGATGTAAAGGATATCTTGAATGTTGCAGATTTTGAAGACAAGTCGTCAAAGAGGAAGAAAGCTATTCACGCAATTTGTTTAACTACACTTTGGGTATTATGGAGAGCAAGAAACAACCTCATCTTCGATCAGTATCAAGGTTCGATTAATCAACTTATTGGAGAGGTGAAGTCTCTTAGTTATCTGTGGATCAAGTCGCGCGCAAAAGAACAACAGATGGATTGGCCGATGTGGAGAGGATTTCGCTTGTATAAGATAGGATGGTAATGTTTTGGTTTGTGGGATTGTAATGTATGTTGTTTTCTTGGTGAATGATGTACTTGGTGACTGGCTAACACTCCGCTAGCCGTTTTGGTTTGAATAAAATTTTTGTTGATCGTTTAAAAAAAAGTTTAGTTACTAAAATCTAATTTGCCATATATTTTTTTAGTTATCGATGAAAGATAAATATTAAATGAGAATTAGTTCTCAACTAGTAGGTTTCTCCGTGCTATGCTGTGAGCAATTAATAGGTATTGCTTCGGTTAATTACAGTATTGTCACTCTCTATAGCAACTGAAATAGAGCCAAAGAAAAATATCATAATATGCCCAAAGGATATCGATAAATGTTTTATATCGATTAAAAACTATAAAAAAAAGTGTTACATGTTTCGAATTTTTTTTTGAACATTAACTTTCATTAAACACGGCAAGCTCTCAAAACGCAAGAACCGCCAAAACTAGTTACACATATACAATGGATAAAGGGCCCAAACCTTCCAATCTATACAATTAAATTTCGACCTATTTTTTAACCATAAAAATGCCTTCGATTTCACTTCCGCCACCACCTTCATTACCTTCGTATCCTTGCCTTGGAAAATCTTATTGTTCCTCGTGTTCCATAACGCCTAAGTCACAATCATCACAATACCTCTAATTATTTTTTTCCTCCATTTACCACCATGAACATTCTTGTATAACATTAACAAATCTTCATAGTCATAAGCAAAGAATGGGTCCAATTTACACCACTTACAAATACCACTCCACACTCCATACGCAAATCCGCATCCCACCATCAAGTGATTTAAGTCTTCATCCACCGTGCTACAAAGAGAACAAGACCCGTCTGTAATGTTAATACATCTTCTAGCCAAAGCAATCCTGGTTGGTAACCTGTCGATAACAGCCCTCCATACAACCAAGTTGACTTTCAAAGGAACCCAGCTTTCCCATTTCATATAATTATCCCTCGACCCATTCCTCCCCTGTGTTAACATCTTTTTACATTTTGCAACTGTGAAAGCCCCATTAGTTCCATCTCCCCAAACCCAAGTATCTCTAGACCCACTAAATTTACAATCCAATAATAATCTCTCCAAATCTTGAAATTCGGACAACTCCTCAACCGAACGAGGATGTCGATACCAATTCCCATAAAACACCAACCCATCCCCACCTCGAACCACTCTGTCCCTCACTTTACATTTTTTATTTTTCTCTAATTTATATAAACTAGTGTTATCAAACCGGCGCGTTGCGCCGGGATACTATGACTATGCGCTACGCGGCGGGACCAAACGCACTGCCAATTCGTTTCGTTGTGGTAATGGACTGACCCGTTTGACCCACTTGCCACTGGTTTAAGTCATGTTTAAAAAAGGTCGTTTAATTAATATGCCCATTAACCTCTCCCCTTCAATAGTGACATTTCACCATAAGATCCACACCTTCAGTATGCTAGTAATATCAGTCGACAATTGAAACCAAGAAAAGTCACAAATTCTGTAACATAAAACAAATGCAATTAAAAAAAACAAATGCTTTACCAATTGTAGGAGAAACATCTTCAGCAGCATTATCAGAAGTAAAACTCAAAAGAATAGAACTTTTACCAAGCCCTGAATCCCCAATCAACAACAGCTTGAATAAGTAATCAAAATCCAAACCCAAACACAAAGATTGATCCATTTGTAAATAAGAATCAACGACGAACCCTGTAAATTTAAATGGATGTCACGATTGTTTCATAACCCACCAAATTAAACGTATAAAAGCATTACCTTGGCGGCAGCGAGGTACACCGGAACTCCAAGTCTCCGGCACCAACACGTTCAGAGAATTTACCATAAAAAACATAGTCAATTCAACATATGTACAGATAATCCGTTTCACCATAAAAAACGTAAACCTCACAAAATGACGAAACCCCAAAAATTTCAAGTATAAAACAAAGTTCTGTCAATGGAACTGAAAGACTGAAAGTTACTTATGCGGCGAGGTATTCGACGTTCAATGGCATATACATCCCCACCTCAGCGGTCAGTGACATCGCAACAACACGATATTCTTTCTCCCTCCAGTGAAGCCATTGAAGCTGGCCGATTACACACATAGACAGTGTTTTTTGTCACAAGAATGTCATATATAACATAAAATACGAACCCAAAGGTCAGAAGTTACCTCAATCGGCGTGAAAGCTCTGATTGAACCCTACCCGCCACCGGGTGTTGCCGGATTGCGTAACCGTAGAGGTTTGATGCGGCACCGCCTTCATCTTCGTGGCGAGTCTTATGTTAGCGTAGGTTAGCATGGACGGCGTGACACACACAGTGTTAGAGAGAGAGAGAGATAATAACGGTAGGTTGGTTCGGTTGGTCTCTACTTGATTACAAATGGCAGAAATAAAAGGGGAGAAACCCTTGTGGTCAAAACGTAAAAAACAAAAGAGTTCTGTTCCTCAGGATGTTTGTAATTAATATATATATATAATAACAAGGCCATCTATTTTTCAAAATCACCTCAACGACCCACTGATCCGTCCAGAAACAAATATCCACCCCATGACCCACTATACCTCTAATAAGCCGATGAAAATTCTTACCTTTTATACGGGTTTCTTCCAACAATGAGACCATCGATTTCCAACAACCCGATATCGATTTTTTAATAGGCAAGACACACCATAAACCCCTCCCTCCGTGTATCAACTTGATAATCTTCCTCCACATTGATCTAGCCTCAGTTGTAAATCTCCAACCCCATTTTGCCAATAGAGCCAAATTAACGTCACCCAATCTCGAAATCCCCAACCCTCCTTTTTTCTTGGGAGTAGTGACAACCTCCTAAGACACCCAATGTACTTTTCGCACCTCATCCGAACCTGTCCATAAGAAATTCCTCATCAGCCGCTCAATTTGCTCCAATACCTTCAAACGTGGGCGACCCGTTTACCAAAATCGCCGATCTAGCCGATTCTAAAATACCTTTCACCCACATACACCACCTATCATGAAAACCCATTTGATCAAGTGTAGACAATAAGAACCCCTAGTTAACATTATCATATGCTTTTTCAAAATCTAACTTCAACATAAAGCCACTTTTTCCAGTCTTCTTAATCCACCCTATCGTCTCATTAATAATCAACGGACCATTCAAAATAAACCTCCCTTTCAGAAAAGCCGACTGAGAATTAGAAATAACAGAATCCAACACCTTCTTCACTCTAATAGCTAAAACCTTTGATAAAACTTTACTTATAATCCCTACTAAATTGATGGGCCTATAGTCATTTAAACCCACCGGCGTTTTGGATTTCGGGATCAAAGTAATAAACGAGGAGCTACAACCTCTACTAATAACACCAGACTCATAAAAATTATCAAACATATTAACAAAATCGTCTTCCAACAAACCCCAAAAGAATTTCACAAACCTGTAGTTAAAGCCATCAGGCCCCGGGGCCCTATCCGAACCACACTCGAAAATAACTTCCTTAATCTCCTCGCGCGAGAATCTATCCACTAAAGTATCTCAGTCCACTATCGAAATAGATTTCAAATTATCACATTGGAGGCTCGGTCTTATCTTCACATCATCAGCAAAGTGTTTTCTAAAATGCCTCAGAACTTCTTTTTTTAACCAACGAAAGTTTCGAAACCCATGACCCATTAACCATCAATCCAGGAATAGCATTCGACGCCTTCCTACCATTAACTACCCCATGAAAGAATGCTGAATTTTCATCCCCCTCCATTTCCCATTTAACACGACATTTTTGATTTAAGTCCCTATTATAACACAAATTCAAATGATCAACACCTTTCCTACATTCCTCCCAAACCCACACTTCTTCCTCCTCAAGATCCCGAAACTTTATAGCCGCTTTCAATCTCTCTATATCCTCTATTAAAACCCTCATTTCCTCCCCTTCTTTTTTCAATACCTATCTCCACCATTCTTTAAGAAAATTCCTAAGATAGCGGAACTTGGCATTAAGTATCTCATCAGGCAGCCCCTGACCAGTGTACCTATCAAGAGCTTCAATAATAATCCTCTCGCACCCATCCCTATTTAACCACTAATTGAACCATCTAAATGGTTTCGGACCAAAGTTGGTGTCAACCACAGTCAACAGAGAGGGTAGTGGTCCGATAAATCCCGCTGCAACGCCCTCAAACAAGCATTCGGACACCTATTAAAGAAATTATGACACACCAAAACCAGATCAATCTTACTAAGCTTATGTTCCTTAACGTTCCCAGCCAAGAAAGTAAACTTGTACCCCCTCATATAATATTATTTAAGCCCCACATCATCAATAAAACCATTAAAGTCCGAAGCTACTTCCTGATTAAATCTCGAGTTTCTACGTTCTTCAGGGAAACCAAAACAACTATACCTTGACACCCTCTGATAATCCGAGCTAATTCAGCCCATAACCTTTTTTTCACTCCAACCCTTTGAGGCGCATAAACATTAATAATATTCATCATCGAGCCATCCGACACTAACAATCCTGAGGTAATCAAAAAAATCTGACCTTGTTGAGACGTAACTTTCTGAAACACTTTCGAATTCCACAATTCACAATACCACCCGACCCACCCGAAGCATCCACCACATCACAATCCAAACCCCCATCACCCCAAAAAGAAACCAATTCACGTAATGACAGACCCGAAACATGTGACTTTTGTAACCCAAGGAAATCAACACCATAACTTTTACTTAGACCACGACACCAAGCCGCCCTTCCCCCATCCTCATTCCTCTTATGTTAATGGATAATAAATTCATTTGTCACCCAATTGTACTCCTTCACCCGAGATTTCCTCCATGACCAGTTCTCTGTGTTTTGCAATTTAGCACCTAATAATGTTCCCAACCTAATTGTATTATCCACTTCCTTATCTTCCTTAATCTTCTCAGATGATTCCGCATCCAACTGTTCTGTGTCGGCATTGTTCAAAGGGGAAAAGGTATTAAATGTTTTGAAATTAATAACATGTCCCTCAAACTCTCCAATATTACCGTTTAACCCCTCCTGCATAATATTAATATCTTGAAAATCGTCTGAGTCCACCAACCTAACACCTTTGGGCCTTTTCCCTATTTTATTCTTTTCAATGCTACTAGAATACTGTAAATTGGACCGGCCCAATTGTCCATCCATAACCTGTTTCTTTTTTCGTTTGTTAGTATTTTAAATAAAGTCACCACCATCAATGTCTTGAGTTTCAATTTCAAAATTAAAAACAATACCCGGGATAAAACCATCCTCATTACCACCTTCCTTATTGCCATCACCTTTTAAATAACCATTATCACCTTCCAAAATAATATCTGAAACCGACGGGGCATTAACATTCATAGGACTATCCTCTTCACTGGCACTGGTAATCGGAGCCTCCTTCCCTACCACCTCATTTTTTCAACCATCACCTCCTCCAAAATACTTTCCTCCATGTTATTGACCACATGCGCCGGACTCGTTGGCCTCACACCTTCTTCTTCAACGCTCTCATCTTCTTCCTTATCCTCGGTAAAAGCCGGAACACAATCCCCGGCCTCCTCCGACACCCATATTCTAAACCTCCTACCTCTCCACTAAATCATCACTTCATCCGTAATCCGCCTTCCTTCACCCACCAAGACCCCAATGTAGTCATAGGAAAGATCTGAATCATCTTCCGACCTTGGTGGCCTATGAATAACCTTCCCAAACCCTTCCCCCACTTTAGCTATCACGTCACTTGTTAACAACTGGACCGGTAAACCATGGATTTTCAGCCATGCTAATCGTTTAAACGCCAACGATTGACCTTCCCAATACGAAATCGCAGAAAATCTACCAATCACCTCCTTAGCAGCCGAAAAAGCCACATGAGCACTCTCTTTGTTTTCATACGTGACCATGACCGAGAGCCCTCCCAAGTACTGAACAAAACCCACTTCTGGATTGATCTCCTTCAAAAACCTATTAATTTGTTTAAGAGCATCCAAATCTATCATCCTCGTAATCAATGCTCTCCCATGAGAATTTTGATAAGCATTAATTCGATCATCAACATGGACAACCTTCATCTCCTTTTCACCACTTCGTCTTCCGGTAAGCGTCTCTTGAAATGATTTACCACCCTGCATGAACGAGCTCGTGTCTGGCCTAGTTCCTTCCTGTTTCTCCTCGGTATTTTTTTTATAAACAGGCCATCTATTATCTCTTGGTTGTTGTCCAATCTCACCATCTTCATACGTAAATCTAGCGACATTGGCTCGTAGGGTATAATCACCCATACGAATACCACATAGATTTCTGACCATCTCCTTATTATCGTTAACGTCCAAGAACGAAACGAAGCCAAATCTGTTCCCACCTTTGTCCCGCTTCCTAGCAATGTAAAGATCAAAAATCACCCCTAGATGGCGAATACAATCCGCAAGCTCTTTCCCGCTACATTTGTCTGGCAAGTTTGAGATGAAAAACTTCGTGATTCGACCTTGAAACTTATCCGGCAAGGGAGCCCGGCGACTGTCCATTGAGAGAAAAAAAACTTATAAGTCACTGTTACATGTTTCGATAGTATTGATATAAGTACCAGTGTGTTAATTAAGTTGATTATTTAATTAAATTATTAGCATAGGATCATAATTATAAAAGTTAAGTTTGATTAAAAAAACGTATGAATTAAATTTATAAAATGCAAATTAAGATCAATTTATGCCTTTAGAAAAGAATATTATTTTTTAACAGTGAACTTCATTAACAAAACGGACGCGTCCTTAAAGCGAGGACCCCCAATAACTTACAACATATACAAAGGAATCACAACCCAATCAAACCAATTTAAGGACCTAAATCTCGACCTATTTTTCAACCAAAGAAACGACCACGACATAACCGTGGCGATAACAACTTTAGCATTCCTAGCGTTCCAAATAGCCCAACATGTGATCATGACTATCCCCCTTACAACTTTTTTACTCCATTTGTCGCCTCGGATTTGGTCATGAATCGTTAAAATATCTTGAAAGTCAAACGCTATAATCAGGTCAACCTTGCACCATCTACCAATCGCCGACCACACGCCAAAAGAAAACCCACATCCCGTGAATAAATGCATGACGTCCTCATTCACTACTTCACAAAAACCACATGTAACGCCCGCTACCATCATCCGTCTTCTTGTGATTTCTATTTTAGTAGGAATTTGGTTCATCTTGGCTCGCCATATAAACAAATTAACTTTTATAGGGAGCCAAGATTCCCAATGCATGAACCGAATCTGGGGCATTTCATACTCTTCCTTGAACATCTTTTTAATCTTAGCGACTGAAAAAGGGTCCTGCTCATTCGAGTCCCACATCCAAACGTCCTTCGAACGTGTTAAAACAATATTAGATAATAAAAACTGCACATCCTGAACCTCAGACAATTCCTCGACTGTTGCAGGCTCCCTCTTCCAACTCGGCTGGAAATGGCTCTATTCTCAACTCTGCACATGTGCTGCTCAACAGCAGCATCTTTGCGTCTCTCCAGTTTATATAATTGGGGTCATCGCTCTTTCAAAACAGAATTGCCGATCCACAGATCATGCCAGAAACTAACCTGTTTTCCATTTCCAACTTTTGCCTTGATAAACGAGCTAATTTTACGCCCTTTGAAGATGAGTTTATCAATTTTCTGAACTAAAAGTAGGGATGGCAATCAAACCCGAACCCGATGGGTAAACCCGAAACCCGACACATTTGGGACGGGTAATCGCGTATAGGTTCGGGTATGGGATTAGTTTTTATTTTTTTCGTGGATTTGGGACGGGTTTGGGATTTGATGATATACCCATTTACCCGACTCGAGTACCCGATAAAGTATACCCATTTACCCGATTAAATACCCGATGTAATTTCCTATATATCTTTTAACATATGTATTCATAATATATCTAATTCTCGATACCCAACAGGTTTTTAGTCAGATATACCCAATGGATAAGTTTGTGAAATTATCAGGTTTACCCGAAACCCGCGGGTATACCCGATACCCAACGGGGGACGGGTTTGGGACACGCATACCTAATCGGGTATGGGGTTGGGATTACCTAAACCCGTCCCAAACCCGACCCATTGCCATCCCTAACCAAAACCTTCCAGCAGCCTTTAACACTTCTGTTAACCGGAAGAAAAGCCTACCGTCCTCATTCCCCATGTACAGATTCAATCACATATCGCCACTTGCTTTCTCTTTGAGTTTTAAAACGCCACGCCCATTTAGCTAATAAGGCGCCATTAACCTCTCTCAACTTAGGAATACCTAGACCACCATTTCTCTTAGAAGTGGAAACAATATCCCAAGCAACCCAATTCAATTTTCTGCCCTCATTGGAGCCGGCCCACAGGAAAGAGCACATCATCTTTTCGATTTGATCCGTAACTTCGACTAGGGACTTGTACAAGGACAAATAATAAACCGGAAGGCTCACGAGCACCGATTTAATAATAGTTAGCCTACCACCCATTGATAAAGTATTCGCCTTCCAAGAAGCGACGCGACTATGTACAATATCAATAACCGAGTTCCAATAACAACTGTTATTCATATTCACGCCTACTTTTATCCCGAAATAATTAAATGGAAACACCCCGACTTGACATCCCATAATGTTTGCCATATTAGACACCTCACTACCATCAACCCCAATCCCAAACAAGTGAGATTTCCCAATATTTATTTTCAAACTAGAGCATAAATAAAAGACTCTAAGAAGTCTACCCGACTTCTCAATATTCTTCTTCGACCACTCTCCAACAATCAATGCATCATCCGCATATAGTAAATAAGATATATTCGGCCCTCCATTAACGATTTTAATATCTCTTATTTCTCCCAATTCACATGCTTTGCTAACTATAAACGAAAATGCCTCCATGACAATAAGGAAAAGAAAAGGGGATAAATGATCCCCTTGTCTAATACCTTTGCGACATTGAAATTCAAACGTCGGAGAGCCGTTCACTACACCGATGATCTAGCCGACTCAAGAATACCTCTAACCCAACAACACCATTTTTCTGGAAAACCAATTTAGTGCATTATAGAAATAAGAAAACACCAATTAACGTTGTCATACGCCTTTTCAAAATCAATTTTAAGAAGAAACGCTTGTCTCCCCATTTTTTGAGCCATAATACATTTAACACCACTTTCATATTGGAATGGGTAGAGTAAATTGAAAAAAGAAAACAAAAAGAAGCATTTGAATGGTTGATGTGGGTATCATCTTGCCAGTACCATGTTAAACGTGTACCAATTATATATTATTACTGTTTACATTTAAAATTGTTAGTATATACAATTAAGGGGTGTTCAAAAAATCTGAATCGGGATTCGAATCCGAAATATCAGAAAATCCATATCCGTATTATCCATCTGAAAATCGGATAATCCGAAACTTCGGATTCGGGTCCTATTTTTAAAGAATTTTGGATAATCGGATTATCCGAAATATTAAAAAATATCTATATATATAATATTATTTTTATATATACTATATATTTAATCCATTCCAAGTTAACCATAACCTTAAACTAACATAATACGCCTTTCTCGAATCCGATATATTAAAAAATATAATATATATTTAATGTTTGTTTTAAGCAGGTTCGGTTTTAGATTTATAGCATAAGAGGAAGTTATTTTTTTTAAGTTTCGGATTATCCGAATCTGAATCTTAATATTGACTATTCGAAATTTCGGATTATCCGATTTTTGGATATCCGAAAATCGGATAATCCGACTTTGAACACCCCTAGTTCTCATAATGATGGTTCCAAGGTCAAGGATATATAATATCAAGCGAAGGTGATAGATCAAATATTGATATCACGTTTTTTAGGCTCTAATTGTAAGGTATTTCATTAAGGGTCAAGCTATCTTACATGGTGTGATAAAAATGAGAAAGCTGAAAAGGATACAAAAAACATAATGGATCACAAAATATAATACAATGAGTCCCAAAATATAACACAATGCTGAATAAAAGAGGCACAATAAATCACAAAAATGAGTCAATGACACAATGACGAAAATAAAGGAAAAACACAATGCAACATAAAAGACACAATGTTATAACACAAATTCTTACAAGCTAAAAATCCAAAACCTAAAAACTAAGATCGTAGGTTTTGATGAGACAGTTCCAATACAGCTTGAATGAGTTCAACCGGACTCCGTTTGATACCTTTCTTACGACTTACTAATTTTTCACTGTGTATTTGATCCTAATCCTTCATAAAAACCTTGGTGTGATTGAGAAAGTATACAAAACAAGGGCAAACTTGATCCTTGTATTTAAAGTCGTGTCTCAAATGATACGAAGTTACATCCAGACAATGAGACAAGACACTATCATTAGACATTTACTACTATATATAAATGAAAGCAAAGTTGGGACACATGTCATCATATGGGATCATAGTTTTTGTTTTTCCCGCTCATTTGGACACTTGTCAATTGATTAATATAAGTTCAATTTTATTCAAGCTCTCATTAAACCACATGGCACATTTATAGTACAACTTTAATTTTATTCAAGCTCTCATTAAACAACATGTCACATCTATAGTACTAATTAAACAATATGTAGGCCATTAATTAAAGGAGATATAAGTCAACAAAATCTGTTGTGTGGGCCACATCTGTTACTAATATTTACCAATTAAATAATATGTGGGTCATTAAATGAGCTTTTTAGTCAACAACATCTGTTGTCATAAATTATTTAATTAAATATGTAGGTCACTCATTAAAGAACCCTCTTAATATCTGTACACACATGTTGAGCTTAAAAACCTCTATGAAGAACCACTCAACAACATATGTTGAGTATTTCAAGACAAAATTAACATATGTTTGTTTGAGCTCCAAATTCAAAATTTAAAAATCAACACTGATTATTCCACCATATAAAAAGGAGGGAAAGAACCCATTCATTTTTCATCTTCAATATCTATTTTCTTCTTCCTCTCTCTCACTCTACCATTCAGATTTCAAAATCAACTGAATCCATTCATGTCTAATGATCGTGTTTCGAAGCAACTGAATCCAAGGTATGAGGCTAGATATTCTTCTCTTTCTCTTAACACAAACCCTAGAAATCAAATCGACCAGTGCTTCCATTCCAGGTATCACTTCTTTTTTCTAAAGTAATCGATCTCAATTCTCTGTTAGAGTTGAAGAACCTTACAACACAACCTTCAGTAGAAGAAGATAACCTATAAATAAATCACTTTTTTAATCACAGGACTTAAAGCGAATATGCCTTAATTGAACGGCGGTGGTTGGTAGCTAGGCGATTCACACGAGCAAACCCTTATCCTCATTCCAGATCTGAAACGAGATCTTCACCGAACACGAGCCAAGGTATTAAAGGTATCGTCATCATTAGTTACTTTGTTTTGTTATGTTATAGAGTTCCTGATTCCATTTAATGGATTAAGATGTATGTTCGCTGCTCAAAAGTCAAGGTTTTGTCTATATCTATACTAGATGCAATTAAATTTATAATGAAGTGTTTCTTTGTTACCTATTATCTAATAATATTGTATGTTTTGTTTTCAGGATATGAGTTCAAATGAGAAGAGCAGTGAGTTTGTTATAATCTTGAATTATTTATTCAAAGTCTGTCAACTATGGTCAAACAGAGTAATCGGATTTTATATATCAATGGTTAGTACTCAACAGTGGTTAGTGATGCTTAATAGTGGTTACTGCTTGACAGTGGTTAAGGTGAAAATCTGTTTGAATGAACAACTGTTTGTAGCAACAACTGTTTTAGAAATATTTTCTTAGCAGAGCCACTGCTCTGGAATAGACCTTACCAAACAGACTTTTTCGTACAATAGATGATTGACTTCTTAATTTTGTGTTTAGTAAATGGACCAAAGCAAAGTTTGTTTATGTTTTCTATATTTTGGTACCAAAACTCTTATTCCTAGAATAACTATGATACCATCTGATAACAAGATTCCAGTAAAGTTTCAAAGGCGACAATTCCCATTATCCGTATGTTTCGCAATGGCCATCAATAAAATCCAAGGACAGTTTCTATCGAAGGTTGGATTGTATTTAAGAGACCATGTATTCTCACATGGCCAACTTTATGTCGCATTGTCAAGAGTTAAGAGCAGGGCATGAGTGAAAGTACTTATACTAGATAATGATGGGAATATCAAATATAAAACAAAAAATGTGGTGTATAAGGAAATATTTAGTGATATTTGAATAACATGTATATTCCTTACTTTTAAATGTATATTCAACTTTATGAATAACATGTATATTCCAGCATACCGTGAGAGTTCTCTTTTAATATATACTAGGTGCAATCCCATGTGAAAACGCGGGAAGTTTATATCATTTTTAAGACAATTAGTTCGCAATTATAGAGAATGTAAATAGACTTTACTAAGGTCTGTTTACTAAACACCAAATTAAGAAGTCAGTCATCTGTTGCAAGAAAAAGTCTGTTTGGTAAGGTCTGTTCCAGAGCAGTGGCTCTGTTAAGAAAATATTTCTAAAACAATTGTTACTACAAACAGTTGTTGCTTCAAACAAATTTTCACCTTAACCACTATCAAGCAGTAACCACTATTAAGCATCAAGCAATAACCACTATTAAGCACACTAACCACTTAGTTGCTTCAAACAAATATTTCTAAAACAGTTGTTACTATGAACAGTTGTTGCTAAGGTCTGTGTACTTAACACCAAATTAAAAAGTCAATAATCTATTTGCAAGCAAAGTCTGTTCCAAAGCAGTGGGTCTGTTAAGGAGATCTGTCTTAAATAGTTGTTCTGTTATTTGAAGCAATAGCTGTTTTAGACAGATCTTCTTAACAGACCCACTGCTCTGAAACAGACCCACTGCTTTGAAATAGATTTTAGTAAACAAACTTTGCTTGTAACAAATGATTGACTTTGCTAATTCTATTAAAAATGATTTAGACTTCCCGTGCAAGGCCAAAAGAGAAACTTTTAATGTTGGATAATTACGTCGTATTGTTTTTTTCCATGTTTTTTTTATAATAAACTTTTTTTGAACACTGGCTACTATGTGAACTTACCAATGTAGCTATGAAATTACGTTTGGATATGTCAATAATCAATTAACACCGTAAGTTAGTTTCTTTATATAAAAAGTTATATTATATAATATTGTAGGTAATCCCGTGCATTACACGGGTACAAACCTAGTGATTATATATAACTGAAATAATTGCAATTAACACAACCTTCATAATTTATTTATTTATTTTTTCGCAATGATACATCATACGTTAAAAAATTTAATTACAATCTATACATATAATAAACCAAAGCCATTTTAATGACATGGCACTCAAAAGGCATTCTCTTCCTTGAGTGTGCCATGTGTCATCCCATGTGGCATTGAGATATTTTAGGAAAAAAATAATTAAAAACAAAATTTGATTTTTCACCCTCATGTTTCCTCCCATAATTTTTAAACGTTAATATCTTTAATATACGAGATTTTTTAAAGAAAAACATTACAGCAAATTAACGAGCGTTTTATTATCTTTCCAACGAGTACCATAGTGCTATATAAAAAATGGAGAAATTTTTTTGTGGGGTTTTGTTCTTACAGGAAAAAAAACACAAAGTGTTCAGGTAAATCATTAATCATGTATCGGCAAGTCACTAATCATGTTCAAATCAGTAAATATGGATTTTTTTTCAACCATAGCCGAATAGGTTAATAGAGTTATACGTTGTTTTAAGTTAGGTATCAATATTAGTATGTTAGAGTTGTACATTTGTTTAGTCTTTAGGATATGTGTTAATATTAGAGTTACATTAAAGTTCTACATTCTTTTAGGTTAGGTGTTAGGATTGGAGTTGTACATTGTTAATTTGTTTTAGGTTAGATATTAATATTATAGTTATACATCAGTCTATTTCATATGTAAAATTGATATATCATATTAAATTTCTCAACCCGGGACATAGTACTAGTTTCAATGTTTCATCTTGATCCTATGTAAATTATCAGGTTTTTTATTTTATTTTATTTTCATTTTTATTTATGACTCAAAATATGATTGGATTTATTAAATAAAGTGAACTTGAATCGGAGCAAACTCAAACCCAACGGTTAACCAAATTCAACCAACTGTATTCCTCTATAACCTAAAAGTCAAACTTATCCTTTTTTTTTTGTTAACGCTCAACAAATCTCAAGCACTCTCAAAGTACCCACTAAACAAAAGAATACTTTGAGATAGGGATGGCAAAAGAACCCCAACCCCATGGGTATACCTGAAATCCAAAATATTTGGGACGGGTTGATGAGCCGGTCGTTACGGGTCATGCAAAACCTAATTAACCTAGGTAGATAGGGTAAATAGGGTACCAATCCAAGGAGCGTGTGGTTAGTGAATATTACTTAGTTAACTTTGAAAACGTTGCTTATGAAGGTGCTAGTTAATTATGAATTATCCAAGGAGCTCAAGGATTCATCACTACCTTGACTTCCCGACGAGTTTCCTTGATTGCTTGAGGAGCCGCCTTAGTTGTAACCTCGTTGGTAATTATTGTTGTACCCTTGGTTACCACCTTGATTGTAGTTGTTTCTTTGGTAACCACCTTGATTACCACCTTGGCGACCTTGATATTGCCCACCACTGCTTTGATAACCCGATTGAAAATTCGGGTTCATTTGATTAGAAGGATTACCATACCTAAAGTTAGGATGGTTTCTCAAGCCCGCATGATAAGTGTTGGAGTTCATGTCATACTTCCTTTCCCCATACACTTGATTCACTTCTTCGGTGGTTTGACCCATATCACCGGGGCACTCACTAGCCTTATGCCCCAAATCTCCACAATTATCACAAACAGGGTATTGTACCGATGACACCTCCCGTTTCTTCATCTTTGCCAACTCTCTCTCTCTAACTGAGCAATCCGGTCTTTAGAACTTGAATCTGAATCGGGAAGAAATTTAGAAACCGGGTGTTTAGTTCTTCGATCAGCTGCCTCTTCCGATTTCGAATTCTTTGCCATTAGCTCCAAAAAATCCCAGTCATCTTGCTCTGGATTAGATAACAAAGTTCCATTGCTAGTAGACTTGAGATATTTTCTTTCCTCCTTACTCAGTCCATTCACAAAACTACTAACCAATTCCCAAAGGTCAATGTCGTGGTGCGGGCATTTCCGAATTAACTCCTTGAAGCGAGTGAAAGCTTCATGAAGTGGTTCCCCTTGTAACTGTGAACGAATCTCTAACCGCACCCCATCTATTTTAAAACTGGGGAAATATTCATCCAAAAATACCTGTTGCATCTCTCTCCAGGTATAAATGCTGTGTGCGGGTAGAGTAAGGAACCAAGTCTTTGCCTTATCCTTGAGAGAAAACCGGAATAACCTCAGCTGAACTTCATCTAAAGAGAAGTTATGACTTCCCATAGTCCCGCACATTGCCTTGAATTCAGACAGATGATCATATGGGTCTTCATTAGCCATTCCATGGAAATGAGGAAGAATGTTGATGTAATTTGACTTGCAATCAAAAGATCTTCTTCCTGGAGGTGGTGGTACAATTGGTGACTCGTTCTCAGAAGCAAGTGGTCTAAACCGACCATTAACCCCTTGCATTGGAACTGGGGGCCTTCTTCGTGGAGCATTGACTTCTTCATCTCTAGGTTGTCCTCTTCCATTAGATCTTCTTTCTGCTCGACCCACAAATTTTTCACCCCGATTTTGGTGAATGTTGGGAATTTGATGCCTTCTTGGGTTTTGTCTTGGGTGATGATTATTGAAGGCATGATTGTAGTAACCGTCATTACCCCCATTTCGATTTGCACCCATATTAGAACTATTATCACTTTGATACTCCTCCTCATCCCCATGATCATCACTAACATTTCGGTAACCCCAATCCTCATCTTCCTCAGTGTAATCCCTTTCGGAATATTCATCTTCCCCCGAATGGTAAGAATGAACACTAACTCTATCTGATGATTGATAACTTGGTACACTGAATGGGTCATCATCATTAATGTTCGCCCTTAATTCTTCAATATTCTCAACATGATCATCATATCCGGCTTCATTGTACCGATTGACCGGATCAAATGTGGGATTGCCACGGTTAGATATAGAAGAACCTTGGTTTACATTTCGGTTGTTGGGATTTCGGTTATGAAGTGGTTGGTGAGGTGGATGTTGTTGTGAATGTTGGGTTCGGTTTTGATGAGGTGGAGTGGGTGGTCTTCGATTTTCACCTGAACGGCGATTTGGGTTTGAGCTTGCCATTTGAACGGTTCCAAAAGACAAAGGTTGACTTGTGGGTGGTGATTGGGAGTTAGAAGGAATCGGCTCCTCTAACCGGTGTTGTCGGTTTCTTCTTGCTACTCTCTCGATTTCCGGTTCAAACACTAAAGGAGATGTTCTCCCTGAATGTCGTGTTCGCATGCACTACCTGTAAACTGCACAAATAACACACCCCGCGTAACAAGGAAAAGTAGAGAATAAACCAAACAAACAATTAAACAGATTATCACAATATCAACTACTCAATAAACACTAAGCGCACTAGCTCCCCGGCAACGACGCCATTTGATGAGCCGGTCGTTACGGGTCATGCAAAACCTAATTAACCTAGGTAGATAGGGTAAATAGGGTATCAATCCAAGGAGCGTGTGGTTAGTGAATATTTCTTAGTTAACTTTGAAAACGTTGCTTATGAAGGTGCTAGTTAATTATGAATTATGCAAATTATCATTTAAGAATTGGTTGAAGAGTTGTTGTTGATTAATATGAAAATTTAATTGAATTTGCAAGAATAAAGAAAACAGAAAATAATGATACTTGTAAACAATGAGGTAAAAATGATTACACTAAGGATTTGGTAATTGAACACTAGGACTTTCAACAATTGGGTGAACAAGGATAATGCAATTGGTACTAACGGGTTGCTTGCTCAATAAATTTAGGTATCAAGTTTTGTCAACATTCAACAATGGACTAAACTATACTTTATCATCTAGAACATACAATCCTATGGTAGTGTTGATGCAAGGAACCATGCTTATCTCACTAGAAATTGGCACAAGATCAATTAACTAAAAATGAGTCTAGCATAAGATTAATCACTACTCAACACAAGTAATTCAAGTACACAAGAACATCAACAAAAGATTAAGAACAATACCCAAATGTTTTCAGCCCTAGCTATCAAGAACCTACATCCCAGTGTAATACAAAATGTTCTAGCCAAGCATGGCCATGGTGTTCATCTTCAAAATGGTGTCTTCAATCTTCAAGAATGATTTCCAACTTTGGAGAATTGTGTGTGTGTTTATGGTCTTCAATGGTGATGAATCTTATAGTGAAAATGAGTTCAAAACAGCTAAATACCGAGTCTCCCCTCATAAATCCGTCATTAAAACTCATTCCACTAGCTTTGACTTGAAAAAAGGAAAGTGTTGACTGATTTTGGCTTTTGGCGTATCCTACGCCACTTTTGGCGTAGGCTACGCCAAGTCAGTTTTGGCTTAGCTGATGTTTGCTGCCCTACACAAACAAACTTGTCCTTGCCTACGCTACTGGCGTAGGGTACGCCAGTTTTGGTGTATCCTACGCTAAAACCCCTCTTTCGTCCGTTTTTGATTTTCCAGCTCACGTATGCTTCCGTTTCTCGCCCGAGCAACTCCAAAACGTCATATTTGCCTCCTTTTAGTTATCAAGCCCTGAAATAACATAATAATATCAAAGCAACACCATTTGACAACTAAACACTCCTTAAAACTTATTTATGGACGCTTTTATACACATCTTTTGGCTAACCCATCACATCCCCACACTTATCTTTTGCTTGCCCTCAAGTAAATCAGTAAACCTTGCTTAGTCAGCAATTTAACCAATTCCAACCATTTTATCGATTCTCAAAAACGGCCCCTGGTCATACCCTAACTCACAAGACTTACACCTGTCAGTAGATTTACATTCCAAGGTTTTTACATGTTATTAAAAACAAATGCCTAGCCAAATCCAACTAGATCCGATTTCACATTTTTGCATACCCCTCACAATGGTTCACTCCACTCGGTTTACTATCTCGGCTAGCAAGTAATGTGCTAGTATTTCATATCAATCACTCGAAACCGATTATAGGGCATGTTAGCATAAGCTTGCAATTCAATCACCTTCCACAAAATTTCTCAAAAGTGAACACAAGTCAAAAGGTCTTAAAACGGGTTGTAATGGGGTTAGGCGAAGGGTATGGAAAGGGATATTTTACAAGTGACTATAATGATGAAAATTCGACTTTTATTACATCAACTAAATAATCACTAAACTATAAGGCAATATTTCGCCTTTTATTCAATTACTAACTCAAGCATATTTTTGTGCTTTTCTATGAGAACTCTCATTTGTTTGAAGCGTATTTGTTCTCATGCCTTTTTTTTTGGTACTATATACAATACAAATCAAAATCCTACAACCGAATTTTCATCATTTGGGTCAAAAAAAATTGAAAAGGCTAAATGGGTAATCAATTGAAAGGTTAAAAGCTCAAATTTGTTTAACTAGGGGAATTTTTTTTTTTTTAGGGAAAAGGCTAGATAGACCTAATGCCTTAATCATTCTTGTGTCACAATTAATCTAGAGTGGTAGGCGTATCAAAAATTGCAAGTTCTACCTTATGCGCCTATAATAGTACACTCAATTCAATTGAACACAACATGCCGAAAGATGTGAAACAGATTTTTGTAAGGTGTTAGCATGTTGTGGTGGCTCAACAATCTCTTCCTGAACCTAAAAGGGAATATGGGTTGCCGATATGCAAAAGTGCTATATTCTTCCTTAGTCTTTTCTAACTAGGCAATCCACGCTTTGCAAAAACCATCCTTGGAAAAACACATCAAGGAACTTAAAGAATTATGACCATGATTAGGGGTCGAATTTTGTGATCCAATACCATGGTGAAAGAAACGGTTTTCTTAAAGTTTAAGCTTGAAGGTCTTTAAAATTTTTCATTTAAATGGCTATTCCCCCATCCCCACACTTGAAATTTACATTGTCCTCAATGTGGATTTTTGCACGAATAAGGGAATCGAATAGCCAGTTAATTTAAAAATATGTGTGAGGATGCTTTTGTTCCGCCCCACTACATTCCCTTTCTAAAGCGAAAACTAATCATTCACCCAAGTCTTATTCAACACACATATAATTAAAGAAAAGAAAGCACCTGGTAAATAACTGATGTCTCCATTCTATCGGCGAATCTTTGCTTTCCACACTTTAATGCTTCCTCTCCTTTGTTACTCCCTTTTCAGCTGAACACTTACTGGTGATGTATACACTGGGCTCACACACAAAACATTAAAACATCCAAAACAAACAAAAACAAAATAAAATTAAAAAGCATAAAATAACTAGCACACCAAACGTAAATAAAATGATCATGCCCACGCAATTAATATAAGAAGGAAAAAAAATACATGGACCTGATCAACGGGTTGCCTCCCGGAAGCGCTAAGTTTAAGGGTCTTCAGCCAGACCGACTACACCACCCTCATGGTGGTCGAGGGGGATGTCTTCCTCCCTCTGCCTCTAAGGATGCAACCCTTCTACATTCCGGTAAGTCCTTTAAGGTGCTCCTATCCAGGTCAACCATCTTTTCCGTTCTTGTTTCATTGTGCAAATCAGGCGGTCTCCTCCATTTTGTCGTCCTTCCTTTCACTGTCCTATTCTTGACTGCTCCAAACCTGCCAGTCACACAAAAATCCTCTTTTGGGTGATCCTCTTTTACAAGAGGGTCACCACTATCAAAAATGTTATTTTTGGACATTTCTCCTCAACAACCGAATTAGAAAAATTTGGATACACATTTAAACACAACTCACGGTCACCAAATTTCATGCTTACCGCTCCATTAGCACAATTTATATTAGCATGTGCATTTGCTAAGAACGGCCTACCCAGTATAACGGTGGGTTGTGTGTTTATCGCACTATTTACATAGTCTATCACCAAAAAGTCAACTGGGTAGTAGAAATCCTCTACTTTCACCAACACATCATTCACCACCCCCCTTGGATGCGTGAGAGTCTGATCAGCTAACACCACCGTGGTGTTAATTTCATGTATTGAACCAAAGTCATATTGGTCAAACAGACTCCCAGGCAATATACTCACACATGCTCCAAGATCTAGGAGCGCCCTTTCTATTTTAAGCTCTCCAACCTGAATTGGAATCAATGGGGCTCCTGGATCTTGAAGTTTAGGGGGAAGAGCATCCGACAAAACAGCACGAACATGTGCCCCTAAATGTTTAGGCAACTCGTTGTGCTTGTTTTGGTTGCTCAACTCTTTCACACATTCAACATGAGTAGGAATTTTTTTCAATTGCATCAATAAGTGGTAAATTTATTTTGACTTGTTTAAAATTTTCCCACCTCTCGTCCTTTGGTGGACCCCACTTTGACACATTGTTTGGGTCTACTAAAGCTGCAGGATATGGGATGGTATTAGTCCCCATCCCCACACTTGTCTTAGTAGCCATCTCATTTAAACACTTTTCGCAAAAAGATTTTTTATAATTTTTAACTTCAAAATTATTTTGCGAAATATTTTCCTCTTCCTGCTCATCATCACTATCAACCTCCTCCACCACACCATCAACAAATTGTTGTGGTAGAGTTGTTTCATTACCTACAATCTTATCATTCAAAATAAAACTCACCGCATTTATATGCACGCTTTGATTGTTTCTTGAGCTCGATGCTTGATGTTGTGGGTTGATAGTGGTTTCACTAGGAAGCTTCCCCGTGCTTCCTCTCCATTGAGCCATTTCTTCCGCTAGTTGACCCACTTGTTTAGCTAAAGCCTCGTGAGACTTATCTTTCACCTCATTCACCTTCTTCATTTCCTTGATGTCATTGTTGGAGTCCTTCATCATATTCATTAGTGCATCCAACTTTGAGCTCAAGGATTCATCACCACCTTGACTTCCCGACGAGTTTCCTTGATTGCTTGAGGAGCCGCCTTGGTTGTAACCTCGTTGCTAATTATTGTTGTACCCTTGGTTACCACCTTGATTGTAGTTGTTTCTTTGGTAACCACCTTGATTACCACCTTGGCGACCTTGATATTGCCCACCACTGCTTTGATAACCCGATTGAAAATTCGGGTTCATTTGATTAGAAGGATTACCATACCTAAAGCTAGGATGGTTTCTCAAGCCCGCATGATAAGTGTTGGAGTTCATGTCATACTTCCTTTCCCCATACACTTGATTCACTTCTTCGGTGGTTTGACCCATATCACCGGGGCACTCACTAGCCTTATGCCCCAAATCTCCACAATTATCACAAACAGGGTATTGTACCAATGACACCTCCCGTTTCTTCATCTTTGCCAACTCTCTCTCTCTCTAACTGAGCAATCCGGTCTTTAGAACTTGAATCTGAATCGGGAAGAGATTTAGAGACCGGGTGTTTAGTTCTTCAATCAGCTGCCTCTTCCGATTTCGAATTCTTTGCCATTAGCTCCAAAAAATCCCAGTCTTCTTGCTCTGGATTAGATAACAAAGTTCCATTGCTAGTAGACTTGAGATATTTTCTTTCCTCCTTACTCAGTCCATTCACAAAACTACTAACCAATTCCCAAAGGTCAATGTCGTGGTGCGGGCATTTCCGAATTAACTCCTTGAAGCGAGTGAAAGCTTCATGAAGTGGTTCCCCTTGTAACTGTGAACGAATCTCTAACCGCACCCCATCTATTTTAAAACTGGGGAAATATTCATCCAAAAATACCTGTTGCATCTCTCTCCAGGTATAAATGCTGTGTGCGGGTAGAGTAAGGAACCAAGTCTTTGCCTTATCCTTGAGAGAAAACCGGAATAACCTCAGCTGAACTTCATCTAAAGAGAAGTTATGACTTCCCATAGTCCCGCACATTGCCTTGAATTCAGACAGATGATCATATGGGTCTTCAGTAGCCATTCCATGGAAATGAGGAAGAATGTTGATGTAATTTGACTTCCAATCAAAAGATCTTCTTCCTGGAGGTGGTGGTACAATTGGTGACTCGTTCTCAGAAGCAAGTGGTCTAAACCGACCATTAACCCCTTGCATTGGAACTGGGGGCCTTCTTCGTGGAGCATTGACTTCTTCATCTCTAGGTTGTCCTCTTCCATTAGATCTTCTTTCTGCTCGACCCACAAATTTTTCACCCCGATTTTGGTGAATGTTGGGAATTTGATGCCTTCTTGGGTTTTGTCTTGGGTGATGATTATTGAAGGCATGATTGTAGTAACCGTCATTACCCCCATTTCGATTTGCACCCATATTAGAACTATTATCACTTTGATACTCCTCCTCATCCCCATGATCATCACTAACATTTCGGTAACCCCAATCCTCATCTTCCTCAGTGTAATCCCTTTCGGAATATTCATCTTCCCCCGAATGGTAAGAATGAACACTAACTCTATCTGATGATTGATAACTTGGTACACTGAATGGGTCATCATCATTAATGTTCGCCCTTAATTCTTCAATATTCTCAACATGATCATCATATCCAGCTTCATTGTACCGATTGACCGGATCAAATGTGGGATTGCCACGGTTAGATATAGAAGAACCTTGGTTTACATTTCGGTTGTTGGGATTTCGGTTATGAAGTAGTTGGTGAGGTGGATGTTGTTGTGAATGTTGGGTTCGGTTTTGATGAGGTGGAGTGGGTGGTCTTCGATTTTCACCTGAACGGCGATTTGGGTTTGAGCTTGCCATTTGAACGGTTCCAAAAGACAAAGGTTGACTTGTGGGTGGTGATTGGGAGTTAGAAGGAATCGGCTCCTCTAACCGGTGTTGTCGGTTTCTTCTTGCTACTCTCTCGATTTCCGGTTCAAACACTAAAGGAGATGTTCTCCCTGAATGTCGTGTTCGCATGCACTACCTGTAAACTGCACAAATAACACACCCCGCGTAACAAGGAAAAGTAGAGAATAAACCAAACAAACAATTAAACAGATTATCACAATATCAACTACTCAATAAACACTAAGCGCACTAGCTCCCCGGCAACGACGCCATTTGATGAGCCGGTCGTTACGGGTCATGCAAAACCTAATTAACCTAGGTAGATAGGGTAAATAGGGTATCAATCCAAGGAGCGTGTGGTTAGTGAATATTTCTTAGTTAACTTTGAAAACGTTGCTTATGAAGGTGCTAGTTAATTATGAATTATGCAAATTATCATTTAAGAATTGGTTGAAGAGTTGTTGTTGATTAATATGAAAATTTAATTGAATTTGCAAGAATAAAGAAAACAGAAAATAATGATACTTGTAAACAATGAGGTAAAAATGATTACACTAAGGATTTGGTAATTGAACACTAGGACTTTCAACAATTGGGTGAACAAGGATAATGCAATTGGTACTAACGGGTTGCTTGCTCAATAAATTTAGGTATCAAGTTTTGTCAACATTCAACAATGGACTAAACTATACTTTATCATCTAGAACATACAATCCTATGGTAGTGTTGATGCAAGGAACCATGCTTATCTCACTAGAAATTGGCACAAGATCAATTAACTAAAAATGAGTCTAGCATAAGATTAATCACTACTCAACACAAGTAATTCAAGTACACAAGAACATCAACAAAAGATTAAGAACAATACCCAAATGTTTTCAGCCCTAGCTATCAAGAACCTACATCCCAGTGTAATACAAAATGTTCTAGCCAAGCATGGCCATGGTGTTCATCTTCAAAATGGTGTCTTCAATCTTCAAGAATGATTTCCAACTTTGGAGAATTGTGTGTGTGTTTATGGTCTTCAATGGTGATGAATCTTATAGAGAAAATGAGATCAAAACAGCTAAAAACCGAGTCTCCCCTCATAAATCCGTCATTAAAACTCATTCCACTAGCTTTGACTTGAAAAAAGGAAAGTGTTGACTGATTTTGGCTTTTGGCGTATCCTACGCCACTTTTGGCGTAGGCTACGCCAAGTCAGTTTTGGCTTAGCTGATGTTTGCTGCCCTACGCAAACAAACTTGTCCTTGCCTACGCTACTGGCGTAGGGTACGCCATTTTTGGCGTATCCTACGCCAAAACCCCTCTTTCGTCTGTTTTTGATTTTCCAGCTCACGTATGCTTCCGTTTCTCGCCCGAGCAACTCCAAAACGTCATATTTGCCTCCTTTTAGTTATCAAGCCCTGAAATAACATAATAATATCAAAGCAACACCATTTGACAACTAAACACTCCTTAAAACTTATTTATGGACGCTTTTATACACATCTTTTGGCTAACCCATCACGGGTATACCCGAAACCCGAAATATTTGGGACGGGTATGCCCGATACCCGATGGGTACAGATCCGGGTTTAGGTTAAATTTTTTTTCGGGTTCGGGTATGGTATATTGCGATACCCGACCCGATTACCCGATATATGGATATCCGATTATCCGCAAAAATACCCGATATAATTTATTTATAATATATAATTTTTTTATACATTTAGTATATGTTTGTCTCTTTGTATTTCTAAAATATCGTTTCCTTAAATATTTATTGTTTCCAAACTTCCCCTAATCCTATTAATTTCTGTCATAGAAGAATTAAACGTCAAAACTTTATGGGTATTTTCTACTACAAATCTCAACGAGTATTTTTTTAACAAAATAACGGGTATACCCGTTACCCATGGGTATACCCAATACCCGATGGGTATCGGGTCGGGTTTGGTATACGGTTTTATAAACGGGTACGGGTTTGGTATTACCAATACCCTACCCGAACCCGACCCATTGTCATCCCTACTTTGAGAGTAATCCGGGTCCACCAGTAATTTCACACAAGTTCCCGGGGAAAACCTGTCGCCCGAAGGCCCACTGCGGTAAAACCCGGCACTCCAGCAGCATTTTGGTGTCGGTAGGACTCGAACTCCCCACCTCCCATAAGGAAGGCATTTTGTTGCCGGCAACATTTTAGTAGACCATCTGATTTGAACAGTATCGTGACACTTGTCGCGATGTTGTTCGATCATCCTTTTTTTTTTAATTATTATCTCCGTTTTATCTCATGTTATGAGGTTTTTGCTTTGGAATTATTTCAGTGTTTGGTTGTGGTCTGGTGGTTTGCCTATTCCTTTTCTACTCTCGCTACCCGGGTTCGAATCCCACGTTCCCTTTTTTTTCCAACCCCAACTGTTTTGCATCCCTTAGCAACATGTGTATAGTACATGCCTTTTTCTTAGTTACCTTGGCAACACGTGTTTTCCTCGCCTAAACAGAAACCCATACACTCATCCCTTCATCTTTTCTTTCTTCTTCTTGTTCATTCTGTGATTGTGGTTGTGGGTATAACAACTAGGGTTTTGTTACAATCTTCGACGTGTCAAACATCATAACCTCCGCCACCCACCTCGCATAAGAAGATCTCCATAAATTTTCTAAATTCTTGATATTTGACGTTTTTGGTTTATTAAAACTGATTATCAAAATTTTGAAAATCGAAATCTGGGTTATATGTTCAATTTCAACCAAACCAAACCAAATCAAACTAGGGCTGGCAAATCGTGTATACCCGACCTGTTAAGACACGAATACGAAACATGTAGACACGAACACGACACGATAACTTATCGTGTCATTCTTCCCATACCCGAACATGAACCTGTTTATACCTGGTTAACACGATAATACCAGTTTATACCAAGTTAAGAAGATAAGACACGATAATACCTGTTTATAATAGGTTAATACAATAATACACGAACATGTTTTCCAAATCCGACACGTTAAATGGGTACCATTAAGCATTAAAAAGGTTGTATAACTCCAATACTCCACCCCTACGACCTATATTTTTTTTAATAAAATCCTTAACATGTCTTAACGGGCACTAAACATGTAAACAAGTATTTAATTTGTTTAGACACGAAAATTAACAGGTATATTTCGTGTGTACCTGTTTGTTACACGAAAAAATCCTTAACAACTAGGGTTTCTGTTTAACAAGTACATGCATTCATGTTAAGGTGATACCTGTACCTGTTAAAATCATGTAGGCCCATGTCGGGTATTCATGTTCGTGTCTGAAATTGCCAGCCCTAAATCAAACTGAACTTAAACCGAATTGAATCAAACCGAACCGACTCATACTAAGAAACGAGAAATTATGTTACATGCTTCTAGGGGTGCAAACGAGCCGAGCCCGAGCCTTGCATTATCGAGCTCGGCTCGTTACAATTTTCAGAAGCTCGAGCTCGAGCTCGATTCGAGCCTCGTATTTTAGGCTCGAGCTCGGCTCGATAGTATATTTAAGAACTCGAGATCGGCTCGAAAGCTCGATCAAAGTGTGTGTGGCAGGAGTTTAAACGAGCCTCGTTTTGGACCATTAAGGAACTCGTTTTAGACTATTAAGGACTCGTTTAATGAGCTCGTTTTGGACAATTAAGAAGCCCAAAGCTCAAAGTAATTTAGTTAATGCATGGGTTGCAATACAATTAGGCTATGTAGTATTAATTGACATAAATAAGCAAAGCTCGATAAGGCTCGACGAGCCCAACCGAGCTTTACATTCGAGGCTCGAGCTCGGGCTCGATAACTAAATAAGCTTTATTTCAGGCTCGAGCTCGATAAGGCTCGGCTCATTCGAGCTTTTTACCGAGTCGATCTCGAGTAGCTCGCGAGCCGCTCGGCTCGTTTGTACCCCTACATGCTTCTATCTATCTTGAATAGATGGAGGGGAGAAAATTAAAATTGGCAAGCCTTGTTTCCGTACGAGCAACATGCTAACCACTTTTGGTTTCTAGATTATAATTATAATTATAATTATAATTATAATTATAATTATAATTATAATTATAATTATAATTAGAAATATAATGACATACTAGCGGAAGATTAATTAATTGGAAACAGTGACGTGGTTCCACGTGTTATGTAATCCTTTCGTGCTTCAAAAATTAGGTAATTAAGACATAAAATACATTCTTAATCTATAATTACTAGAAAATGACGTATTATACACAAACTTTTATGGCCACAAGTTTACTATAAATAACTTAACCATCACAATAGTTAATACTTTCTCATTAAGTTTTCATTTTTTTTTTGACAATATTTATGTTGGTTAATCTTTTTTTTTTTTTTAAACGGCAAATTTCTACTCTTTGTGAAACTTAAACCCATGATCTTCCTCTTAGGTGTTCTTAGAAATTTTGCTTCTACCATTGGGCCACCAATATGCAACTTATATATATGTGTGCGCGCACGCGCACACCTACATATGATCAAGAACTATATAATGGTTGGTTAATCTACCATCAACAATATTCACAAGATCCACCTTCTCGAAAGGCAAACAAGCCAAGATAGAAATTTGTCAATATGTTTCCGTCAAACCCAAAATAGACTGGATAGTTAAAAAAACCGCATCCACATTGAATCTACATTGTAACTCTCATACCGCCCAACATATGAGCCTCATAGTCTCCTATCCGAAAATCATTTAGTAATAACTAATACGAGGAGTAACCTACATTCTTATATTCTTTCTTTGAGTTATATACATCATGTTTCAATGTCAAACTTATGTTTACATCAAACAAGTTCTATATATCATATTTCAATGTCAAACTTATGTTTACACACAACAAAACATGCGATCTATTTGAGACAAAAATAACGAAAGAAAAAACTCGATATAAAATGTTAAAATATAGCATTCTTTAAGCTTTATTTATAAAGACAATGTAACATTCATTTATATATGTCTTTTGTTTGAGGACATCGAGAGTAGAAAGAGATGTATGCGGCGAAATGGAAGAGAAACAAGAAAAGGCCGTGGACTCCCCACGTTCCCAAGGGTTTAAATCATAATAATGGTACGTGTCTTTAAGCTAACGTAAGCCAAACTCCAATTTTCACTTATACTCCCCAATAACTACATAAATACCACATGCACCCTCTAAGTTTTTATAACTCTCATCTCGATTTGCAAATAACTATCAATGACGGACCCAAGATTGTTTTTACAGGTGCCACTCTTAAAAAACGTTTAATAAATCAATGCCACTCGAGTGCTAGTCGTAATTGATACATAAACAAGAAGATTACAAAACGATAAGCAGACGTTTTTACTTGATGTTTTTATATGTCGGTCCGCCCTTGTTTGTTATGTGATCCAAATGAAACATGAATTTGTATTATATGCTTGTGGATGATATATAAACAAAACTTTATGATGTATCTTGTAGTAATATATAGTTGCATTGTTCTATAAAACATTTCACTTAAAAGATTGTATTTATCTGTCCATGAATGTGACATAGGAAGTTGATTTAAGGGGGTGTTTGGTAATATTTATAACCACAGGGTGTAATGAGAGGAAAACATTTTTTTGGTAGTAAAATAATGACATAAAAAAGAAAGGATATTCATAGGCTATGTTTCATGGAGAATCTAAAACCTTTGGGATGATCTAATGGCCACTTATTACCAAAAAGTGGTGCTATATGTTAGTGACGATTGCATAAGAATATGTAGATACTTGTCACTTTCTAAGCTTACGAAATTTATGGACCATAAACTATATTACATACACAAATGTGTGGCCTTCGGCCCAAAAGTAAAGTTGCACTGATTTTAACGTTATTTTACTAATTTTGTAAAAAAAAAATAAATTTAAAAATGACGGACGGTTAATCATGCATCAGGTGATGACGTTGATAGCCAAAAGACAAGGGGGTACATGCACCAATCGGGTTTATCCCAATTGCTAAGTGTTATGTGCCTTGTGTATAAGGCTTGATACAAAACCACTACTGAGCCAGGAGCCTCACTGGAAGCAGCCTCTCTATTCGGTAGAGGTAAGGCTGTCTACATCTTACCCTGCTCAGACCTTACCTTAACTTAACTTTTGCTATGGGATTAACTGAGTATGATGATAATGATGATGATGATGAGAGAGAGAGAGAGGGGCGGATACGGTTGCATCAATTTACTATGTATCACATATAAAACAATAGATATCATATAACCACTTATCTAGTTATTTCACTTCTCTACTTAAAATTGGTCCTTTATTAAACAACCATGCTCACTCTTACGCTAAGTTTGAAAAGTTTGATAAGAGTTCAAGCTAGATAGCAAAATACGACAAAAGAGGAAAAGAATGCAAACTAGACAACAGAGAATCCGATACTGTTTACTTCTCTACATAGAATTGGTCCTTTATTACTCTCACGCTAGGTTTGAAAAGTTTGATAAGAGTTCAAGTTAGATACCAAAATACGACAAAAGAAGAAAAGAATGCAAAATAGACAAAAGAGCATCCAATACCGTTGATCATGAAAACAAAACTATTCTCTCAAAACCGAACAAGGAGAAAAATTGTGGTGATGCTCGATCGAATATTGCTTGTGTAAAGGGTATTGTAGATAGACTTAATTGCTTTACTACATGTAAACCATGATACAAAGATTATATATATATATATTGTAAGCCATGATCTATTGATCTTAACTTGTTAATGTAACATAGTCAACTTATGTTGCATTTGTTAATCATACATGCTTATCATGCTATGCTATGTTATGCACAAGAGTTCCCACCTATTTTATTTTTAAAAAAGATAAGATTCTCTCTCTCTCTCTCTCTCTCTCTCTTCCTATATAACTAGCCACAAGTCTAACCTTTCGCAAGTTCATATGAATATAGTTTGTTCTACATCTCACCACCCTTCTTCAATCCTATTTTAGGATCTCAAACAACACTACAAGTCACTTCCTTTCTTTCTTTGTTTTGTATTTTCAGCAAACCCGAGCACTCCGGATTCGGTTTCTTCCTTTTGTTAAAAGAAACCATGCTCGTGCAGCACAGGCGGATGCGATACGTAGAGACAGCCGAAACTGATTCTTGCTGGAAGTTCCTCTTCTTGTTTTATCTTAACCTTCTTTGTTCTGGCTCCTGATTCATTTCCTCTTTACTTTTCTTCTAAGCTTAAATTCTGTTTATTCAAAATATAAAATAAAAAGACGGTTAATATGAATGATCATCTAGCGTCCATGTTTGGATCGATTGGACAAAGTGATCTAACGGCCCTGGATGACAGATCATATGATTTAGAATCGTCACCATCGTACCTTAATTCCTCAGAAACCTACCTCACATGTTTATACCAGAACCTTTCTCATGAGAGGTGTTACAAAGATGAAGCAGATGTCAAACCTTTTGACTATCGTTTGGACGATACGTTCTTTGATAATCAAACACCTGTCAATGCCAATTCAAAACTTGTTGCTAATTCTATTTATAAGGATCTGTACAATGGATCCTATGAATTAGCTCTTGCAGAGATCAGACAAGTATTGAAATCGGTTTGTGACACGCATTGTTTGCCCTTGGCTCAAACATGGAGCTCGTGTGCTCAACAAGGTCGAACCGGATGCCAGCAGCACTCTGCTGGTTGCATGTCGATCATACGTTCTGCGTCCTATGTGTTTGATCCTAATGTCTTAGGGTTCTACGAGGCCTGCGCTGAGCTGCATGTGGCTCGCGGTGAAGGTATTGTTGGTAAAGCAATTGGCACAAACCAACCATGCTTTGCTACTGACATCACAGGCTTTTGTACCAGTGAATATCCGCTAGCGGAGCATGCTAAGGTGTTTGGACTTGGTGGTGCGGTAGCAATACGCCTACGAAGCACCTACACGGGACCGGCTGATTTCGTATTGGAGTTCTTTCTCCCTTGTGATTGCAGAAGCGATGAAGACCAAAAACAGATGCTAAGCTCAATATCGTGTGTGATGCGGCGTGTTTCCAGGAGTTTATATGTCATGAATGACGATGAATTAGCAAAAGAAGACGACTCAGTTTCTGTCAAAGGCGAGTCTTCTTGGATTTCAGACATGATGGAAGCCCAACGGAGGGGCGAAAGCGTCATTGTTTCCATGGGGTCCCACAAAGAAGAACCACAAGAATTCAAAGTGATAAACCAATGGGATTATAATCAATCAACATTGACTGGAGACAGGAAGCAAACTCAGCCAGATTTGAAACCGAAAGGGCGAAGACGGCCATTGGCGACAAAACGATCAGAAGAAAAGAGACGACTAAAGGTAGAAAGAAACATAAGTTTACCACTTCTCCAGCAATACTTTCCTGGGAGTCTCAAAGATGCTGCCAAGAGCATTGGAGGTTAGCCATAGTCATCATCTCTTTAATATTAAACAATGCTAAATTCCACCTGTACATGTTAGGGCTAAAATAGTAAAACTACATAAGATAACCGGTTTTTTGAAAGTTGGTCAACAGTTGGTTAAAATTTTTGAAAGTTGACCCGGTTGGGCATATTGAAAGTTGACCCGGTTGGTTAAAATTTTTGAAAGTTGGTCAACAAAAACTGAAAAGAAAAGAAACTACTTACCTTCTTATCGTTGTAATAACATTTTTCTAATTTCGGTTTATGGTTTCAGTTTGCCCTACGACTTTGAAGAGAATATGTAGGGAACATGGGATTATGAGATGGCCATCTCGAAAGATAAAGAAAGTAGGCCATTCTCTGAAAAAGCTCCAACTCATCATTGATTCAGTCCAAGGTGCAGAGGGTACTATTCAACTTGGATCATTCTATTCAAACTTCCCAGAGCTAAGCTCACAAAATCCTAAACCAACTAATGATTGTGTCAAAAATACAACTTCCCATTCTTCATCAAGTGGCAGCCACAATTCCGGTTCTTCAACACTTTGTTGTTCCAAAGAAAACACCTCAAATACACAACCACCTCAAGATCAAAGGGGGTCAGTGTTGGGAACTCAAAGAGAGAAACAAGTAGACGAAGGTGTTTTTAGCGTGAAAGTTGTTTACGGTGAACAGAAAATACGATTGCATATGTCACAAGCGTGTGGATTTGGAGATTTGCAGAGAGAGATAATGAGGCGATTTGGCATAGATGATATGAATATTATCACTATAAAGTACTTGGATGATGACTCGGAGTGGGTGTTGTTGACTTGTGATGCGGATCTTGAGGAATGCATGGACATAAATATGGCTTCTAAGAAGTGCACAATAAAAATCTTCCTTTCCCAATCTTTTCATCAGGAATCTGGAAGTTCTTATATTGGCAACTGTTAATTTTTTTTAATAGGTTTTCGTGTGGAGTAATTATATATATACACACATATAAATAGATGAATTTATATTTTCAGATATAAATTCACCCGTAAGGGCATGGGCATTATTAGGTTGGCCTGTGTTTTTTCATGGATTACAATGGTGTTGATTGACAACTTAAGTTTGTGGAGAGCTATTTTACTATAACAAACAATAAGCGTTCATAGCTTTGTGAGCAGGAGTTTGAGTGATTGTAATACGTTTATATTCATACCTGGAAATCTTGTTTTACATCCTTTATAACCAAGCTGAGTTTTGAGGAGCCAAACTTGATCTCTCTGTGATAACCACAACTGTCATAAAAAACAAATATTTTAGGTTTCACTAAGCATGTAGATTAATAAAATGTTAGAATATTACGTCAAATGTCAAAAAGACGTTTCATTAGTAAATAAAGGGGAATGTTTCGCTCAAAATCAGAATCGAAATTTTGTAAAGTTGACTACGGTCGAATAGTTGTCTTTACTTTTCCTTTACAAAAAAAGTTGCATCTGATATGGGGCATTCCACAATGAAACATATTGCAATTTTCACAGGCTTGAGGGAATTATACAAAATAAGAGATACGGGGAATTACTAGATATCGGATAAATATTATGGAATATGGATCATGAGGTAACACACACACCACCATAGTTATCAAAGGCGTGAGGTGCACTCAAGGCGCTTAGGTTCCGCCTGTGGCCTAGGCGAGAAGCGCAAAAAAGGTGCGGGCCTAAGAAAAAAAAGGGCAAATAAAAAAATTAAAAAATCACCAAAGAATTAACATGCCTGTGATACCTATGTGGTAGATAAAATTAGTTGGTGATAAATCAATGAGATGAGGTGTTTATATATTGAAGAATAATTCAATAGAACTGATTTAGGGATCGATATGTGGATTTGTTTTTATCTACCTTAACTGGTAAGCATTGGTCAGTATTGGTCAGGGGATTAGGTTTATAAAAATCAGATCGTGGCTTTTTTTTATCTAGGAGGGAAAAGCGGGATCTGGTGGCTTCTAGGAAATTGATCACCTAGGCGGTCAAGGCGATGGCTTTTGATAACTATGCACACCACACATATATAGGTTTTAGTTGAGTCATAATATAACCTATTCAGAGAAAAGATTATTCTGATAAAGATACTAATCAAGGCTTACTTATGATAACTCACTTAATACATTCAAGTTCTGATCTGTACACCTTCATTCATCAAGGAAGTCATACTTTGGAGACTGCATATTTAATATTCTTTCATAACCCCATCCTTTCTGTATCTTATTCAAAATTTTCAGTGTAGCACCACTGCCATCATCTCTGTTAACAATCACATAAAGACGGCGTGTCAGGGTTAAAATACAGAAAAGACTGTCAAGAAGCATTTTAATCATCCACCACAAGAAACATTAACATAATTTGCTGGAATGAAGAAAACCGTAAAAAAGAAAGGCTTTTGAAAGTCAAACCTGTGCAGTATGTTTTGCCAATTGTTTTTATCGTTATTTACAACTTTTCTACCGTTAAACACCTTAGTGTTCCGGTTAACTTGATTAGCAACCTTAACCTCAGAACCCATCTCAAGCATCAACTCAGCAAATTCATCAGCATCACGATTATTTCCTGTCGCTCGCAAACCATCAATTACTGGCATAAATGATGCAGGTTCAAATGTGTATCGTTTTTTAATCATTTTCTTGAGAACTTCAGTAGCACATTCCACCATTTCAGCCTTGCAGAGTCTGTTAATAAAATCTTGATATGAAAAATTCGCAATGCCAAAACTTCGATCCAATGCAGACATGAAAATGTCTTTTGCTTCCAAGAGCTCGTCTCCAGCAACTAACTCATTGAACATGAAGCTGTACAGTGTCTCTTTATGACCAAATATACTTAATGAAACGTTAAATACCTCCTGTGCTGGTCTAAATTCTCCTATCTGGCATAAAGGTCTAATTAATAACTTGAAGGTAGAAATGTTAGGAGATACACCTTTATCCAACATTTCATCTAATAGCTTAGTGGCATCATCGGTTTGACTTGATTCACACAGACATGTTATCATATTATTGTAAGTAGAAACATTAGGAGATGTCCCTCTTTCTCTCATTTCGTTCACCAACCCATACATTTCAAAGAACTGACTCTTCATTCCTAACCCAAGGATTAAAGAGTTGTAAGTTTGCAAGCTCTTGTTGTACCCTTTTTTCTCCATTTCCTTGAGAACCCGAAACGCTGAAGATACCTTTCCTTTTTTACATAAATTAGAAACGAATATGTCGTAAATGACTGAATCAGGGTATACATTTCTCCCTATCATTTCAATGAACTTCTTTTTAGCTTCATCAAGCTTCCCATCTTTGCATAATGCATTAATTATGGTGGAATAAGTTATTAAGTCAGGCTTACAACTATTACTATCGTTACCATTAGCATCCTCTTTATTCCATAATTCACGCATGGTTTCAACTGCTTTGTCCACCTGGCCGATTTTACATAGCCCATCAATAACGATGTTATAGGTCACCGTATCCAATGCATAACCCCTTTCTTTCATCTTTTTCAGTAGTTCTTCTGCCTCTAATACTTTCCCTTCTTTCCAAAGGCTTTCTAGCAAACTATTACAAGTGTAATTATTTGGAAAACAGCCATTTGTGATCATGATATTTAGATGTTTATTAGCTTCACTTATCATCCCTTTTTTGCAGTAGCCATGAAGTAGGATGCTATAAGACACCACATCAGGAGTCACACCGCCATTTTTCATCATACTCATGACCAGTTTTGCGTCACGCAACATACCATTCTTGCATAGACCATCCATCAAGATATTGTACGAGACAATCGTCGGCTGTACACCCTTTTCTGCCATCTCATTAAGAACTACTTGTGCTTCCAAAAGCATTCCATTTCTCACCAAACCCAACAACCATATGTTATAACTTTCCACTTTCAACGAAACACCATTTCCCGTCATAGTTTTAATCAGTTTCTTCGCTTCCTCCATCATTCCTTCCTTGCAAAACCCGTCAAGCATCAAATTATAAGTTATCATATCAGGCTGAGGCAGCCCTAACTCCTTACCAACTTGCATATCTCTAAAGATCCTCAAAGCCTCCAAAACTTTTCCCGAACCACACAAACCCGAAATCCTGGAATTAAAAGTAACCACATTCGGAACAAAACCATCCTCCCGTAACATCTCCACCACCTTTTCCGCTTCCTTACTCTTCCCCTCCTTACAAAAAGCCGAAACCAACGTATTATAAACAACAATATTACACCCCACCTCCATCCTCCTCATCACCTCCAAAACCTCCAAACCTTCATCAACCCGACCCGCCCTACAATACCCACGAACCAAAATCCCAAACGTAAACTCATTCGGCACACACCCTCTCTCCGGCATTTTATCGAACACCTTCCGTGCATCGTCCAAACACCCCGAATCACACAACCCACCAATCAAAAGATTAAATGTATACGTTTCAGGTACAACCCTAGACACAACCATATCCTCATACAGCACCCGAACACAATCCGGGTGATTTTCTTGAAGCGAAAAGCGAATAAGCATATTATACAAAGAAACTGAAATGGGTTTGTTTGGGTAGTGAAATCTAAACACTTGGAACTGAGAAACAGCAAGATTTACATGACCCATTTGTGCTAGGACTCTAATGAGCAGGATTATGGTGTGGTGTTGATTATGGGTTGGGTGTGAGAGTATTAGTTGTTGAAGATTATTAATTTCAGTGAACATTTTGGCTCTAATTAAGATGCGTGTGAGAACAGGTAGTGATTGATTGAAACCATTTATAGGGAAGGTGGGATTGGAGGTGATTCGTTTAAAGATTTGCCAAGCTAGTTTAGGGTTGTTTGTGTTCTTTAAGAGAGTCTTTGTTAGTTCTCTTGCAGGTTCCATGTTTTAGGAGGTTTTCTGTTATTTCAAACAAGAAGGTGACACACCTATGTCTTTCTAAGCTCAAACCGTCACGCAATTATTATTATTATTTTTTGATGTACATGGATCGAACCACAACACATAGTCTAACATCTTTCACACCGAAAAGAAACACAAATCCACCGGGATCAAAACTAACACAAACTTCCCAATCCGAGTTATGCCCTCCCAACCAATCACAACTGTCCATTTCCAATCCCAACCAATAAAAAACAACCACACAGATACCTTATTCGTCTCTCAAAAGTAGTTGAGAAGATGATAAATTAATAATATCCACGTGTCCCCATGTATATATATATATATATAGGGGGCGCTTATTCTACAAAAATAGAGAATCGTGCTAAGCGTGCGAAGGATATTTGTACATGATAATTACGTAATGATAATTACGTAATGATTTTTATGTTCATGAAAGCATTACGTAATTATCATTACGTAATTATCATGCATTTGTACATGATAATTACGTAATGATAATTACGTAATGTTTTTGTATGTTCATGAAGGCATTACATAATTATCATTACGTAATTATCATGTACAAAGTGATCTTTCGCACGCTTCGCACGTTTATATTACTTTGTATTTGATCCTGCCCATATATATATATATATAGGGATCGGTTCAAATAAAAAATTTAAAAAACGTGCGAAGCGTGCGAAGGCTTCTACGCGCGTTTTCTTGAAGGGTAGTATCGTCATTTTACTCGATATTTAAAACCCATATCTTTTATAAAAGGATCAGATTTTCAAATTCGTATTTACTCTGTTTTTAGATTTTGAATTCAGTATAAATATTGATCATAATTCAGTTCATTCAATCATAAATCAGTTCATTCAATCATAAATCAGTTCATTCTCTTTCGATTATATCTCCAAACGATTTTCCTTTATTCATTCATTAAAGATGTCTGTGAATAATGATTGTGCAGGTATGATTTGAGCTATATATTACGTAATGTTTTGTTCGATTGCTTTCTTTTTAATGATTTCGTTTTCTGTTTAGTAGAATTTGAATTAAATTCAGTTTTTTTTTATTGATTGTACGTTGTTTTTCTATTTATGGAAGCATTACGTTATTTGTTCTTTGTTTTGTTATTAAATTCATCTTTTTTTGTTTGATTTCTTTGTATTAATGATAGTTTTTAAGTTATTTTTTTGTGTTTTTGTTTGTTTCATATCACAATGTCACAATTTTACGTGTTTTTTTTGTTTGTTTATTATATTCATGTTACGTAACTTTCATTACGTTATTTCATTACGTTATTATATTTTATGCTTTATTAGGCCATTATGTTGCTGTGTTAATAGTTATTACGTGATTTTCAGGTTTTATTTTCAATGATAGAGGTGAAAGTAGTTCTACTCAGGCTGTTTCAACAGTTTATAAACCACAAGTTGCCTCTTCTATGACGCCATGTGTTGATATGGTATTTCCATCGATTGATCATGCGTATGAGTTTTATGTGACATATGCAAAAAAAGCTGGATTTAGTGTTCGCAAAGGAGGTCAATATGTCCATGGTGAGATTCTTAAGTTGAAGCATTTGGTTTGTTCAAAGGAAGGATTCAAATCTTGTAAAGCGTTTGATAGTCTTCAAAATGGTAAAAGTAGGAATAAACCATCGCAGAGAACAGGTTGTAATGCTCATATAGTTTTTTCGTCAGAGAATGGATAAAATTTTAAAGTTTCAAAGTTTGTTGAAGAGCATAACCATTACTTGGTTTCTCCAGAAGATATGCAATTTCTTCCATCATCACGTAATTTGACATATCAACAAATGCAAGTGTTATGCAATATGTCCAAAGTAAACATGGGTCCTGTTAAGGCTTTTAATCTAATGAGGACAATTTATGGTGGTTTTGAACAAGTTGGTGCTACTGCTGCAGATTTCAAAAATTTTAAAAGGGATTTGAACTTATATATTGGTGAGTAAGATGCGGATATGGTAGTTAATATGCTGCAGAAGAAGCGGGACTTTCTTCCTGATTTTTATTTTGAGTATAGTCATGACACTAAACGACAGTTAACTGGATTATTTTGGGCTGATGAGCATGCAAAAAGAAGTTATAAAGTTTTTGGTGATGTTGTTTCATTCGATGCTACTTTCAATTCTAACAAGTAAGTTCATTACGTAATTATGTTATTCATTTTACGTAATTATTCCAGTTTAATTAATTTATTTTCTTTCTTTTTTAGATACAAGATGGTATTTGTTCCATTTACCGGTATCGATAATCACTGCAACAATATAACTCTAGGTGCTGGATTGCTGAGTTCAGAGACAATTGAATCCTACTCATGGCTGTTAACTTGTTTCAAGAAGTGTTTTGGTAAAGAACCGCTTGTTGTAGTTACCGATCAAGATCCTGCTATAAAACAAGCAGTTGTATCAGTTTTACCAAATAGTAGGCATAGATTGTGCATGTGGCACATCATGAAAAAGGTTGCTGATAAGGTATATGTCATTTTTGCTATGATTTTTGATTTTTTGTATGTTACGTACTTTTCAAGGCTTTTATCTGTATACCATATTGTTATTACGTGATTATTTTTTATGATATGATTTTTTGATTTTGTGTATGTTACGTGATTTTCAAGGCTTTTTATTTGCATAACATATTTTTATTACGTAATTATTCAAATTCATAACAATATGTGTTTTTGTTATTTTTATAGGTTGGTCCTGCATTATGCAACAATGATGATTTTAAACAGCGTATTTGCGACATTGTTTGGACAGATTCTATTTCACCAGAAGAGTTTGAAAAGGGATGGGAGCAACTTGTTTTTGATTTTAATCTCTTTTACCACGACTGGTTGTGTGACATTTATTCAAATAGAGCAATGTGGATTCCTGCTTTTTATCGCGATGAGCCAATGTCAGGTCTTATGCGTACTACTTCAAGATCTGAATGTGAAAATCATATCTTTGGTCAAGTTTCAAATGCTCAATTAACGCTTCTTGAGTTTATTAGCCATTTTGATACTGCCATGGAATCTCAAAGGTATACTCATAGGAAAAATGATCATGAGACGAGGTATAAAACACCGGATTTTTGGACTGATTATCCTATTGAGGTGCAAGCTGTGAAATTATATACAAGAAATATTTTCTTTGATGTCCAAGAAGAAATTTACGGAGTTGTGCATAAATGCATAAATGTCTTTCTTTCACATGAAGGAGATATAGGGACATTTCTAATAAAAGATCGTTCTGCGTATGGTGCCGGTTTGATAGAGGTATGTATAGTTTATTTTTTATGTTACGTAATTTTTTACATATCATTGTAACAGACATTACGTAATTACCTGTTTCATTAGTCTCTCACTTTCAAATACCTCATTACGTATTTTATTTTTTTATGGAGATCTTTTTTGTATTGCAGGTTAAATTTAACCTGGAAGATTTGACAATTTTATGTTCTTGCAAGCGTTTTGAGCGATATGGTTTATTGTGTCGACATGCTTTTTTAGTTTTAATGTTGTGTGATATAAATGAAATTCCCAACAGATACATTCTTGATTGCTGGAGGAGTGATGTTATTTGTAATAGTCCCTCTCGGTCGAGCTTGTCGTTGGTGATGCATACTGATGAAAATGGGGACCATCAAAGTGTTAATGATGTTGTTCGTGATATAATGCATTTGAGTGAGTATGTAGTTAATAAGTTGATTACTGATTTTGAAAAGTTGAAGCTGTTTAGAGACGAGCTAAAAGCGACGAAAGAGAAGACAGATGAAGCTGGTATTCAGAGGATATCAACCAAGAAGAAAGAAATTATTCAAGCTATTATTGGGGCTCCACATCAAACTGAGGCTGCTGTTCGTGTTCCTCATGGTATTAGGAATAAGGGTTGTGGGTCACGCAAAAGGTTTAAATCAAAACGTGAACAAGCGATTAGTCGTGCAGGGAAGAGAGCAAGAAATTGCAAAGTATGTGGGGGTAGTGGTCATGATAGGCGCACCTGTGAAGTTCTTTAAAGGGACTGCAACAGCTAACAACAAAGGGAAAGAACCTGTCAATGAAGCAGATGCGGATAATAGTCTAGATTCGGAATATGAAGTTGGCGATGATTGATTATGTTTTTTTGTTAAATTGACATTGAAACATTTTCTTTTACATTGTTACGTGATTTTTTTGTACACATATGGTTTTTTTGCATTTCATTACGTAATTAGTTGACATGTTACGTAATTGTATCATAGCATAATCATTCACATATAACCATTACTTTGCATTTTTTTCACATGTTACGTAATTTTATGTTAGGTAACCATTATCAGTTTCATACATGATTAACATATAACCATTATCATACATGTTTTTTGTATGTTACGTAATTGTATTTGTATGTTAGGTAACCATTATCAGTTTCATACATAATCATTCATACATTATCATTCAACATAATCAGAAACATACATAATCATTCATATAATGTAGTATGTGACAAGCAAAATGTTAAATTGTATCAGGACATTTGTCATACAAAAACCAAATGTTAAATTGTATCATGACATTTCCGACACGTGGCATTAAAACTATTCAAACATGATCATTTTGTCTTTTCACAAGAGTTTGGAATAAGTTCTGCTTGTACTTCGCCTTCTCACTGTATTCCTTTTGATGAAACTCCCTAGCCAGACGATCAATTAAATTTTTATTTTTGTTGGCATCGGAGAGTAGGATTTTTGATAGATATTTGTAGCGAAGGTCATCAATCTGCATTTGTTGAGCTGCTCCTTCTTTTTGAAAATCAGTTACCCATTTTCTTCTATATGTGCTCATGAAAGTCTCCATATGCCTCATTGTGAACACCCCACAATCGATTTTGTTTTGTGAAGTTCTCCATTCCATTTGGACTCTCACTGGTTTTTTGCTTACCATTTTAGGAGTCATGGGGTGTTCATTGACCATCATATAGTTGCATAAAGCTTCTTTCTGCATACATTACGTAATTTTACCATAAGCATTACGTAATTAACTAACATCAAAATAATATTAAGTAAAAATATTTTTTTTACCAATGGCACTATGATGTTGTCATATTTGCTATTAGCTCCAAGCTTGCTGTTGTCTAGTATTTCTATCTTCGGGTTCTTCATGTTGAAACATATTACATATATGTGGTCCGAAGATACGATGGGCATGAACAACAAATCCACCTCATTGATTGATTTTATTTCATTTTTGCTAAGTGCAAGATTTAAGTTCGCTGTCATGGTGTCCATTCGCTTTAAATCATCATATTGAGGCTTGAAGCAGTCACTTGGCTGTAAATTTAGCATACATTACGTAATTTAGTATAAGCATTACGTTATTATAATTTATGTATTACATGAAAAAGATAAGGAGCATACCAGAATATTTGTTTGAACAAACAACCTTAATGGTGAACCTGGAGCTCTTTTCTTCTCGTCGTGGTTCAGTACATACGACCATGCATCCAAAACATTAGATGATAATGTTATTCCAGGGTATAAGCATTCAAATACCACTTTGAAGAATGGACTCCCATCTGCTGGCTTGAATACAACATCACTGTGGAAGATAATTTTTAATACACATTATGTAATTTTTTTGTAATAAACTATGTTCTGAAAATATTCATTACGTAATTTTTCTAATAACAAATTAAAGTAATATAAGGTTTTTTCTTACTGTGTTGTTTCTGTTGCTGCAAATATAAACTGCGCAATTATGTTTTCATATTCAGTTATTTTGTTCTTCATTACCACCTGGCGTTGAATGTAAGGAGACTTCAGAGGTCCAGCCAACATCCTTCCCCTTTTTGCACGTTCAACTTGTTTATTGGCTATGGTTGACTCCAGTGATTGACACATATTAGTCTCCCTACTGTTTTTGGTGTTTCGACATCAGCTTCAGAGTTATGTAGGAATGGTAGATCTGGAATTACATCTGTAGGTGCATCATCTTGTGAGAGATTCAGATCGAAACTTGGTCCTTCATAGCTTTCATAGCTTTCATTCTGTATTTCTTCTACTTTTTCTCCCTCCGATGTCTCGATTTGTTTTCCTTTCCTAGATCTTTCTTCAAACTCATTCAATTCTTTCAAGAATTGCGAACTGACATGTTCGGATGATGTTTGTGTGGTTGAAGTTTGCAAAGCTGCATTCTTTTCTTCTTTGTCGGCTGCTTTTAACATCTCAGCAATTATATCTGTGCTGTCACTCTCTAGGGCCTCATTTCCTGATTTTAGTTAACAGTTTATATACATTCATATAAGTTCCATTTAGTATAAACATTTTTAATATACATTACGTAATTTTTTTACCTTTATCGGCCGGTGGTTCATTTGTTGTTGCATCTTTCAAAGCATCCATTATATCTGTCAAAGCTTCTTCTTTATTTGTTTCTTCAAGTTGTTCAGTCGCGGCAATCATTGCATTTAGCATTCCGGTGCTAACACTTTGTGAAGTTGTTGCCGTTTCATTCAAATCTTTTTTTTCACCTGTAATTACGTATTATGATCATTAATAAGTTTTGACAAATAATCTGTTACGTGATTTTTTACCTTTATTGACAGGTGGTTCATTTGTTGTTGCATCTTTCAAAGCATCCATTATGTCTTTACCTTCTTTCACAGCTTCTTCCTCATTTGTTTTTTCAAGTTGTTCAGTTGCGGCGATCATTACATTTAACATTCCGGTGCTAACACTCTGTGAAGTTGTTGCCTTTTCATTCAAATCTTCCCTTTCACCTGTAATTACGTATTCTGATCATTAATAAGTTTTGACAAATAATGTGTTATGTGATTTTTTTTTTACCTTCTAGTGTTTCAGCTGCAATCACTATTGCATCTAGCATCCCTGTGCTAACACTGTTCTGTTTTTCCTTTTCACCTGCAACTACTAATATACTTTTTTGATATCCATTACGTAATTTTTAACTAACTTCTTTATCATTTAAATATACATTACGTAATTTTTACCTTCTATGTTTTTCTCATTACTTGATTTGTAACTTGCTATCCATGACTTCCATTTTGTTTGCTTCTCACGTATAAGGTTGCTGTCTAAAAAATTTGAAGTGGCTTCTTCGAAAATTTCATCTATTTCAGCAACATATGTTTGAAACTTCTCCATTTTGTTTTCTATTTTTGAAAGCCATTCCTGCAAACAATACGTGAATAAATTACATGATTTCTGTTGATGTTTGACATAATAAATTACAGTTACTTACATTCTCATCAACTGGGTAAGGACTTTTGTTTTTCTTATTTCCCATTGTCTTTTTCCTTGTTGACCCTTTTATGCTCTCATCTGTTGATTTTGAGTTGCAACTTTTTGTATTTTTGGTGTTGTTGTTGCCTCATTTGCATCACCAGCCTGCAAACATTACGTGATTTTTTAAAATCCTATATACATATGCATGTTATGTAATTTTTATACAGTTATTGTACTTACATTAGGAGCTTGTGGAGTGTTGTAATTTTCCAAGAATTCATCAATGACAGAGAGTGATTTTGTTGTTTCAAACACGTTGTTGAATTCTTGTGAATCTTGATTTTGAAGATGATCCACGAGGATATGTTGTTCAAGAAAGATTTGTTGTTCATCATGCTGAATGTATGCATCTTCATTCTTACCATCTTCTTCCATTTTTTCTGCATCATCTTCTTCACCATCATAATCATCTCCACCAACACCACCAGCGTCTTCATTTCCACCATCATCTTCTTCATCCTCATCATTATGTCCTTCTTCATCTCTAGGACTTTCTACTTCATCATTTCCTTCTTCATCCTCATCATTATCTTCTTCATCAGTTGAAAATGGCCCATTGTCATACAAATGTTTATCAACATCAGACAAATTCTGGGTGCTAATGTACTTAATTGCTGGTGTTTGTGCTATTTCAGGAGCATGTGATAACCTCTTTTCATGTACATAAAGCATCTGTCATGTGAATAAAGTTAACATTTGATCATTACGTAATTAGTAATAACACATTACGTAATTTGTATTTTTTATACATTACATAATTATGAATAAAAAACATACCGCAAGAAAAGGCAAAGGTCCATTATACATTTCAGTTCCATTCCAGCTTGCCTTCGTTCTTTTGAGACAGAAAATTAAGTACTCACACCAATTCAATTTTTTGATTGATTTTTCATCTGTCACTCCTTTCAAGAACATTTGATTCACTGTTGAACTCTTTGTTACTTGCGCAAATATAGAGTTGTAAAGTACAAGGAAGTTCAACTTGAAAATCCAGTCTCCGCTTTTGCTTTGAACTATTTTATTCTTCACATCCGAGATTAAAATCTTGTTATGTTCAAACTGGGACTTCCATACAGTAAGCGTGTTAGATGAACCCTTCCTTGGTTTGTTCTTTTCATTTACTGTCTGGTTACCCATTGGGACACCAAGGACTTGTTGAACTTTGTTGCTTGTAACTTGAATGATGTGGTTTCCTACATTCAACTCATTTCGTCTATCATCGTAATTCACCAATAACCATCTTGCTAATTTTGTTGGCACTGTTTTAATGTTCATTGATAAAAAAGCTTCAAATCCCATCTGTTTGATTGCTTTTTTCTGTGCACTTGATAAGCTTGCCAATCGCCTCATTCATGTTATCAACAAACGCCCTTACATGTAATTTTATATTTGAGTACAGAACAAATTGGTTTCTTGGTGGTGAATTTTGAGTCTCTTCTGGTGAATTTGCAGGCTGTTGTTGTAGAAGTAATTCATTTTCATTGTTCTCTGCGTTATTATCAAATGTTATAATTACGTAACAATGACAGAATCATTACAAATTTCATTACCAAAATAACGTAATATAGACATAATCATAAACTAGTGTTTTCATTTACCAAAATTGCTTAACAATGACAGAATAACTACATTTTCATTACCAAAATAACGTAACAAAGACATAATCATAAACTAGTGTTTTCATTTACCAAAATTGCTTAACAATGACAGAATCACTACATTTTCATTACCAAAATAACGTAACATAGACATAATCATCATATATTATGGCCAGAATCATTACAAATTTCATTACCAAAATAACGTAAGAAAGACATAATCATAAACTAGTGTTTTCATTTACCAAAATTGCTTAACAATGACAGAATAACTACATTTTCATTACCAAAATAACGTAACAAAGACATAATCATAAACTAGTGTTTTCATTTACCAAAATTGCTTAACAATGACAGAATCACTACATTTTCATTACCAAAATAACGTAACATAGACATAATCATCATATATTATGGCCAGAATCATTACAAATTTCATTACCAAAATAACGTAAGAAAGACATAATCATTTCTAGTTCTATTAATAAAATTACGTAACACAGACATACTTTTTTCCATTACTAAAATCATGTAACATTGACATAATCACTACATTTCCATTACCAAAATAACGCAATATAGACATAATTATGATGCACCATAGACATAATCATTTCTAAAATCATGTAACATTGACAGAATCACTACATTTCCATTACTAAAATAACGAAACATATACAAAATCATTTCTAGTTCTATTACTAAAATCACGTAACACATAACAAAAAAAAATTTCTCTGTACCATTTTTCTTTGAAGGTCTGTCATGGTTTGCTTTACTTCTAATCTTGGATTTGTCACTCTGATTTTTGGTTTTTGCAATTTTGCTTGGCCCTGACAATTAGAAATACGTATTTTAGTACAATTTCACAACGTATTAACAATATTAATTCACGTAATACTTATTTACCTTCATCAACGTCGTTCTTTTCACCTTCATACTTTGTTCCTCTTTTTATTCCTGTAGCATGCATAATGTAAGTTATTATATAGTTTTTCATTGTAAAATTTGGTACAAAATAACGTAATGTACTTACTTTCGCATACTTTTGAGTATTTCATGGTTAATCTTTTGTAGAAATGGAGTTTATTGATGATTTTAACTAGGGCTTCAGAGTTTATTATGTAATTTTGGGGAGAAGTTTTAGCGATTAATGAGACTAAACGGTCTCTTATAATTTGATTTTAGAAAAATTGACGATTATACCCTTATTAACTGTCCAATCTCTCACTTATTTATGAAATTGACACCGCGTAACTTTTTAATCAATGACGTAAGATTCTTGCTTGATCGATAGCTAATATTCTTTCGCACGCTTCGCACGATTGTCTACTTTTGTAGAATAACCGCCCCATATATATATATATATATATATATATATATATATATATATATATATATATATAGGATTTGGATATTTTGAAAACTCTTCTGAGTTGCGAGAACTTGAAAACTCCTCTAGACCAATCACCTAGTGACACATAATCTGCTTCATAATTTTTTGTATTTTTTTTAATTAAGGGTAATAATGTCTTTTTGTACCCCATTATTATGGGTATTTTAGTAATAACCCCCCACCCCACCCTACCCCCACCCCACCTAATCCTTTTTAAATAATAATAATAATAACAATATTATTAATAATCAGATTTCTCTCTCCCTCTCACATACACACACTTCACTCTATCTCTCTCTATCTCTCTCTCTAAAAAAGAGAACGATGGTCAAGGGGCTGATGGGGACAGGGGGTTCGACGATGATGGTGAATCTGTAACAGATTCACACACACGCACACCGGAGGTCGGTGGTGGGACGGAGAGGGGAGGTTCGAAATGGGTTTTTTGGTGGGTTTTCAGTCGATGGTTGTGGGTTTTCAGTAGATGGTTGAGGGTTTTCGTTTGAGGGTTGGATCTGGTGATGAAATGGTGGTTGGACGTTGGTGACGGTGGGGTAGGTGGTGGATCTGGTGATGAAATGCTGGTTGGATGATGATGACGGTGGGGGAGGCGGTGGATCTGGTGATTTAAACGGTGGTTTGATGATGGTGACGGTGGGAGGACGACGGTGGGGAGGACGACGGTGGGAGGACGACGGAGGTTTGTTTTTTTTATATTATTATTATTATTTTTGTTATTATTATTTGTTGTTGTTATTATTATTATTATTATTAATATTATTATTATTATTATTATTATTGTAGTTACTATTATTATTATTATTATTATTATTATTATTTTCTGTTATTAATATTATTTTTTCCTGTTTGTATTATAACACTGGTGTAAACACCAGTTTACACCAGTGTAAATATGAATGTAAAGCACACTAGTGTATTTTTCCACACTAGTGTATTTTTTGTAGCAGTTTGTGTATGGCAGATTTACACCGGTGTAACTACACCAGTGTAAATCATACAAAAATTATGGATGATTGGTTTATATAAACAAGCACTGGTGTAAATAATTACACCAGTGTTAAAACGAGAGCGAGACAATAGAAAGTGCATTTTGAGTTTTTTGTTTTAAAAAAGTAAATTAATTAAAAAAATAAAATAAAGTTAAAAAAATGAATATTTTAATAATGGAGTTTTCTGTTTGGGTTATTTTACACCGGTGTAATACCTACTTTAGCGTGATGAAATACGTTTTTTTTCAATGTATTACATGTCTGCAATAGTAGTTAGTCCTACATACAAGTGGCAAAATGGGTGTATTTATGTGGGCTGGGTAATGGGTTAGATACAAATGGTGGCTTATGTGTTAAACAAATAGGTTTTAGTGTTTTAAATGTAATTTATTTATATACATATGTGTGTTATTGGTTGTAAATTGTTATTTTAGATATCAATCTTGTTGGGTGCAGGTTCTTGTGGTTCAAGAGAAACACTGCGCACCCGAGCATGCCAGGCTTATGTTGGTGACGAGGCTTAGTCAAAGAGAGGTGTTCAAGTTTTTTTACGACGTTTTTTGTGATGCTTTACACCAATGTAAATTTTTAGAAAAGTGTAAAACTCGAGAGAATAGATTACAGAACAACATATGTAAAAATTATGAATGTTTGACTTGTTTACACTGGTGTAAAGATTAATTAATGAAATTAAAAATTAACATGATATTATATTAATTGTTCAAATATGATTTTTTGTTTTAAAAAATTAAATTAATTAAAAAACTCAATTAAATTATATTATATTATTTTAATTAAAATACTAAAATAAAGTTTAATAAATAAGATTTGTTTTTAATAATGATATAAAAATTAACATAATATTATATTAAAATCTTCTCTCTCACGGTTTTTACCTAAAATACCCCCAAGTGTACTTTAACACAATAAAATATTACTTATTAATCAAATAAAGACAAAATACCCATCTTTTGATCTCAACCATTGGATCATCAAGATCAATGGTCCATAGGAGTTCTCTAGTTCTCACAACTCATAGGAGTTTTCAAAGTATCCTAACCCTATATATATATACACCCACGCATCACTAACCTTCACACCTTTTCCCCAAATATTATTCCAAACCATAATGGTGGGATATTATATAGGTTGTTTTTTTTTCGCGAGTAAGCTCACATGTTTTTGGTAAAACTGGTTTTAATCGTGTTGAGTTGATGGGTTAAATTGATGAAACAAAATATTAGTTTGGGTTTGATACGTTAACTCTAACTCAAATGTACGTAAAATCTTAAAAATTAAACACTACATGCGTAACTCATTTATCTAAATGGGTTAAGTAGGCTGACATGTTGTAATCAAAATGCAAATAGGTCTTAAAATGGGTTGCGGGTTGTAACAAACGTGTCGTAAGTTTGGTTGAGGTTATAAAATATTTTAGGCTTTTTTTTGTTCCGATCTTAAATGGGTTAACATATTGGGATGTTTAGTTAAATATGTTAAACAAGTCAGTATGAACACAAGCATTGTAACCAAACAGGCCAACTACACATGACTTGTTTATTATACGGATTAGACATGATAACCAGAAATCTTATTGTTTCTATGTTGGGTTCATGTTGCATTTGGGGTTGTGAAGGAATTGCACCCTTAGGCAGAAGGTTTGTCAGACAAAATTTACATTAAGATGGGTATGTACGAAAATCGCTTTCTTGCGGTATGAAGTCAGCCAAAACACAACGCTTGTAACAAAACAAGTCAACCCAAACATTACTTGTTTATTAAACGAATTAGACATGACAACCAAATTCCTAAATGTCTTCGTGTCAGGTTCATGTTGTCTTTGGTGGTGTGTTAGGAATTACACTGTTAGGCAGAAGGTCCATCGGATTAATTTTATATTAAAGACAATCGTTTTCTTGCAGTTTGACTTCTGAAACTATATCGTTACAGTAACTCCCCTTAAAATGTTTAAACTTGTTTGCTATATGACGAAAATGCTAAGAAATCATTGAAAGATAAAATAAATTTTTAAAACTTGATGAGAGAGAGAGAGGGAGGGAGGGAGGGAGGTTGGTTGGTTTAGACCAAACGAAGCTAATGATATTATTCATCTTCAACCATTTATAACGACTAACAGACATAACAGACATTCAAACTTCTTCCCACCTAACACTATTGACCCTCATACTTTGACTTATTACAATACTGACCCTTATACTCTAATACTCACCCATACAACTATGACAATATTACAAAATGACCCCTGGACTATTTGTTACACAACAAAACTTTAACTCGCAAAAGCAACTATCAAACATATCTAAGTGCTACAAACTCTTTGAAGTACATATATCAACAATTCTCAAATATCACAAAATCATTAAGGTATTCATAATACATTATACAAACAATGCACATGACGATAATGTCTATAAATAATCTGCATGACACTTGTGAAGTAAAATCCCGCAAAGATAAACTGTAGTTTCACCGCGCTTTTGATGAACGATTGCTTCCTCGAATCCTTTCTGGAGTACCATGAATTTGTGGAGAGCGACGATGCCGTGACGTTTGCTGCATGTGTCGATATGATGAATGATGAGCCGAGTTGTGTACTCTAGGTACCTTTGGCCTTTCATTGATAGCATCAAGTTGTTCTAGCTTTTCCACTACTTCTTTCATTGATGGTCGGGTTTTTGGTTCGGGTCCAAGACATGTAAGGGCTAACTGAGCAATTTGGGCTGCAGCCTTCGATGGGTATCGTCCTTCGAGCCGTGAGTCCATTATGTTCTTCAACTTCCTTCTGTCAGCTAAGTATGGTTTGACCCAGTCGCTCAAATTTTGTTGGGCAGCTGGGCGGCTAGTGTCAAGTGCCCGCAAGCCCGTTAGCATTTCGACTAATACGATTCCAAAGCCGTACACGTCACTCTTAACGTACAAATGTCCTGTAATTTAAAATAATATATGCTCTTAGATACGGATGCACCATATACTTGTTTAATGTAGCCATATGGATTAGTGGTGCTAAACGGATCATGTTCATGGGTTTGGGCCTTGGGGGTCAAACCTGAATACGACCCGAACCCAAGAGTTATGTTAGACACATCCATAACATGACACAATTGTTACGGACTGACACAAACACGACCTTTTTAACCAATATTCTTTTTTTATTTTTAATCTTTTGCATGTTAATACTCTAAAGTTACAAATTTACAATAATAGATACATATGCATATAAAACAATTACATTCAGATTTTAAAAGTTATTTTGAAATAAAATACACAACTTTTTTAAATTATAACATAAAAACATTTAAAAAATATACATGACAAACAGATCAACCCGCAAGCCCACCAGGTCAACCCGAAACCCAACTTGTTTAGCTAAACATGATTGCAGGTTCAACAAACTTTGTGTTAAGTTTGTGTCGTGTCATAAATTCACAACCATAAATTATGGATCATGTTTTGACGTTCTTAAACTCAAAGGACTCATATTTACCTGTGGAAACGTACTCTGGAGCAGCATAGCCATAAGTTCCCATGACCCGTGTCGTTACATGTGACTGACTAGCCGACGGTCCAACTTTAGCGAGCCCAAAGTCAGATATCTTTGCATTATAAGACTGGCCAAAACAAGGATAAAAAAAAAGATCATTAAAACAGAAAAAAGAAGACCCTATTCATAATCTTAAGTACATTAGTAACTTAATATACCCCGTCTAACAAAATATTGGACGCCTTGAAATCGCGATATATAACTTGTTTCTCTGAAGTGTGCAAAAACGCAAGCCCCCGAGCTGCTCCTATCGAAACCTTGAGCCGGATATCCCATGGAAGTGGCTGAACCGTAGACCCTCCTGCACAAATAGATACAGTTTGTTTAAGTCATAAGCGCAAATTCGATACTCTATTGTGCCCATATTTGTTTTTTACCCTTAACAACATTTGTAACAAAAATCTTACTTCCAAACAAATGGTTTTCCAAGCTCCCTTTTTGCATATACTCGTATACCAGTAGCAGCTCGGTATCCTCGTAACAATATCCCAATAGTTTAACAAGGTTAGGGTGCGAAAGCCTTCCTAGAAAATCCACCTCCGCCTGCTCGAATGAAACATGAAATTCGTGAGTATTAACTTCCAAGGCTTCTTTTCAGTACGCGCCTGGTTGGTTTGACCCACAAACACTTTTTCGTTCTTTGTGTTTCCTTTTTTATATAATGATCAATATGCTAATTAAGATACAAAAGCAATATTGTTACAAAATGTAATCCTTATACTAGAGGTGTATTTTTAGTATTGGTCGGGCCAGGCTGACCCAAAACACTTTTTCGTTCTTTTTTTAATAAAATGATTAATATGATAATTATGATACTGTTACAAAATATAATCTGCACATTATAGGCGGATTTAAGTATCAGTTTGACATGCAAACACGTTCCTTTTTTTTATAAATGATTTTTTTTTTTGAAACCAAAGAGACAATTTCATATCCACGAAGCAAATTACATAAGGATAACAGGCAGGCGGACAAAAAAGCAAATTACTTTTTTGTTCCTTTTTTTTTATAAATGATATAATATTATAATAATGATACAAAGCAATAATGTTACAAAATATAATCTGCATATTAGAGTGTTGTTTCAGTATGGGCAATTTGACCCACAAAAACTATTTCATTATTTTTTTTCTTCTTTATAATGATTAATATGCTACTTGTCATAAAAAAATAAATATCTAAATGTGATTTAAATGCTGATTTTGGAAATCCTCTAGAGTGTTTGACCAGCTCAGCTAACTTTTTTTATTTGACCCGTTTGAGATCAAACACAACCCAAATCGACACATGAACAATTAAAAAAGTCGAAGCGACACAATTTGTGTTTGTAACAGAATTACCTGCCACTCTTGCAACCCTTGCATGCTCTCAGAATTCAGTTTCTTAACAGCAATTACATTACTTTTGGAAGTGGATCTGTCCTCAAGCCAGCCCTTATGAACCTTCCCAAAACCGCCTTCGCCTAAAACTGTATCGCTTCGAAAATTTCTTGTGGCAGTTTTGAGTTCAGCAAAGCTAAACACCCTAAGATTGGGATGAGGCAGGATCAGGCCACCGGGTCCTGCCTCATCGCCGCCACTTTCCGCCGAAAACTGGCTGTCATGAGATAGTTTGCTTGCTCCTGATGATGAGTTTGTAGTTGTACTGTTCATGGTAGTCTGTGAAATGGCTGCTGTTGCATAAAATGTTAGAAACCAATATAAACATGAGATTATATTATCAAAATTTTATCTAAATATAGAAGTTTGACCCAAAAAATTTTTTTAAGTATCTAATGACAAATTTAAATAACACAAACTGGTAACAAATAAAACTCATGAATATATACACAATATTTAAAGGAATAAATAAGTAATTAAATAAACAGAATTTCAGGTGTTCCTGGATGTTAGATTCTGTATCAAATAAAAAAAAGATTATAACCCAATAATTCAAATTATTTATAAAAAGTCAACAAGACATCAAACTCAAGAACACAAAGAACAATCTAGATGAAATCATAAAAAACATACAAATTTGATGAAAAAGATTATAAAAGATTCAAAACCCATAAACAAAATCACATAATATATGAGAATAAAGAAGAAAGATTTAATCTTTGTACCTGAACTAAGATTGCCAGTGGCATTACTGGAAGAAGAAGAAGAAAAGCAGATACCCATTTCTTTGTACTTGTGTTGGATCAGCAAAGTCTGGTCTTTGAATCCTAATGATGGAGTTGATATTTATGGAGTGTTGGATGAGCAAAGACTAGTTCTTGTTCTTTTGTTTGACTGAAGTTTGTTTGACATGAAAAAAGTCTGATATTTTGACCTTTTATGTTTGGGAAGATGTGCAGGTGGAAATGGGTTACAAGGTCCATTTATGGAGGAATAAGAAGAATAGAGGAGACGACCAAGTCAACTGGAATGGGAACAAGCTGTTATATTTATGGATGGTGGTGATATTATTGTCAAACCATCGTGATTAACACTTGTGTCCATGTCATGAGAAAATAATAACCAATGCAATTCATCTATTGGTATATCATTCATTATGTAGGGCCTATACAACAGTTTTTTGAGGTTTTAAGATAATCACAAATTTGAGCCCTTTAAATTTGTATAGATCAAAAGAAAAAAGAAATACTTGCAATATGCATTTACTTTGGAGTAGTTCAAAAACTGCAACATGCATGCATTTAGTTGGAGACTTGGGGTTTAATTAAATTATGTTCAAAAAACAAATTGGAGGTTTAGTTATTACTTTGGGTCTTTTTTACCCTCTAAAGTTGGTTCAGTAATTGTTTTTTTTCTTTCTAAAGCTGGTTAAAAAGTTAATTAGGGGTGTACAAAAAGCTCGCAACTCGAAACTCGCTCGAAAAAAGTCCGGCTCGAAAAAAGCTAAAAAAAACGAGCTCGAGCTCAAGCTAGGCCTGTCTCGGCTCGTGAGCTCACGAGCTGGCTCGAATTATTTTATTTATATGTATTAATTTTATTTTTAAGTGTTTACATTAAAAAAATATGTGAGAGGATGTTGAAGTGTTAACATTTTAAGTTGAATTAATCAATAAAATATGAAAATTAATATAAAAAAACAAAAATTATACATATAATACTTTTAGTATGTCTTCCATTCTTTAAAATATTAGAAAAATAAAAAAATATACATGTGTATGTGTAATTTTATTTTTTGGCAATTTATTTTATTTTGTTTATTTTTCATTTAATAAATATTTGTAAAAAAATAATAAAAAATAACAAGCTGGCTCGAGCCAACTCGAGCTCGGCTTTTCAGCTCGACCAGAAAAACGATCACTTTCTGGTCGGGCTAAGCTCGAGCTTAGCCCGGCTCGATTCGACTCAACTCGTGTACAGCCCTAATGTAATCGATCACTTGGGTCCATACACTAATGCTCATGTATTGTTTTAGTTTATTCTTTAAACGTGTTAAGACTTATGGTCCCAGTCTTCACACTTTATCAACACACAAACACAATACTATGATGAACAAAGAACCAAAATGTTCTTGTTCTATGTTTCGGTACACAAAGAAAGTGGACAATTTAATCAATGATGATTGTCTTGATAATGAAACATTACACCGTTCACTACTATATATACGTTTACTAAGACGACAATTAAGAAAAATGGCGCCAAAGAAATGATTTTGGTGGTTTAACTGTCGAGGGTAAACCTGTCACTTCATGTTGTTCTTGACCCTGAGGCGTGCTTCCTGTGATTTCTTGTCCTCGGCTGCATTTTCTAACTTAATAATCCTATATACAAACTTATATCCTAAGTATCTAATACGTTTATAATTCATAAATACAAATACACATAATACTAAACACATAACATATTAAATGTTTGATTTAAACTAAATTATTATCATCCAATACTTGCCCCTAAATCAAACATTATAGTTGATCTTGGGAAAGTCTTGTTGGCTTCTGCGAGTGCTTTGTTTGCAGCCGAGAAATCACACTTCCTTCTCTTGAATAATCGCTTTGCAGCGTTCCAGTTTTCTCATATGAAGAGTGTGTAGTCGTCGGCTGATCAAACTCCAGCATCTTCTAATTCTCTTACACTGCTGCTCCCCGGCATTACATCTAGTTTCATGAATGCTTCATCTTGATTACTAGCACCTTGCTCCTCTTCAGCCCTCTTTAGAACCGATTTCACCTTATAATTCCATTCCAATACATCAAGATACATAGCATAGATAATGCGAACATTATCCCCATCACTATAATCTAAACCTAAGTCTTTTGCAATGATGATCCACATATTATACTTCGAAACTCGTTTGTGTCCACCCTTTTTTCTAACTATTGCATAGAGATCATATAGCACTAGTTCTTTTCCATTTTCTAACTTTGGTGGCATTGGCCAATTTGGAATTCTTAAATAATGGTTCACAAACCAATTCACCATGTCATCAAATGGTCCTTTAAGGATGTCACTATACATCCAATCCTGATTCAACTTCTCCCTAAGATCTAGGAATCGCATACAATCGGACCAATGTTGAAAAGATATGTTTGACACTTCTCTTTTTACCAACTCGTATTCATCGGACTGATGTAAAGACAATTCTTAAAATAATGTGTTAAGATAATCTTCTTTATGTTCTTGGAAATCCTTATCATCACCGAGAATTCTCTTAAACTTTTCTTCTTTGTTTTCGGCTTCAACATCAGACTCAACATCATTTACTAATTTTCTTTACTTAGGCTTGAACATGGGTCCAATCTTACACTTATAGCCTTCAAGTGTAACAGTGAATCCTTGTGACGAAGTTGATTTAATGAAAGTAAATTTTTATCCATGTTCGGTGAATAGAAAACACTTTGGATCTTAACATTTTTATCGAGTTTTAACACTATTTCTCCAATATCCCTTACAAACAAAATATGATTTTTCAACCTTGGCTCAACACCATAGGAATTTCATATCCTATTAAAATATTTTAGTGAACCAGTATATTGATTCTTTAAGTTTGTATTAACATACCAAAGATCGTCCCACGCTCCATATTCTGTCCCTGATACAATATACTCTTCGGTATAGTCATTGATGTCCGACCCATTTTGATTGGTTCCCTCGTTCAAAGCCTGCCTAATCAATCTTTCTGCATCATCCCGTTCTTTTACGTGGCATTTCTGGATCACATGGCCTTCGTTTCTACAATAGAAACATACACGGTTGTCGGTATAGTCTCTAGAGTTTGATTTTCTTTTGAACACATTCTTTCGGGCAGCATCCATTTCTTCAAGAATTTGATTGAACTTTGCTTTGATTCTTCTTTTGATTGTTTTAACACTGGCTCTAATACCAGATGTTAGACTTATGGTCCCAATCTTCACACTTTATCAACACATAAACACAATACTATGATGAACAAAGGACCAAAATGTTCGTGTTCTATGTTTCGGTACACAAAGAAAATAGACAATTTAATTGATGATTATTGTCTTGATAATGAAACATTACACCGTACACTACTATATATACATTGACTAAGACGGAAGTTAAGAGACAGTTAAGAAAGTGGTGTCAAAGAACAGATTTTGGTGTTTTAACCGTCGAGGGTAAACCTGTCATTTCATGTTGTTCTTGATCCTGAGGCGCGCTTCCTGTTATTTCTTGTCCTCGGCTGCATTTTCTAACTTAATAATCCTATATCAAACCATATACAAACTTATATACTAAGTATCTAATACGTTTATAAGTCATAAATACGAATACGACAATACTAAACACATATCATATTAAATGTTTGATTTAATATGCTATATGATTGTAACCCTCACTTGTACGTATATGTATATTATCAACCTCCACTCAAATTAAATAATTTGAAATTTGTAACCCTCACTTGTGTCCTAGTGGTATGAAGACTTGGGTTCTCCAGTGGAGACCAAGTTCTATAATCACAAGAACTATGAGAACAAATGAAAAATCAATCAAAATCAATTTTCTAAACAATTATCACTGTATTTAAAATACAACATTAAAAAAGGAACTTACCTTCCAAGTAATTCATCATTCCTTGCAAAAATACTCTAAACCAGATTTTTTACACATATCTAAATGAAAACAATTTGCACATGTGTAAACGACAAACTTATACATGTGTAAAAACAATTAATTTTCGTATACACTTAATTTTTGCGCGTAAAATAGTTTTTTGATGTTAGATTTTAGTAATAATGATAAGTCTAAAAGAAATTCTGAATTTGATTGGTATTTAATTGAGTTTTACTCTTTTTTTTTATTTATTCTCACATTTCTCTTTTATATCAAATGATATTAAGATAATCCCCCTATATATATATATATATATATATATATATATATATATATATTATCACAAGAACTGCGAGAACAAATGAAAAAATCAATCAAAATCTATTTTGTTGCAGACAAAATTACACGGATGGTGCCTGTGGTTTTCATGTAATAACGCCTTAAGCTACTAAGCAACTTTTTTAACTTCTTTAGGGCCCATGGTTTAGATTTTGTAACGAAAGTGGGTATTAAGGATAACTGACGTTAAATACTAACTGAATTCACCCTCATGTGCAAGTCACGTGAGGGTATAATGGTCATTCCATAATTTATTTCAAATACGTGAGGGTATAATCAGCCCATATCCTTTCATCTTCCTTACACACATACCATCAGGGGATCAAACAGTTCAACGACGAATCTTCAAAACTAACAAAGGGCGATTAGGGTTTTTTGCATGCTTACTAAACCAACAACAGTAGCAACATTGAGCAACAGATCATCAGTTGTTTGTTTTTCATATCAAGTTGAGTCTAAAGTTTCTTCTTCTTATCAATTTCAGTCTGAGGATCCCTAATATTCTCTTCCAAATTGTTTTTTGACTTCAGAAGACCAGGTATGATTTCAGTGCATCCACGACATGGTGGGGGTTCAATCCAACCAAAAAATCCACACCTTGATCCTTGTTAAAAAAAGGATTAATTACATATATCCCCCTATTTTCAACTATAATTACATATATACCCAACCCAAAATTTAAATTACATACATCCCCCTACAAAACTTCATATATTACATATATACACATTCTATTAAAAATGCATAGAAAAATAACTATTTTACCCCAATTCTTTTACTAAACTATATTCACGACAAGTCATAAAACACATTCTTTACATCCTACAACTTATATCCCATTCGATACTTCCAACGTAGTAAGTTATGAACACCAAGAACATGTAACATGCAAAATATTTTCATGCATCCTACAACTTGATTTTCATAGAAAACGAGTGTTCTAACACTCTTACATAATCATTACCAAGCCCTCATATCATTACATTCATCATAATATGTAATGATACGATGTGCTTAATAATATAATGGGTATATTTGATATTTTTTAGTTTTTGGGAAGGGGAAACATGTAAATAAAATTTTTGACTTGGGTATATATGTAATTTATGAAGTTTGGAAGGGGAAATATGTAAATAAAATTTTAACTTGGGTATATATGTAATTTATGAAGTTTGGAGGGGGATATATGTAATTTCCCCAAAAAAAATTAGGGAAAAAAGGGCAAATTAAAAATTAAGGCAAAAAGGTTGTCTTACCATCATTGGACAACAAGAAAACCGACGACCAGGGTTATTGTCGGTCCACGACGTTCGAATCTTAGCATGAAAGCCGCAATGGCAGAAGACTGAGGATGATGGAAGCACCATGATAGGGGTCGACGTTGGGTTATGGAAGCAGGAGACTGATGAACATGAGGGGTCGATTTATTTTAAAAGATGAAATAAACTATGGAATGACCATTATACCCTCACGTGACTTGCACGTGAGGGTGGGTTCAGTTAATATTTAACGAGTGTTATCCTTAATACCCACTTTTGTTACAAAATCTAAACCACGGGCCCTAAAGAAATTAAAAAAAGTTGCTTAGTATCTTAAGGCGTTATTACATGAAAACCACAGGCACCATTCGTGTAATTTTGTCTTTGTTGTAATACGAATATCACTATATTTAAAATACAATATTAAAAAAATTACATTCCAAATAATTCATCCTTTCTCGCAAAACCACTCTAAAATAATTTTTTCACACGACAAAATTACACGGATGGTGCCTGTGGTTTTCATGTAATAACGCCTTAAGGTACTAAGCAACTTTTTTAACTTCTTTAGGGCCCATGGTTTAGTTTTTGTAACGAAAATGGGTATTAAGGTTTGTTTTTGTAACAATGTTGGGTACTAATACTAACTATCGTTAAAGTTTCTGTTAACTTTAGTTAAAGTGATTAGAATGCCTTTTTATAAACTAGAGGGGCCATTATGTATTAAACTTCATTTACAAAACCTTTAGTACCCAAACATGAAACTTTAGATAAACCACATGGACTAACCATGTAATTAACTCATTATTTTATTAAATGTATTTATTTTTAAGATTTATAATTACATAAGGAATATTTAATTAAAACATTGTTTTATTAAATATATTTATCCCATTATTTATAAAAATAAATCCAAGTTATTAGGTTAATAGTTGTAACCATAAAGAAAACATTTAACTTAATGTTGGATGTACTTGTGTTATAGTTACAACTATTAATCTAATAACTTGGATTTAACTTATAAAAATGTTTTCTTTATATGATTGAATTAATTGTTATTTTTGGCCAAAAAGATGCAAACCCAATTCAAGAAAATTAAAAAAGATAGAAACAAACAGAAGTTAAATTTTTATAAATAAAAAAAAGAAATATTTTTTTTCTTCTTCAAGAACTGGTGGGTTTGGTAGGTTTGGACCTACAAGGTAAAAATCATTTTTGAATTTCATTAAAACCCATAAGTAAATTAATAACATTTAGAACGTTTTATCTATCTTAGACTATTTATTTTTATAAATAATGGGATAAATATATTTAATAAAACAACATGTTTTAAATAAATATTCCTTATTTAATTATAAATCTTAAAAATAAATACATATTATTTTATTAAATATATTTATCCCATTATTTATAAAAATAAATACACTTCTAAAATAAATAAAAACGTTCTAAATGTTATTAATTTACTTATGGATTTTAATGAAATTCAAAAATGATTTTTACCTTGTAGGTCCAAACCTACCAAGCCCACCAGTTCTTGAAGAAGAAAAAAAATCTTTCTTTTTTTTATTTATAAAAGTTCAACTTTTGTTTGTTTCTATCTTTTTTAATTTTCTTGAATTGGGTTTGCATCTTTTTGGCCAAAAATAACACTTAATTCAATCACATAAAGAAAACATTTTTATAAGTTAAATCCAAGTTATTAGATTAATAGTTGTAACCATAACACAAGTCCATCCAACATTAAGTTAAATGTTTTCTTTATGGTTACAACTATTAATCTAATAACTTGGATTTATTTTTATAAATAATGGGATAAATATATTTAATAAAACAATGTTTTAATTAAATATTCCTTATTTAATTATAAATCTTAAAAATAAATACATTTAATAAAATAATGAGTTAATTACATGGTTAGTCCCTGTGGTTTATCTAAAGTTTCATGTTTGGGTACTAAAGGTTTTGTAAATGAAGTTTAATACATAATGGGCCCTCTAGTTTATAAAAAGGCATTTTAATCACTTTAACTAAAGTTAACAGAAAATTTAACGATAGTTAGTATTAGGACCCAACATTGTTATAAAAACAAACCTTAATACCCATTTTCGTTACAAAAACTAAACCATAGGCCCTAAAGAAGTTAAAAAAGTTGCTTAGTACCTTAAGACGTTATTACATGAAAACCACAAGCACCATCCGTGTAATTTTGTCTTTTCACACATATCTAAATGAAAGCAGTTTGCAAACGGATAAAAGACAAACTTATACTTGTGTAAAAATAATTTATTTTCGTATACGTTTAAATTTTTGCTCGTAAGTTATTTTCTTGATCTTAGATTTTAGTATAATGATAGGTACAATTTTTTTTTCTTGAATTTGATTGGTTTTTAATGGAATTTTGTAATTTATTTATTTATTCTCACATCCTATATGTTTGGTGATCTCAACATGACACACCTCTCTCTATATATAACTTTAGGAAATGAAAAAAAGTATTATTATTTTAGATGTACAAGTTGCGAGGAGAAAGAAAGTGGAAACCCTCGGTGTTGTAGTCGAAAAAAATATCAATCGAGTCTAAAAGTTGATTTAAAATTTCCTAAAAGGAAATATAAGTCCACAAAAGTAATAATAATAAATACATATTGTCTGAACTTCACTAAGTTCGGTATGTGGTTTTGAATCATGGGACCATTATCTGCTATTTTTCCATATCTAATTAATAAAAAAAAAGGACGTGTTACTTTCAATTTCTGTGTAGGTTCCATAACACGCTAGCAAAGAACACTATTAGTCAATGTCTCCTCATTTCTTTCCAAATTTTTTCATAAACTAACTTACAAACTGATCAATTGTTTGGTTGTAGGCTAACGCGTTCATGATGTGAAATTGTGAATTGATGTATTTTACAAAGAAACCAGCGTGTACGATGGAATGATTGTGTTTTAAGATATATAGTCAAAGATTACAATTATGAAAAAAAAAAAAAAAGTTTATCCTTAGTAGGAAAAAGTGCGATTTAACAAAAAAGATAAAAATTGATTTTAGAGAAATGTGTTCTCTCAATCCTCAATTAGGTCATTGCTTCTCAAATAATCAAAATCCTATATATATAGGGTTAAGTTAGTGTACACAAGTCATATTTAGTGATAAGTGTTAGAATAATTAAGAATTGATATTTAAGCATCATTTTTTGTACTCGGTCATCATGTTTTTTTTTTTTTTAGAATAACACAAAACATAACAATTAAGAACACAAATCAATGCATACTAGGCTTAAAACTTAGAAAAAAAACCACAAAAGTTAAACATTGTTGTGTTTGGTGTTTTTGTAGTCAAAACAACCCAAAACATTTGTGCCTAAATCCAAATCATGATGTCTATGGATATGTTGGCAAAACTAGCTGGTTGCTAGTTGCTGGTAGCTATAGCTTTTTAAATATATTTTGGTGTTTGATAGAGTAACTGGAGCTTTTAATAAAATGTATAAAATGATCAAAATGAGCATAATTAGAAGTTTGTATGCATGTTTTTTTTATGGTCAAATGGGTATTTGTGTCATTTCACTCATTAAAAGCTTGCAGCTAGTAAGAGTTTTTTGTTAAACGCTAGTATTAGTAGCGTTTCAATATATAACTTTTTTATCCTAGCATGCAAGCTTTAAGTTTATTCAACCAAAACAAAGTTTTTTATTGAGTAGGAACTTTTTCTTAAAAGTTTGAAGATAGAATGACATTTGTATAATAACACACATGTAGATAGAGAGAGTAAGGTTTCTTGCACAAATGATGTGTTTCTTACAAACGAGTCTTAACGTGAGAAGTGAAGAGGGTAATTTTTTCTTAAATTTTGTAGACACTTTTTTTCGCATCTTGTTTATCATGTTTATACAATCTTTTAAAAAAAAAAAAAAATTGTATTTAGAAAACATGCTTAAACAAATGAAGAAAGAAAAGTTCCTCTACATTTTAGTAATATTTAGTAAGTTATTGGGATTTTAATTATTCAACAAGGGAACATGTGTTACATGTTGTAGCCTTAAATAATATATTGAACCAATAGAAACGACTTGTTTTCAAAAAGTGCGACTAGCTAGCACCGAAGTATGTTCATGGTAATAATTTTACAGATCTCTTTTGGATTGCGTCGATTTAAAAATCAGCAAGTTGATCGAAGAACTCCACTAATTGAACAATATAAAAACTCGAAATGTAAAAGGATCAAAAGTTGAAACTATTAATCATGTCACGAATACGCGTTCGACTCTTCGTTTTTGCTAATATACAAAGGATGATGCTAACGAATCTAACAATCTCACTGACAATTCAATATTCATTGCGGATTAATCTTTAGATATTTAAAAGTTTGTAAGGTATTAATGGTAATCAATACGGGCTGATATTTTCAATATAATTATAAAGGCAGATGAAGTTAAATGGATATAATACATATATGTTGATGCAAGGGCTTGATTTGGAAAAAAAAATGATTTTTTTTAAGATTATAACTTTTTATTATTTTCAACTTATTGAAAAAAGTAGAAAAATTAGTGAACATAAGTGAAAATTTACGGAAAAAACCCGTTAGAAATCATTCTGAGAATCGCCAGTGGGTTAGAAGGGAATCTACATGTGGATATGTGATGCATAATGCATTGATATATGTACTTTCATAACTACGAGATTTCGATTATGATACTCCGTTCTCTTAACCGCTAATTCTAAGCCTATTTGGCTATTTCGTTATAACAATTTAATTATTTGGGCCCAGATCATGAAATCATGAATCAAGTGTCGTATTAAAACTGAACTCACATTTTGTATGTTATTTATAATTAATGAAAATATAAACAAGACAGTACTAATGGCAAAATGGTTCGTATACACACAGCCATAGGTCATGAAACAAGCAACACTTGGTTGTTAGGTAGGGTGCAAACGAGACAAGCAGTTAGCGAGTTCAAACCGAACTTGAGCTTAAACAAAGGTCGTTTATCAATTGAGTCCGAGCTCGAGCCTAGCATATGAAGCTCGTCAGGCTCGTTGAGCCTTATCGATCGTTAGTGTAATATTAGTTTTATTAATATTTAATATTATTTACTCCCTCATTAAGCTTGTTTACTAAACGAGCCCGAGCCAAGCTTATTTCAATTAATATATTAACTTTTTTTTTTGAACAGCAAGGAACGAAGTGCCAACCAACGTGACACCGGATGTTGTGGCCAAGGTTGACTACTCGACCGCCGTCAGCCCTTTGGCTCTCCCAGATGCGCGGAATGCTGACCTCCACCCGTCCGAAGGCACGGCAGTAGAAATTTCTAATAGAGAGTAAACGAGCCGAGCTCAAGCTTAAGAAATTTCTAACAAGCCAAGGTCAAGCTTTGAAAAAAGAACTCCAACCAAGCCGAGCTCGAGTTTGGCTTGGTTCAACTGGTTTGCACCCCAAGTTTTTGGTTTGAAAACAAAGATGGGGAAGTTGTACGTGTTGAATCTTGTTCCCTTATGTTTGATAAATTAAGTGATTATACATGTGTGCTTTGTTTGTTGAATTGTTGACTATATACACACACCCATATATATACTCGCACACACGATCAAATACAAGTTTTGTATTTACACCATTAAGGGCATGTTTGGTAGCCTATTAATGAGGCTCTGAACTATTCAGCTCTGAATGACTCAGCATTCATATTGTTTATTTCAAAAATAAATAAATAAATAAAATAGGACTCTGAATTGAATGGATAAGAGCTGAATCATTCAGACTTTGTGCATAGCTGAATCATTCAGCACTTAATCATTTAAAACCTCTTAACCATTTAGACATCTTAATAATTCAGCACTTAATCAACCAAACAGCCCCTAAACAAAACAAAATTGAAGTCTAATAATTGTTACGCTACGTTAAACTATAAGGGAAATAGTTATTACACTACAAATTTGAAGTAGTGTACACAACTTTGTAATAATAATCATGTTAATGCTTAAACTATGTGTACCAAACCTATCTCCCCACGCACACCCATATATAATATTCAAATATTTTATTTCATTGTTGTATTTATATAAATTGTTTAATGAGTATTTTTATGAGACAGTATTGATGCTTAGAGGGTGTTTGTTTTTTCCTAAGATTATTTGGTGTGGTCTCAGTGAAACAACTCGGGAAGCTGAGTTGGCAGTTGGGGGATAGGGGAACACCGCCCCTCCCGAAAATTTTTCGGTGAAATCAGTGAAAATCAACCGATTGTATCGAGTGATATTATTGGTTGAGGGAAGTGAAGGTAGAGAGAGGGGGGGGGGGGGGGAATTGGGGGAAACCATTTCCTTGGTTTGGGGGAGGGAAGTGTGAAAATGATGTGACGCTGACGTGACATTTGAGGGAGTTAGGGGATATGCATACCACACCATATAGCCTAAAAGTACTTCCTGACCTCTTTTGTCTGTGTTGCGAAAACGCGCGTGGACGTTAAGGTTTGAAGTGTGTTTGTTTTTTGAAAGACAAACTCTTAAAAAATGTATGTCCCTCCTTTTCTTGGGGTAGACATGTCCCAACCTCTTCTCTCCTCTTCTCCCTTCCTCTTTCTTTTCCCCTTCTCTTTTCTTCTTAGACCATTCTCCTCCTCCTTCTTATTCCCTCCTCTCCCCTCCACCACCTGCTCCCCTTTCTCCCACCGTCGTCGTCACCCTTGCTCCTCCTTCCCCACCCGTCGCCGCCCCTGCTCCTCCTCAGGCCATCCTTCTTTCTCCTTCTTTTATGTTACTTTTTTGTTTCCGATTTACAAATTACCATGTCTTCTACCCAAAATGAGATTAGAAGTTAGCCTCCATAATGAAATAGCAGGAATGCAACCAAAGGTAATCTATATTCCAGTTCCACTACCGATATATTTTTCTTTTGATATATCACTAATTTAATTCTCTGGCTTTTGGGTCGGATTCTATATTGAGTATTGGCAAAGTATCAGATACCAAAACGAAACGAAGGGTATCCGTATATTGTTCGAAAGTGTATAAACCCGATTAGTTATGTATTTTGTTTATTTATGTGTTTGAATCTTAAAACCAATATATGTTTGTGTTTGTGTTTGTGTTTGTGTTTGTGTTTTGTGGTGGAGGGTCTCGGTACGGTGGGTTATGGTTTTAGGTTACGTTACAGACGTTAACAAAAAAACAATCTTCTTCTCGCAGACTGCAGACGTTTGGTCCACATCTTCTCCTGCAGATATAGTCCGCAGACTGTAAACATTTTACCTCTTAAAAAACAAACAACCCCTTAGGGTTCATGTAAGTGTCAAACTTGATACGTTAGTGATCTATTTTATATATATATATATATATATATATATATATATATATATATATATATATATATATATATATGGGTGGTTATATTTAAACCCCCCACTTTCTAAATTAACCCCCTCCAAGCGCCTCGCTTAGGCCTAAGCGAGGCGCCTGGGAGCTGAATTCGAGGAGGTCAGTACGAGGGTCAGACCTCCTCGAATTCAGCTTCAAAGCGCCTCGCTTAGGCCTAAGCGAGGCGCTTGGAGGGGGTAATTAATTTTGGTAGTTTTTTGATGTTTTGAGTTATTATATATTTTTTTTTAATTTAATAATTATAAAAAGTTAAAAAAACTTAAAAAACAAAGTAATAACCCTCAACATTGTCAATGACTTAAACTTGACATCATCAACCACGTAAAGTCAATGAATGCGGTATGCGCGTTAAATTTCATTAAATGCGGCAACACAGGCAAGTCCTCGTCTGATAACAACTGAAAAGTAGCCGGTGCAAGTTATGTTGTAGCTTCCAAAACCAATCGGCCCCGTTGTTGCTCATATGTTATTATCTCTTATCGAGATTATTGCTCTCATATCATGGATCAGAGAGATTCAAGCTAATTAAACTCATATCTCAAGCCGGTGCAAGTTATGTTGTAGCATCCTTGATCATCTTCTTGTTCAACACACACCAGCTTTTTCATCACAGTTTCCCACCACTAATACCAGATTGATGATACTCAATTTCGGTTGATATAGAGTATATCAGAGAAAGATTTAGTTGAAAGTGGATACAATGGATCAGAGAGATTTAAGCTAATTAAACTCATATCTCAAGCCGGTGCAAGTTATGAAATGACACATGCAGAATGTAATGTCATGCACAATGTGATTTGTATTAATGGCAAAGTGATTTGTAAGGGAAGAAGAAGAGAATGTTATATATGTTTACCTTCCCATGGAAACTCTGAAGACCTTAACGGAGGTTTGCTAGAGGGTCATTGGTCTTCAGAGTTTCCAACCCCTAATACATTCATCAAAGGATATTCATGTGAGAATGATTTCGTACAAGATTCCTATGCAAGCAAGTCAAATTCAGTTGTTAGACCGACTTGAGATATGAGTTTACAGGTAAAGAGATGAAAACCACTACTAGGGTTCTTTTCAGTGAAGGCTGCAAAAAGCATGCAGCGGATGATTGCAGTGAGATTGATAACTGGACAGGTTAGCTAGGTGTTTGTCAAAAAGGTAGAGCACACCACTAGAGAAAAAAGTTGTGTGTATGAATAGTGACCCTCTGGCAAACCTGCCATTAATCGGTTTTATTTAGCGTAAAAAGTTCATTGTACATATACCTCCTTATCTAAAAACAAATCACATCATTGTAGAGGTGTATAGGTTACTCATTACCGTTGGACGTTGAAGGTAAACATGGACAGTGAGAAGTGAGATTGATAACTTCTCTATGGAAGTTGCTAAAATAGTTAAACAAAAGCTGAAATTGAACAGTTATTTGGCAACATACTTGAAATCAATGGGAAGATAAAAATCCTCATCCACAATGTTCTTACCTATGAGTTTAATTAGCTTGAATCTCTCTGATCCATGGTATCCACTTTCAGAATCTGAAGAGAAGCTATCATCTCAGAGAGATATCTGTCAAGTCCAAATATTTGCAAGTCCAAATCATTGTACGATGTCTTTTTCAGAGGACCTCGACTCTTGAGATGTTGCAGGTGTTTGAAAAGTTTGAACTGAAATTGAACTTTTCATGCAAGCAAGTAAAATTCAGTTGTTTTACTAATTTCATAGTCTTGATACTTTTAACAATCGGTTTCATCTTTGTTTTCTTGAGTTCAACTTTCCATGATCTACCTTTATCATCTCAGAGAGATATCTGTCAACGATGGAAGGGAACCCGAAACAATAAAAAGTAATTACAAAGAAGATGATCAAAGATGCTACAACATAACTTGCACCGGCTTGAGATATGAGTTTAATTAGCTTGAATCTCTCTGATCCATGGTATCCGGTTGTTTTCAGGTTATCTTCATCGTTGACCGCTATCTCTCGGATAACAACTGAAAAGTTGTCTCATTAATTCCAATTCCAATTCCACCGGTGCAGTCAGAATCTGAAGAGAAGTTATCATCTCAGAGAGATATCTGTCAACGATGATGGCGCAGAGGTTAGCGGTAACTTTAAATTTTGGAATATTTCTGATCATTGTCAGAGGGTCACTATTCATACATAAAGAGCATAATCAAACAAGGGTTGTTATCGGAGAGATATCGGTCGACGATGAAGACAACCTGAAACGACCTGATCCATGGTATCCACTAACCGTAGCGATCATTACAGTTATTTGGACTGTTGCTAAATTAGTTAAACAAAAGCTTAAATTATACAGTTATTTGGAATATTATTGATTATTACAGTGAGATTGATAACTTCTCTATGGAAGTAACAAATTCAAATCAGAGGTAGGTTTGCCAGAGGGTCACTATTCATACATAAAGAGTATAATCGTGATGTGATGGATTTTTATATTTGCAACGTAGTTCCTTTTTACCTGGTTGCAAAGGAACTTCAGGTCAGCCAGACGTTTGTCAAAAGCAAGTGTGAAGATCAAGATCAAGAAGACTGGATACCATAAATCAAAGAGATTCAAGCTAATCAAACTCATATCTCAAGTTGGTCTAACAACTGAATTTGACTTGCTTGCATAGGAATCTTGTACGAAATTATACAGTTATTTGGAATGTTCCTGATCATTACGATCAACGATGAAGGTGTGTTGTATGTATAAAATTGTGAATAATTGTGAGAGTCGATATGAGAGCAATAATCCATCGAGAACTAGAGAAACAGAGAATAAGAGAAGAGATAATAACATATGAGCTACAACGATAGGCGTTTTCGATTTCTAAATGAATCAACGACTTAAACTTGACATCATCAACCACGTATAGTCAAATATTTATTCTCCATATCCATACCTTGTTTCAAGTATCTTGTAAAATTCATTTCGTCTTCAAGACTCCTATGAGTCAACAAAGGTTGACTTTTTTGAGCATTAACAATGACTATATTACATTATTATTATTATTTTTTTATTATATTTGTAATTTAGTTCCTTTGTTTTATTATTATAATAATTTGTTATTATCAAGAATCGGAAATTAGTAAAACGATTTATGAAAGTATCAAGAATCGGAAATTAGTAAAACGATTTAATAAATCATTGCTCAGACGTTAGGGTTTGATAAACACAAAACTTATTATTTATAAAGCAACAAAAACACAAATCGTACCATGAAATAAAGAGAGGCCCATTAGGAGTGCCGTGGAGGAAGATCGTCGGTTTGCTGTAGTCGATGATGGCACAGAGGTTAGCGGTAACTTTAAATTTTGAATGATCGTCGGTTTGTACAATGAATTTTACCTGCTTTGCATGAAAAGTTATTTTTAAATGTTTGTTAATATATCTTTAAATGTTTGATCTGCAATATTTGAAAATTATCATTTCTTGACATGCTTGGTAACTCCTTGATCTGTAATATCTGAAAATTATCATTTCTCGAAAAGTAATTAAAAACACTTAAAAATGAATTAAAAACAATTGTTGCGAGTTAGGTTTAGTCGGAGGACCACGTACAATGATTCATCAAAGTTGTACAAAGCTGGATGATTTTACTGGAAAACCAAAACGAGCAATTAACGAAGCGAAACGGAGAGTTATAATTTTCTTGGCTTGGAAACAACTTAAAAGAACCAAAAATGAATTAAAATTATTTTTTGGTGATTAACAGATAATTTTAAAGAATTAAAAGAAATTCAAATTTTTTTAAAAAAAGGCCAAAGCACCTCGCTTTGGTCAAAGCGAGGCGCCTGTGGTCTAATCAAACCACTAAATCACCTCGCTTTGGCCTTTTTTTAAAAAAATTTGAATTTCTTTTAATTCTTTAAAAATATCTGTTAATCACCAAAAAATAATTTTAATTCATTTTTGGTTCTTTTAAGTTGTTTCCAAGCCAAGAAAATTATATCTCTCCGTTTCGCTTCGTTAATTGCTCGTTTTGGTTTTCCAGTAAAAACATCCAGCTTTGTACAACTTTGATGAATCATTGTACGTGGTCCTCCGACTAAACCTAACTCGCAACAATTGTTTTTAATTCATTTTTAAGTGTTTTTAATTACTTTTCGAGAAATGATAATTTTCAGATATTACAGATCAAGGTGTTACCAAGCATGTCAAGAAATGATAATTTTCAAATATTGCAGATCAAGGTGTTACCAAGCATGTCAAGAAATGATAATTTTCAAATATTGCAGATCAAGGAAAGAATGAAAATACGTGATGCACATACCGTGAGTGTAGTCCATTGATGTATTAATATATTATTTAATCGCAAGTTTCAATACTAGATAATGCACGTAACTCCCTAGGCACATTTCCCACCCTTTAAATAAGCAATAAATACTTTCACATTATATATTAAATACTTTCACATTATATATTAAATACTTCTCCAATTCCTATATAATATTCCTTAACTTTCTCTTTTCCCCTTCTCTAACCCTCCATGCAAATCATCCAAACAACATAGAACCAGATACAAAACAAGCATATATGGGAAGTCAAAACTCTATGACAAGTTGGTCAACCTATGATCCCAATCTGTCAAAGAAGATGTATTCACCATTTCAAACGATTTGCCTTCTTTTGAATTCAGGTAGTACTAGTTAAGGGATTGTCAAAGACCGATCGAACATCTTTTTGTTTGTTTGTTTGCTTGAATGTCTATGGAAACAACAATGGATTTGTCAAAAGCAAGTGTGAAGATCAAGATCAAAGAAGACAGTACGTTCAACGATGAAGTTGTGTTGTATGTATAAAATAGTGAATAATTGTAGTGTGTTCGGTGCAGTCGACGAACATCATTCAAAATTTCAACTTCCCGTTCAGGTGCTTAAGTCCACCTTGAGATATGAGTTTAATTAGCTTGAATCTCTCTGATCCATGGTATCCGGTTGTTTTCAGGTTGTCTTCATCGTTGACCGCTATCTCTCGGATAACAACTGAAAAGTTGTCTCATTAATTCCAATTCCAATTCCACCGGTGCAATCAGAATCTGAAGAGAAGCTATCATCTCAGAGAGATATCTGTCAACGATGATGGCGCAGAGGTTAGCGGTAACTTTAAATTTTGAATGATCGTCAGTTTGCTCTCTATATACCAATCAACAGTAGCGATCACTACAGTTATTTGGAATGTTTCTGATGATTGTCAGAGGGTCACTATTCATACATAAAGAGATAAAGGTTGTACACGAGTATAATCAAACAAGGGTTGCCCGGAGTTTGATTAGCTTGAATCTCTCTGATCCATGGTATCCACTAACCGTAGCGATCATTACAGTTATTTGGACTGTTGCTAAATTAGTTAAACAAAAGCTTAAATTATACAGTTATTTGGAATATTCTTGATCATTACAGTGAGATATGAGTTTAATTAGCTTAAATCTCTCTGATCCATGATATGAGAGCAATAATCCATCGAGAACTTGAGAAAGAGAGAATAAGAGAAGAGATAATAACATATGAGCTACAACATAACTTGCACCGACTTGAGATATGAGTTTAATTAGCTTGAATCTCTCTGATCCATGGTATCCGGTTGTTTTCAGGTTGTCTTCATCGTTGACCGCTATCTCTCGGATAACAACTGAAAAGTTGTCTCATTAATTCCAAAACCTAAAGAGAAGATATCATCTCAGTGAGTTTGATAACTTCTCTATGGAAGTTGCTACAATAGTTAAACAAAAGCTGAAATTGAACAGTTATTTGGAATGTTTCTGATCATTACAGTTATGCCTTTTTTTGGTGAAATGAACTTGAAGAAATGATTTGGTGGATATATCATGAGTTAAACAAAAGCTGAAATTGGACGGTTATTTGGAATGTTCCTGATCATTACTTTTCATGCAAGCAAGTAAAATTCAGTTGTTGGACAGTGAGATTGATAACTGGACAGGTTAGCCAAACCATACGAGGGTGGCAGGAAAAAGTTGACATTTTGATCTAAAGGAAATTCAGGTTAGCCAGACGTTTGTCAAAAGAACATTTTTTATAATAATTATATTAAAAAAAAAACAAAAAACTAACTCAAAAGATCAAAAAAAAAAAAAAAAATTGATCCGAAGAGCCTCGCTTAGGCCTAAGCGAGGCGCTTCGAATTAAAAATCAGCTTTTTCTGCCCCCTCGTACTGACCTCCTCTGAATGAATTCAAAGCGCCTCGCTTAGGCCTAAGCGAGGCGCTTTGAGGGGGGTGGAAATAGAAGGTGGGGGGTGGGAATAGACGGAGCCATATATATATATATATATATATATATATATATATATATATATATATATATATATATATATATATATATATTCTATACGTATTGTCACAATTGGTACAATATTTTATACAACAAATGATGCACATGAGCTCAGCTCCTGGGTAATTACAAAACGGAGAACTCTATATTAGAAATATAAACTATACTTTTATATTCTTTGCACCATCATTATCATAGGTTTTATTATTAGTTAGGTAAAAGGGTAGTTATCCTGACATACAAGGATTAAGGACTGCAACTTTGGTTATATCAATATATATATGGTTATATGTATAACAAACAACTCTGATTATAGAAGACGGAATCCATCAATTTAATGTATATGCTATTTAAGTAAACAGAGTTCGTAACATGAATAACATACTGTATATTTGTAAACTTGACGTACATACATATATTTCATATTTTTTACATGACACATTTCACACTTAGAATATATTTTCAAAAACATAACACAGGTCTATAACCTATTATAGAATAAATTAAACCATGTAGCATAAAAAGTAGATAATGCGGAATATAAGATCATAAATTTCCAAAGATCATGTGTCGGATGCCTAAATACCAAAATCTGCTTGTTAAAGAAATGTTAAGATATCTATACATTAAAAAGATGTAGATCTAAATTTGCAAAGTAATCTGTTGTAGAATTGATCTACAAATCCAGGACCAATTAAAGATTTGAAACAAAGAAAAGAAAAGAAAACGAACTACAGTTACTTTGTGATAGATAACACCACACGAGATACAATCGTAGGACAAACCAAGAATTAACACCAGACACATATCCCCATCAGTGCTAATTAAAGGCTCCAAAGACACCGAATTACCCTGCCACAAGTAAGCTAGCAATGGAAGACTAGTTTATACGAATGCAAACAAGATTGTAGTAATTTTCTCTTCGTTTTGTTTCATTCATCTTTCAAATATATAGAAAATTACATAATAGAAAATGACTACAATCATGGAAAATAACTTACTAATGATAGATAAGGAAATTAATCAAAAGGAAATAAAAAAAAGAAGTAATCAATAGAAAATAAGAAGTAGAAAATTAAGACCATAAAATTAGCACACGGTTTGACTAGAGATTCAAGGGTCAAAAGTGCTTGTGATGAGGTTGAATTACCCATTAATTGGCTCATTACCGTTATAATTCAAAAGGTAGTTGTTACCATTTAAATGTGAATGGTTATTGCCCTCTACAACATGATGTTACCAAAATGATGTGAACAACATATTTTTTTTTTTTTTTTTTTGAAAAGTGAAATTTATTAAAACACGCAAACGGTCCTCAAAACAAGGACCGAAGCCAGCCACAAACAACTAAAACATGTACAAGGGATATAACGCCCAATCTTTCCAAACCAAATCCTTAAACTTGGACCTAGACTTAAGCCAAAAGAAGGATACAGACTTGACTTTGGCAACAATCTCCTGAACTTTCGGCTCCGTGCTTCTGAAAATCTTGTCATTACGGATGTTCCATATACACCACATAGTAATCATTAAGATGCCTTGAACAATTTTGGTCGCATTCTTGTTTCGAGGCTTTGGATTCACCTGCAGCAGGTCAGGGATGTCAAAAGCATAGAGAGGATCAATCTTGCACCAAACTCCTATAGCCGACCAAACACCGAACGAGAAGCCACACCCAGTAAACACGCGCAGAGCCGTTTCTTCATCCACCTCGCAAAGAGCACAAGTCTTATCCGGAACCACAATCTGCCTTTTGACAAGAGCGTCTTTGGTCGGAAGCCTGTTTAGTTCAAGCCGCCAAATGAAAATCTTAACCTTGAGCGGAACCCAAGCTATCCATCTCATATTCAGCCTCCTCCCCTGTCCACGATCTTGATTTAACATGTTTTTGACATCAGAAACCTGAAAGGAGCAATCGGCTTTAGCGTCCCATTTCCAGCCATCCTCCGCATCTGTCAAATAAAAACCCAGCAGCATGGACATGAGCCTGTGATATTCATCTGATTCAATATCTGAAAAGACGTCCCTTGACTAGCTGCACATCAGCCCCGCAGCCGAGCTATCCCAAGTCTGATGAACCAGCGAATGTTTTTCAACCACCAATCGGAAAAGATTAGGGAAGGCATCTTTAAAAGGAATGTCGCCCCGCCATTTATCTAACCAAAAACGAACCCCTTTACCGTTTCTAACCACACCTCTAAAGAGGTTATTTAAAGATCTATCTTGGATTTTAATCTTGTTAAGAAAGAGAACCATCGATTTCCACCCTCCTGTTAAGGATTTATTGCAAGGCAGAATATCCCAACCTTTGTTTCTCCCATGGCAAAAGTCAATAATCTTCCTCCAAAGAGAGGACCCTTCCACTATATATCTCCAAACCCATTTGACTAGGAGAGATATATTGACATCGTTAAGCTTGACAAACCCCAAACCACCGTCTTTCTTAGGATTCGAGACTACATCCCAAGCAACCCAATGAATTTTCTTTGCATTATCATCGGACGCCCAAAGAAATCGCTTCATGATGCCTTCCAAGACATCTAAAACTTTCACCGGGGCTTTATAAAGGGACATATAATAAATAGGTAAGCTAGAGAGGACCAATTTAATGAGAGTTAATCTCCCACCAATAGAGAGAGTCTTCGCCTTCCATGATTTGAGTCTCGACTTGAACTTGTCAATAACCGGATCCCAATTCTTTATCCGGTTCATGTTTGCCCCAACTTTAATACCAAGATAGATAAAGGGAATGGACTCATGTTTGCACCCGCAAAGTCTAGATAATACAATTAACGCTTTGTCTAAACAATTAATACCATAAATACTAGACTTTTTGAGATTAATTTTTAGACCGGAACAAAGATGAAAAATTCGGAGAATATGAAGCATATTCTTGAAATTTCCAATCGACCAATTCCCCAAGAGAAGCGCATCATCCGCATAAAGAAGGTGGGTAGTAAACATCCCTTGCGAACCAATCTTAATACCCTCAAAAACGCCAATCGCCGAGGCTTTATCAATCAAAAAGGTAAAAGCTTCCATAACTATTAGAAAAAGGAAAGGGGAAAGTGGATCGCCTTGCCTCAAACCTTTCTCACATTGAAAAATGAAGGTAGGCGACCCGTTAACCAAAACCGACGATCTAGCCAATTTAAGAACCCCTTCTATCCATGAACACCATCGATCCGAAAAACCCATCTGCTTCATAATAGAAATCAAAAAAATACCAATCCACGTTGTCATAAGCTTTTGGAAATCAATTTTGAACATAAAAGATTTATCCCTTTTCTTCCGCAACCAAGAAATCAACTCGTTTATAATCAAGGGGCCATCAAGAATGTAACGATCAGAGAGAAAACCACTTTGCGATTCAGAAATTATAAATTGCATCACCTTCTTAATCCTGTTAGCCAAAATCTTGGAAATAACCTTTGATATGATGCCAATCAAGGTTATAGGTCTATAATCTTTCAAATCGGTTGGGTTTTTAGACTTTGGAATTAGAGTAACAAACGCAGCACTATACCCGTGATTAATCGAACCCGAAGTATAAAAATCAGCCATAAGATTTTGGAAGTCGTCCTCAAAAAAAGATCAAAACTTTTTCATAAAAGAAAAATTAAATCCGTCTGGGCCCGGGGCTCTATCACCGCCACAATCGAAAACCGCCTTTTTGATTTCCTCTTTGGAGAATTCAGCAACTAACTCTCCTTTATGGGCTGCATCGAGTTGTCTTATGCCTTCACAAACCATCAGCGGCCTACCTGAAACATTGGAAGAAAACATGTTGCGAAAAAATTGGAAAGTGTGTTTCTTCACCAGATTCTGTTTAGAAACCCACTCCCCGTCAACCAATAAGCCGGGAATATTATTCCTAGCTTTCCTCCCATTAACCACACTATGGAAAAATGCCGTGTTTTCATCACCACCATCCACCCACCTAATACGAGACTTTTGTTTGAGATCAAGGGCCCGAAGACGATCAATCCAACTAACACCTTTTTTACACTTCTCATAAATCCAAAGATCATCTTCCTCTAAATCATCAATTTCCATTTTCTTTTCCAAACTAGCGATCTGTTCTTGCATCTTTACAAAATCCGACTCTTCCTTTTCTTTAGTATCTTTCACCCATTCTTTCAAAACATCCCTAACCTTCTTAAATTTTAAAGAAATCGCTGAATCAAGAGGCCCTTCATATGAAAATTCATCCAAAGTCTTGACTATGAGCTCTACACACACGTCCCTTTCTAGCCACGAATTAAACCACCGAAAGGGTTTCGGGCCAAAATTAGAATCAATCAAAGTTAGTAATAACGGGCAATGGTCCGATCGATCTCTAGGTAAAGCCCTCAACACCGCTTGAGGCCATTTGTTCAAAAAGTCTTGAGAAACAAGGACCCGATCAATCTTACTAAATTTGAAACCTTTTTCACCCCCAACCATAAAAGTAAATTTATTTCCTTTCATTGAGTATTCTTGTAGCCCCATACAATCAATGAAATGGTTAAAATCAGAAGCACTTGTCGAGTTAAAAGCAGAGTTTTTACGATCATTCGGGAACCGGACGGCATTAAAATCCCCGAGGAGGATCCAAAATCCGTAACACTGTTGCATCACCTCCATAAGTTTACACGAAAGGCTCCTTTTTTGAACAGTACTTTGAGGACCATACACATTGATAATATTAAGAGGCGAGTTATCTGAGACTAAAAACCCACTAGAAACCAAATTTTTTTTGTTAGAAATCGAAAAGCTTTTTGAAAAAAACTTTTCATCCCACATGTTAATTAAACCTCCTGATCTCCCATCCGCTTCAACAATATCAAAACCGTAACCTTTACAGCCCCAAATCTGGTCTAGATTAACCGAACCAGCCTTGGCTAATTGAGATTCTTGTATCGCTAAGAAAGAAACATCAAACTTGGATTTTAAACCTTTAACCCATCCAACCTTCCCATAATCCCCAATCCCTTTCACATTAATTGAGAGAAAATTCATGAGTTACCTCGTTGTACGCCTTCCTCCATAACCGAATCTCTCACCATTCTTTCGAAGTTGTTCAACTGAATCCCCATCTTACCACCCAAAAGAATAGTATCATTAACCTCTTGTTGAACACTATCCGGCTCTTCAAGGCTTTCACTATTATCCGCATCTTTGGTCAACTCCTTTTCCAACTCCCCACTATGTTGAGGCTGGGAATTAAGGTCAAACACATTTACTGTATCCCTATCGCCTGTATTGTTACCCCCACCATGTGACCCAACAAAATCCCCATTACCAGATGGGTTATCAACAAAAGGTTTTTCGAGACCCAATAACACATTTAACTCAAAAGGATCAGATCCATTTGGATCAAAATCCAGTCTGGCCCGTTTAGGCTGATTGGGCCTTTCATCAATGGATAACATTTTAGGAAGAGAAACATTACCCTTAGACTGTTTACCTTATCCTTGCTGGACTTTTTCTTCTGGCCCAAAAAGAATTCTGTTAACCCTTCTCAGCCCATCTCAACATTAGGATTAAAGTCTTTTGAAAATTGAAACCGGTCCGATAACGGTTCAAACGTGATATTAATGGCATTAAATCCCCCATTATTAGGCAATAATTTCTCATTCAAGTTTCCATGCAAACCATCATCCTTTCCCGAAAAAGAATCCGAAACGTTAGGGATGACTAAATCAACTCCGAGATTTTCGTCCTTGTCCTCCAACATCGGAGCAGTTTCAGAGAACTCGCCGTCCGTAGATTCAGTAACGCCGACTACTTTTTGAACAGAAAATCAGGGTTCCAATCGCCGATTTCTTCCATTACCCAAACGCGGAACTTCCTACGTCGCCACTGTAATACCACTTCATCACAAATACGTCTTCCATCCCCCACAAGCACTGCTATGTATTCGAAAGAAAGATCTTTATCACCTTTTTTCACGTTGGCTTTATGAATAACCTTGCCAAACCGAGCACCAATCCAGTTTAAAGTATCGTTACAAAGGATATTCAAAGGAACACCTTGTATTTTAAGCCATGCTATACGTTCGAAGGGTAAATATTGGCCTCGCCATACATGGATTGATTGAAAAAGTTCAGTTTTAAGCAGGCATTGAACTCTAACATTCTTAGCATCCTCGGCATTCGGAAACGATAGGAAAACTGATAAGCCTCCTAAGTATTGAATCAAAAATTATCCCTTGAAAATCTCATGCATCACCGTGGGAATCTTCTTTAACCCATCGACGTCGAAAACTGTGATCACCAGAGCTTTTTCATGCTCTTCATTAAATTCATTGACCATATCTGGAACCCTAACGACGATCTCTTCCTTAACATTATCCTTAACCCCTGTTAACATTTCTTTGAATGAACTTCCTTTGGCCTCTGGGTAGAATAACCTATCAGTAGGTGGTTTTGGATCCGCTGGAATAGATTCCACTACCTTAGGAGGAACAATCTCTTCTTTTTCTTTTTCAACTTGTTTACCCTCCGCATTTTCTGTGAATCTGGCCACGTTAGCTCTAATCTTATAAGATCCAAGCCATAGGTTCTTCATCTTGTCGTCCAGATCTTCTTTGTTTCTATAAGCTTTTATCGTAATGAATCCAAAACGAAGCCCTATCTTGTTTCTCTTTCTGGCAATATAAATATTAACCTCGTCACCATGATCTTTCAAAAGCCTTTCCAGATCAGCGCCACTACAGCCATCGGGGAGATTTGAAACGTAATACTTAACAGATCCATCTTTGCCGCCGTCTTCTGTCGCCATGTTCTTCCGATGTTTTGTGTCACCATGTTCTTCCGATGTTTTGTCTTCTGTCGCCCATTCTAGAGAGTTTTTTTCAGTACAACGGAATATACATATTAACATGTGAACAACATGTATCCTTGGAAAATACACCCATTAATTAGCACATCTCTTTGATTGATTTCCCATCGGCCCCACTTGTGACACCCGTCACTTAGCCAGATCAAAATCCATACACTTTCTAGTCAACGTTTAATTTCCCATGCATTATTCATATCATTTTATATGCATAAGTCCCCCCGAGAAAGTCTAGTAATGTCCGAACGAGTATAATTTCACCCATATCAATGAAATTTTGGTGACGTGAACTGAAACGATTTCAAGCTATTTCCCAAAAACATGTATAAATGCCCATTTATTTAATAATACAATGGGAAGCACTATGGAATTTGTGTATAAAACCTAGTATTTTTCTAACATACGAAATCACATGTACATGTATATATGTACACGACACACATGCCTATATGGATGAATATCACATGTGCTATGGAACATAAGACACAATTAATACAAGTCTTTACATCCATTTTGTTCCATTATAAATGAAGTGTCATATCTTAATATTCTTAAAGATTTGACGACTTAACTATAATTAGCAATATTCCTTAAACTCCTAGGATCAAGGATGTTGGATTACCACTATTGTAAAAGCTTCTTTTTCCTCCCCTTTTCCCTCTCTTTTCGGCGGCAACCCCACCCCCACATATATATTTATTTTATTTTTTTCAAGTCAACTATGATTAAGCACATGTTGATTTAAGGTCTAGAGTGATCTTATGAGTGGTCAAGGTTTGGAAGATTACGTTCCAACATAATCTATGAGTGATCACTTCACTTGACTAGTTAACATGACTAAGTATAGAGATCTTAAGACATGATTATGTTCCTTGATTTCCATACACTCTTAGTCAACTTTAAGGCTTTACCCATATATGGAAAGATCACTTAATCACATGAAACCATAGAAGATCATTAGCCCAAAATAGCTAACACATGACTTCTTGGAGCCTTCCTAGTCGTCGCTCCCTTACACCCTTCCCAAATCTTTTTCTAAACATCACAACACATCTAATCACCTACAAACATAAGTGTTGTCACATTATGGAAGGATGTAGAACTTTAAACCCCTAGATTAGTCACATTACAAGATCTTGATCCAACATAATCTTATGAAATGTCATCATCTTATGACTTGGTTAAGAAAGGAGATGCTTTGATAAGAAAGCCTAAAGTGATTTAACCTTACAACTAATATAGATAGATCTTCTCATACACCTTAAACCTATGCTTAGATACTTGCCTAAACAAGGCTTGGTGACCCCTTTCCTTGAAGGTCCCAAACCGTCCCCCCATATACCTTACTAATTTTTTTTTAATCAAAGTCCACTCCTAATTACACATGTGTGAATTAGTAATCCAAGAAGATCTTATGTAGTGTTATTCATGCTTAGAATCCATCCAACACCATCATAAGATTAGTCTCCATCCATGACATGATTTATACCTTGGATATGTCATTAAGATATGAGACAAAGTAGATTACTAACCAAACAAGGAGGGATTCTCTTAATCAGCATAATCCATAGAAGTTGACTTACCCAAAGTGTTAAGCACTTTCCTAACACCTTCTCATCTCCACCTCTATATAAGGAGGCCTTGGGTAAGCATTTCACCACACCACAACCCTCTCTTGCTCCCTCTCTCTATTCGAAACACACACACACATCCCACAAGTTCTAGGAGCAACCAAGGAGATCTAGCATCTTGCCTTCTATCTTGGATCCACTAGGAGGTATAAACCTTAACACATTCACTTCCTTACTTTGTTTAATTATCACATGGTTCACCTTAGTTCATAGTTTATCATTCATAACAAAACATCACCATAGATAGTTATGAATGTATGTATGCGTGCGTGATATGTATATACATGTGCACATGTGTATGTGCATATGTTTAGACATGTAAGAACCTAAGTCATCATGTTATTTTACATTAGTTATGAAAACAAAGCCCGTGTGTGTACATACATACATATGTGTGCGTGTATATACATAGTGTATATGTATGTGTAAAACAAACTCATAAGTATAGATAGTAATGTGTATGGACTACCAAGATACATATGTATATGGGTATGTATGTACAAGTGTAGATACCATAGACATCCCTACCTATGGTTATGTGTGGAAATACACATATATAGATATAAGTATAGATGCACACATATGTAGGTGTGAATACATGTGTATATGATACTTGTGTATGTTAAAGACTAAGTGTATTTGCGAATTAAATAACTCTTTTCCAAAAGGAACATATACTTTATGAAAAGGAACATGTGATAGGGAAATAAGATCTATTTTCTTATCCAAACTATTATTTTCAACTAATATATAGTTGTCACCAAGAAAAGCTAAACTAACATACCGCTAAGGATCGGGTGAACCACGTGTACCATGGATTACCTATTTGTATAAATCTAAGGTACCCATGTATGTATATAGGACGAGATACCTAGTTATCGGACATACGCTTTTGCTAGACTACACGCGGACTTGAGGTGAATTCTCACGACCCCTTTTTACTGTTTCCTATTTTGGGGGAAAAGCATGCATTGTTTACTAGTTTTATAATGAATTCCTAGCTGACCGGTATACGTGAGACGATATGTTTAGAGTACTCAACAAAGCCCTCGTTTATTAGTTTATCATAACCATTAGCTATGGATATAGCCTAGAAACGCTTGAATAGATCTATTGGGTTGACACCCCCACTCTTGGTTAGTCGCTCTAACTGGTCTATACGATATGAGAGTGCTTGCATTTCTTTTATGACGATTCATTGCATTTTTGTGCAATGTGTGAGGAACCACTCGTCGAGGTTTGGCTATGGACTCATGACGGTTTATCATCATTGTTCTTGATCAGACAATGATGGGTCATTCAAGGAATTTCATTAAACTTTACATTTGGTCTACAAAACCCGTGAACTCACCAACATTTTGTTGACAAAGTTTTTATGCATGTTTTTCAGGTAACTAAAGCATGGATGGAACTTGGGTTACGATTGGGCAATCATTCACAACCACCACATATCGTGTCATTAAAACTTTTGACCCCGCTAAGGGTTTTTAAACTGTATCTTGTGAAACTTGTTGTTATTGAACGCGTTTGGTATTTTATAAATAAATAAATAAATATGAATGTTTGCTCATATCTTGTGCTTGAAAACCTTTCGTGGTTACACCCCTTGTTTCCGCCTAGGCGGGGTGTGACACCACTCGTGTCGCGTAATACGATTTCTTTTTGGAAATAACATCTTTAGTGTCGGATCACAAGTAACCCATCCGTCACCAACATGAAACTACACACATACAAGAACAACAAATGAATAGAGAAAAAAATTAAAACAAAAAACAAAATAAAATTCAAAAACCATGCCCAATACCTCCGACTGAAAGGTATAATCGAGATGATAATTAAAATCTTGCAATACATCCGATTGGGATGCAAGTTTTTTTTTTCCCACGAACTGCTTCATTTCGCTTGATAATTGTAGCACTGCATTTGAATGTTTGGGAAAATGTCATGACAACAACCCAATTAAATCATCTAGCTTCACCATAACTTGTTGTCCGAATAAACTTTTCAGGTTCTCATCCAGTGATATGTCAACTGTTCAATAGTACGGCGCCTGAAAACAAAAAAGAAGAAGATTTAGCACTACGATTTTGAAACAAATTTTGAATGGTTGATGTTACCATCAATTTATGTAAGTTGATGTATCCCCATGTATGTTGCATCAGTTGATTTCCTGAAATATACTCCCTCCCATTTAAAAAATCAACCATTTTCATTAAACCTTTTGAGGTTCATCAAACCGAGAAGAATTAGAACATGACAGTTTCACACTTTTAATACATTGTTTGTTGGACATAACAAGCGATGTGGATATGATGATCGGTTGATTGGTAAAATTTTTTGGACAAATGGTTAAGGAGGGTTCTGTGTGTTGGTGGTAACAACAAGATGAAGATGTCATATAGAACCATGATATCTTGTAAAAATTATTACTCGGTTTTTAACAGGAGGGTCGGAGCTTGTAACCGGAGAGTCGGTGGTGCTTTTAGCCGGAGGTTTTATATAGAGAGAGTGATAGACTTTAGGTTAAAGGGGACTGTGGTTTTAGGTGTATAATGATATCGAGTATAATGGAGGTGCATTTTCGAAGGTTGGATGGAGTGTCGCATGGGGCCGATGGGAAATCAATCAAAAAGTTTGTGTTGGTTTTATATCGAGAGTGATGACTTTATGGGGATTGTGGTTTTAGATATATAATGATATCCAGTATGATAGGGAAGGATTTTCCAAGGTTGGCTGGACTGTCGCATGGGGCTAATGGAAAATCAATCAAAGCGGTGTGCTAATTAATGGGTGGGTCAACCTTGGGAAACAATTTTCCTCCTCCCCATCAATGCAAAAGTTTGACCTCAAACATAGGAGATCTTCAACTGGATCAAAATATGGTTGTAAGTCAGCCACATTGAATGTGGCGGATACACCGAATGAACCAGGTAAATCAATTTTGTAGGCATTAGCGTTCACCCTTTCAAGTGTTTTAAATGGTCCATCCGAACGCGGGTCGTGCTTAGACTTGCGTTTTGTAGGAAATCTTTCCTTACAGAGATGGATCCACACTAAGTCACCAGTATGAAACTGAACATCTTTGCGTCACTTATCGATACGTGCCTTTACTTGATCATTCATCTTGGAGATTCTTTCGCTAACCTGGGAACAGAGCTCTTTAATTTCATGTGCTCTATTTTCAGCTTCTATGGCGTTTGAAAACAAAAAGATGAAGATTTAGCACCACGATTTTGAAATAAATTTTGAATGGTTGATGTTACCTTCAATTTATGTAAGTTGATGTATCGCAATGTATGCTTCATCAGTTGATTTCTTGAAATATACTCCCTCCCATTTAAAAAATCAGCCACTTTTTTAAACCTTTTGAGGTTCATCGAACGGGAAGAATTGGAACATGACAGTTTCACACTTTTGTTACGTTGTTTGTTGGAAATAACAAGTGATGCGGATGCGATGACCGGCTAAATGGTAAACATTTTTTGATAGATGGTTAAGGAGGGTTCTGTGTATGTGTGTGGTAACAACAAGATGAAGATGAAGATGTTATATAGAACCATGGTATCGTGTGGAAATTGTTACCCGGTTTTTAACAGGAGTGTCGGAGCTTGTAACCGGAGAGTCGTTGTACTTTTAGCCGAAAGTTTTCTATAAAGATAGTGATAGACTTTAGGTTTATGGGGACTGTGGTTTTAGGTGTATAATGATATCCAATATGGTGGAGGTGGATTTTCAAAAGTTGGATGGAGTGTCGCATGGGGCCGATAGGAAATCAATCAAAGAGTTTGTGTTGGTTTCTATTTAGAGAGTGATGACTTTATGGGGACTGTGGTTTTAGGTGTATAATGATATCTAGTATGGCGGAGGTAGGTTTTCCAAGGTTGGTTAGACTGTCGCATGGGGCCGATGGGAAATCAATCAAAGAGGTGCGCTAATTAATGGGTGGGTCAACCTTGGGAAACAGTTTTCCTCCTCCCCATCAATGCAAAAGTTTGCCCTCAAACTTGTGTGATCTTTAGCTGGATCAAAATATGGTTGTAAGTCAGCCACATTGAATGTGGTGGATACACCGAAGGAATGAGGCAAATCAATATTGGAGGCATTAGCATTCACTCTCTTAAGTATTTAAAATGGTCCATCCGAACGCAGGCTAAGCTTAGACTTGCGTTTTGTACGAAATCTTTCCTTACGGAGATGGATCCATACTAAGTCACCATGATGAAACTGAACATCTTTGCCTCGCTTGTCGATACATGCCTTTACTTGATCATTCATCTCGGAGATTCTTTCGCTAACCTGGGAATGGAGCTCTTTAATTTCAAGTGCTCTATTTTCAGTTTCTACGGCGCCTGAAAACCAAAAGAAGAATATTTAGCACTACGATTTTGAAAGAATTTTTGAATGGTTGATGTTACCTTCAATTTATGTAAGTTGATGTATCTCCATGTACACTGCATCAGTTGATTTCTTGAAATGTACTCCCTCCCATTTAATAAATCAAACATTTTTTAAACCTTTTGAGGTTCATCGAACCGAGAAGAATTAGAATACGATAGTTTCTCACTTTTGTTACGTTGTTTATTGGACATAACAAGTGATGTGGATGGGATTACTGGTTGATTGGAAAACATTTTTGGACAGATGGTTAAGGAGAGTTCTGTGTGTTAGTGGTAACAAGAAGATGGAGATGTTATATAGAACTATGATATCTTGTGAAAATTATTACACGGTTTTTAACAGGAGGGTCGGAGCTTGTAACCGGAGAGTCGGTGGTGCTTTTAGCTGGAGGTTTTCTACAGAAAAAGTGATAGACTTTAGGTTTATGGGTATTGTGGTTTTAGGTGTATAATGATATAAAGTATGGTGGAGGTGGATTTTCCATGGTTGGCTGGAGTGTCGCATAGGGCCGATAGGAAATCAATCAAAGAGTTTGTGTTGGTTTTCTACAGAGGGAGTGATGACTTTTTAGGGACTATGATTTTAGGTGTATAATGATATCCAGTATGGTGGAGGTGGATTTTCGAAGGTTGGCTAGACTGTCGCATGGTGCCGATGGGGAATCAATCAAAGAGGTGTACTAAGTAATGGGTGGGTCAAACTTGGGAAATAGTTTTCCTCATCCCCAGCAATGCAAACGTCTGACCTCAAACTTAGGAGATCTTCAACTGGATTAAAATATAGTTGTAAGTCAGCCACATTGAATGTGGCAGATACACCGAACAAACCAGGTAAATCAATTTTGTACGCATTAGCGTTCACCCTCTCAAGTATTTTAAATGGTCCATCCGAACATGGGATGATCCCCACACTTAGTTCTTTCATTTGGTGCAGGTTCGGTCATGTCTGTCAGTTCACTTTCGAGTAGGGCATCCAAGTATGCTATATCCCCATCGGGATCAGACTCCCCTACCAATTCATAAACAGGCAAACCCTCTGACTCCAGATTTAAAAACTCATCCTCCTCAAACAACAACGTTTTGCTAACATCATTGCCTTCCTCTACACCAAACATCATATCAATGGATTCTCCCGATTCCACTTCTTCTTCAATCACTTCTCTCTTCACTAATGACCTCCGATACGCCGCCCATTCTTCTTCCTTGTCTTCTTCATCAGAGTCACTCCCAAAATCATATATAGTAACATGTCGCACCGTAGGTGGGACTTAAACGTCCATTTTCGTCTACGTGATTAGAATGATCTCTTTATCTGAATCATCTTCGTATTCTTTGATCGGCTCTTTCCCTTCTTCTGGAAACGTAGGGAACAACTCCCCTCAAGTGTTCATGTACCTAAGGTAGTTGCCCTCCTCATCATATGTATAACCAACTTTTGACGGCTGCTATTGCTGAACTTTTTCTTTTTCTTCTTCCTCTAATCTCCTAGCAATGTCTTCCACTGTTCGTTGAAGATCTAAAATAGCAGATTGTTGGTTTTTTAGGATGGTGTCGTGGTTTTTTAGGAGGATGTCCTGCTCTGCTAACATTTTATGGGTATTGGCATCTTTAGCAACTAGTCGTGTCAACAGACTTTCGATTTTAATCCAATCGTTACCACTATCCTCTCGAGAATTGCTTCCGGATAGTTGATCAGAATACTGATTAAAATGTGGTTGCTAAAACGGGCCATCATAATAATAACCAGGAGATCTCTGTGAATAACATGGTTGCGGCTGCACGGAGGAATTAGCATAATAATGTGCAGAGGACCCCACATATTGTGGAAATCTAACGGTAAAATAGGGTCCTCCACAAATTTCAAACATATTTACTAACCCAACAAAAAGAGAAGACACATAAAATTAGATTCTTATGACTCACTATACAAAAAGACAGACTCAAAACAAAACACAAGTATCACAGATATTTCAGGTAAACTAGTAAACGCAATCGCCAAGAGTCCCTAGAAACGGCGCCAAAAACTTGATGTGCTCAAAGTAGTTTAATACAAAGTAACTAAATTAACCAAAACTAGACACTCTAAGTGTTAAATTTATAGCCCAAGACTCTCCAAACCTAAACCACACAATTGGCAAGTGTACCGGTCATGGCAGTACAGCTAAAGTAAGTCCGAGTGTCGAACCCACAAGACTTTACTAGAAAACGTAAACTAGACTCGACTACCTATTCTAAATACTGACTAAATAATGTTTTGTTGTTTGGGGGTGGGGTGGGGATTTTCTAACAGGCTAATTGCAAATAAATAAGTAAAACTGAAATAATTGAAGACACAAGATGACACATGAATGATAAGTTTCTAATGGCTATGGAACTAGTGTGGAACCGGGATCTTAAAATACTAAACATCAAGAATTAACTAGACATCATCGACCCTTTTCAAGGGAAAACCCTAGAATACTGTTGTGTTGTTAAACCACGGGTTGAGAGGTTAACTTCACAGGCTTACCTACTCGAATCTTAAAGTACCCGCTAGACATTCTACCTCACAGCGCGAAAGTCACAATACACCCGAAAGTGCAAGGGGTAACTGTAACATTTCGTATTAAATTCCATGTACATTTGAGACATTTATTAATAAAACGTTGCATTTATATCATTACCGTACCTTCTAAAAAATATTTCGTGACACGTTTGGACTCCTAGAACCATACTATAATCATATATTAACTATATAATGGTGTTATAATTGTAAAAAAATAAGTGCCTGGGCCGGGAATCGAACCCGTGCCCATGGCCGGCCCAATGACTAACACAAACAGCACAACCAGCTGAACTGCATGCCTTATTTATTCCATGTTCTACGCGTTTTAGTTATATAGGTTGTTTGAAACAATCCAGTTGACTTGGAAAAGTCAACTGCGAGGCAAATCTCCCATAATTAACTTTCAATCCACGTTTTAATTCGAATTCATTTATGGTAAATGATTGACCAACCCATCTGATTGTTTTCCACGCAAGAATTTTGATTAACACTTTCCATTTCGAGCCAAATTCACGCGCATTATAATTATGACGGGTCAAACTTTCTTAATCTATGAAACCGTGTGTTGTACTATAAATTGTAGCCTGCACTAGAGCCTAAATGTGCCGAATACACTTTCCCAACCCTCAAAACTCTCTGATTTTCTCTCTAGTTCGTGATAACAAGCTTTGTTGACTTTCTGTTTGACTCGTCGTTCTACATCAAAATCAGTTTGTAAGTCCAAATTTATTGTTTGGTTTTGTTAATCGGCCTTATGTCAGCAATAACCCCATGAATAATCGGATTATTGTTCGTTAATTTAGATTATTAAGAATTCTAGGGTTCATGCGATTTCAATTTGGGGATAAACAACGTGCAGGCACAGTTATATATTTTAAACGAATGGAAATTGATCACCAACTGATCTGTGGATCAGTTGGTATCTGTCTTGTGTCTAAGACGTGGGGAACCGACCCGAGGCCTGGGTTCGACCCCCGTCCCATCCTTTTCTTTTAAAAACAATATATAGGTTCAAACAGATAACCTATATAATTAATCTGAACCAAGAATAATCGTTCTCAGGGTCTAGACCAGATGGTCTAGGCTTGTGATTTAAACCACAAACCGGCCAGTGGCCCGGGTTCGATCCCTGGCACAAGCAATCTTTTTTTTTCTTTCTTTCTTTTTCCTTTATACTTATATATTCATTATTATTTTTAAAAAATAGTTTTAAAATACTAAAAATGCTTTATAAATTCTACAAAAATTATTTTATGATATTCTAATAGAAAAGTTTATCATACAATTTTTAGTTTTTCAAAAATCTTTTATTTATTACATATAATAAATATTACAAGTTTATTCAATTATAATTATAAAATTCTATAAAAATATCAAAACGACTTTATAAAATTCCACAAAAATTATTCTAAGTTTATAACTCAATAAATATTTCTGAAATAATTTTTATTTCAGAAAAATCATTTATTTGATATTTTTAATCGATTTTTGTTATTTTAATCATAAATAAATCATAATAAATTCATTTTTTCAATATTTTTACACCAAAATTTTATATAAATTATTTATATCCATTTAGAACAGAAATACAAATTTAAATTTAAAAATTCTTTAATTTTCATATTTTTAGATGTTAAAGTTATATTTTGACGAAATAGAAATAAATAGACTAAATATTCAATTTTTAAGAAAATAATTTTATAAGAATTATTTTCATACTTAAAACCTTATAATGTGATCATCCTTAATCAAAAACCTACAAAAAGACTTTTGTTTATTTATTTTTCAAACTTCTTTTATTTATTAAACAATTTATTTAATAATTAAACGAATACTTATCCCCAAATTTGGAACCCTAGAAAATACTTGTAGACTAGAAAAACTTAGACTTATTTATTACCTTAAATATAGGGTAATACTTGGCAATGTTGGGCTACACTTATTCTATTTCACGAGACTTAACACTTTGCTAATGTGAGTTTACATAGCCCCTTTTCCATTCACTATTTTTTTTGGGGTGAAACATGTTACAACATTCAATTTACAATTCAATCATAAGTGTCTACATGTTATTCTATGTTGCATTATGTCTTAAACATTACTAGGGTAAGCACATTATTCTAGCATAATCATTAACATTGATCAGCCGACAGTATACAATGATAGATCTATTGGACTGACAATCCCACCCGGATACGTGTACCTCCTACATAGGTAGCGTGGGTGATTGTTATTGAATTTATAACATAATCGAGTGAACCATGAGCGTATGGGATGGACCACAATATTCTAGTCACAAGGTTTGATTATGCACTCGATTTACCCGATTGTTTTGTTTTCACATATGGACTAGACTTGCCATGACACTCGAATTGTACAAGTTTTTATTCAATTATCAAAACCTATGTAATTCTCACCAACTTTTGTTGACCCAAAATATTTTCAAACTTAACATGTTTCAGGTTATAGCTTGCTTGAAGATTAGAGTTAATGCTTGAAGATGTGTATTTAGTATTATTCATTTTGATGTACAGATTCTTGTAGAACAATTGTATGTAATGTAATTAAATCAATTATTGAAATTTATTATTTACCATGAGCTACTGAACAATCATCAATACGTGACATCCCGATGTTTCCGCCATCGGTTGGGGTGTTACAGTAACTACAATATTTCTGATAAGACTTGGCCTACAAGAAATGCTAGGGAAACAAGGAAGATCTTTTCACAAAGCCTCTAGATCTAGAAATTTAACACCCTAGACAGACCAACAATCTCGCACCTGACAACTATTGAGAATTGGTAGAACACTTAGAATTATCTAACTAACAATTACAACTCCCATGGATAACCCTAGGCAATTAACCATAAACTAGGTGCTAACACACAGTCTGCAACCTAACCCGCATTCGAAAGACATTAACAAAAACGCAAGTGGAGTTTATAAAATTTAATTAAACAAAACTAAATATACATCTATATCAAACCAGAAAATAAAGAGTTCTTTACTTTAAAATTCATCCATAACCAAAAGTTTCAAAGGGGTTGTTTGGTTAATTAAGTGTTGAATCATTAAGATGGTCTGAATGGTTAAGAGGCTCTGAATGGTTAAGAGCTGAATCATTCAGCATCCCTTATTAGCTTAATGGTTCAGCACTTAATCATTCCATTCAGATGCTGAAACAAATAGTCTGAATGCTGAATGATTCAGGCATGAATGGTTAAGAGGCTGATTAAGAGGCTACCAAACAGCCCCAAAACCAAAATAAAATAAATCAACCAAGTGCAATCATGTTTAACCTAGGTAGCAAAAAAGTTTAGCCTCTAAAAGTCATGATCAAATCAAAACAATAGAAACAAATTAAATTCATGGTGTTCACAACGGGTTTAAATAAATAAATTATTTAAATAGAACTAACTCGTGCTCGCACCTATGCTATGCTATGATCCCTTTGAATAAATCTCCTCCTGTAATTGACTTCAAAGCTACTCTCAAAAATAATATGATGTCGACCACGCTGTTGACCTGTTGTCCTCCCCCGAAATTCTTCTCCATTCTATGCTTTCGGAAAAATTGTGTCCTAGTGGGCCTTGGGGCTCGTGACAAGAAAGTCACAATTTTCTTTTTTTTATCTTTTTTTAATTATTATTATTATTATTATTATTATTATTATTATTATTATTATTATTATTATTATTATTATTATATAATTGAAAGCCTCAAATACTATATGACACTCATATAGTCATTCTCTCATTTGAGAATGTCATGTAGGATGACATGTGGCATTGACTAATTTTAGGGAGAAAAAAAAATTAAAAAAAAAATTGAATTTTTCTCTTTCATGTTTCCTCCTATAATTTTTAAACGTTAATATCTTTTATCAATGAGATTTTGAAAAACATTACACTAAATTAACAAGCGTTTTATTATCTTTCCAACGAGTACCATGGTGCTATATAAAAAACGGAGAAAAAACGACTATTTTTTTGTGGGGTATTGTTCATACAGGAAAAAACATGTGTTCAGGTAATTCATTAATCATGTATAGGCATGTCACTAATTATGTTCAACAAGTAGCCAAATAGGTTAATAGAGTTATACATTGTTTTAGGTTAGGTATCAATATTAGTATGTTGGAGTTGTACATTTGTTTAGTATTGAAGTTCTATATTGTTTTAGATTAGGTGTTAGCATTGGAGTTTTACATTATTTTAGGTTAGATATTAATATTAGAGTTATACATCATTCTATTTCATATGTAAAATTGATGTGTTATATTAAATTTCTCAACCCCGGAACGCTCCCGGGGTATAATCTAGTATCTAATATACTATTATATCTATATAGTATTTATAACTTCGTGTTCTTGACTCGGGTGTTTTTGACTTGACCAAAGTTGCTCGTTTGCGCTCTGACGTCCATGAACACTTACAAAATAAAAATAAATACATAAATACTAAAAATGACCCAAAACTAATAAAAATCTATAAAAACCCTATAAAAAGTTAAAGTAATTAAGAAATACAAATAACGAATCAACACGAACAAAAAGCTATTAAATTATGTATAAAAATCCACCGAATAAGAGACGTGTTTCACAACACATCAAATATCTTCACACTTATCTCTTTTTCGTCCCTGGAAAAGAATTATGCTATGGAATCACAATCAAGTTTACATCCGGTTTCAAAACATAGGTTACTTAGTTTTAAATCTACTAGCGTGTTGACCGCGATTGCAAGTATACCTTTTTTTTTTTTTTTTTTTTGAAAGGCTTAGTTCAGTGGAAATCCTTGTACAACCCTAACCTAGCGATCTCAAGTTCGAATCCCTACCCACACACTGGTGTCCTCCTTGCCTAAGCTCAAACCATCACGGGGAATTTTTTTGTGGTGTGCATGAACCTAGGGTCAGTCAACCTAGGGTCTCAGACTAAGGAAGTCACAGTTCCTCCTAATCCCGCCTCAAGCTTATGAAACAAAAGGAAAGACCAATTGACCCTTCCCAACCGTCTTATGTAGAAAACCAAGAGAATTTAAAATCAATTATTATTTTTCTTTCTTTCTTTTTTTTTTCCTTGAGCATCTAGATATTTTTTATGCACCGATCCCAGAGATTGTTGAACCCAGAGTCACTATCCCCAGGAACGACAGCGTAGACCTCGACATATTTTTTTCAGACAATCCTAGAGGGAGTTGAGTCCAGAGTCGCTATCTACAGAAACGACACAATTGGCATTGTCTTTTATATATCTAGCTCTTTTTTTTTCTTTTGATTAGAAATTCTAACGGTTTTAAACTTATAACGATATTCCTTATACTATTGTTGGTGGTTTCAGTTTCCCTGTTTCTCCTAGATGATTACCCACAAGGCATCCTAACATATTAATTCTTTTTCCCTCGAGGAAAACCTTTCTACCGACTGGGCCTACCCACATATCTCAAGTCAGACACGTTTTCAACCAATTTTAATCTCTTAATACACATACTATTTGAAAACCAAACATCTGACTTTGCCTATTATCTTCCATATTTTTAATAATGCAAACTTCAAAATCGGGGACATTTTTCAATTTTTTTTTAGACTTTTAAATTTTTTTTGGGTTTTTTCTATTTTTTTTTTGACTCAAAACGACTCTATATAGACTAAACGACCCATCCCTACACTTAAATTCTACATTGCCCTCAATGTAGAAATAGCAAACGACTCAAGACAAAAAAATAAATTCCGAATACAAAATTAAAAAGACAATGGCAAATTGGCAAGGACTTAGCTGTTTTTTTTTTTTTTTTTTTTTTTTTGTAAGCTCCAAAACTCTAGTCTAGTCCAGCTCGATTGTATAGCATTTCATTCGCGATCAGCTCTGCCACTATAGTAAACTCTGGGCTTGCCTTGACAAATGATAAACAGCTCTGGAATCACCCGAATGAAGATTCAGTACGGGCGATGCAATCCAAACCTGCACAAAATGAAACAAACAAAACCCGAGCATAACACCGAACCACAAATAAAGACTGAAAATCCAAAAAAAAGCATAAATATATTTTACAAACTCTACAGAGCCTCCCCACACTTAAGCTTAATTAGGGGGCATCTCTTTTATCTCGACCCGATCTAACCTGTTTAATTCCACCCGGTTCTTATTAACAATTAAAGATTTTTTAGTGGAATTAAAAAATATTTTAGCAATTCTTAACGAGTCAAACCACCAAAATTTAAACTTACCTGGAATGAACCGGATGCGTATCATGTAGCAACAAGACTGATTGTGCTTGACTTTCACTGGCTTCTTCTTCTCCAACTCATGCCAGTCGTTTTCTGGTTCCGATCCTTTCTTTTTCTCTTCATTGCCCTCTCCTGTGGTGTTGTTGATTTTGAAGTTCCATCTATTACCACGAGCCAACTATGGTGCATTTCTTCTACCATAATTTTCATGGGATGATCCCCACACTTACATATATTCATTATAAAGCAATGTGCTCATTAATATGTTTGTGTGAATTATATGAACGATTTGTCAAAGTCATTTACCTTTGGATCCATAATAAGTCACCAGGATGAAACTGAACGTCTTTGCATCGCTTGTCGATACGTGCCTTTACTTGATCATGTGCTCTATTTTCAGCTTCTACGGTGCCTGAATACAAAAAGAAGAAGATTTAGCACTACGATTTTGAAATAAATTTTGAATGGTTGATATTACCTTCAATTTATGTAAGTTGATGTATCCCCATGTATGCTGCATCAGTTGATTTCTTGAAATATACTCCCTCCCATTTAAAAATTCAGCCATTTTTTAAATCTTTTGAGGTTCATCGAACCGAGAAGAACTAGAACATGAGAGTTTCACACTTTTGTTATGTTGTTTATTAGACGTAAGAAGTGATGCGGATGGGATGATCGGTTGATTGGTAAACATTTTTTTGACAGATGGTTAAGAAGGGTTCTGTGTGTTGGTGGTAACAAGAAGATGGAGATATTATATAGAACCATGATATCTTATGAAAATTATTACCCGATATTTAACAGGAGGGTCCGAGCTTGTAACCGGAGAGTCGGTGTTGCTTTTAGTCGGAGATTTTCTATAAAGAGAGTGATAGACTTTAGATTTATGGGGACTATGGTTTTAGGTGTATAAGGATATCCAATCCAGTATGGTGGAGGTGGATTTTCCAAGGTTGGCAGAAATATCGCATGGGGACGATGGAAATTAATCAAAGAGTTTGTGTTGGTATTCTATAGAGAGAGTGATGACTTTATGGGGAATGTGGTTTAGGTGTCTAATGATATCCAGTATGGTGGAGGTGGATTTTCCAAGGTTGGCTGGACTGTCGCATGGGGCCGATGGGAAATCAATCAAAGAGGTGTGCTAATTAAGTTTGACCTCAGATTTGGGAGATCTTTAGCTGGATTAAAATATGGTTGTAAGTCAGCCACATTGAATGTGACGGATACATCGAACGAACCAGACAAATAAATTTTGTAGGCATTAGCGTTCACCCTCTTAAGTATTTTAAATGGTCCATCCGAACGCGGGCTGAGCTTAGACTTGCGTTTTGTAGGAAATCTTACTTTACGGTGATGGATCTATACTAAGTCACCAGGTAGAAAATGGACATCTTTGCATCACTTGTCGATACGTGCCTTTACTTGATCAATCATCTTGGAGATTCTTTCGCCAACCTGGGAATGGAGCTCTTTAATTTCATGTGCTCTATTTTCCGCTTCTTTACTAAACTTGCTGGTAGTATCCAACGTCATTAGATCGAGTGGTGTCATAGGGTTCAGGCCATAAATGACCTCAAAGGAGCGGTGAACTGTTTATTTATGAGGAGTTCGATTATAGGCGAGTTCGGCTTGTGGTAACACCTTATCCCACTGACGGATATTCTTTGTAACGAGAGCCCGCAATAGTGATCCCAAAGTGCGATTTGTTACATTTGTCTAACCATACGTTTGGGGGTGGCTTGAAGTACTAAATTTGGGTTTAGTTCCAATCTTCTTCCATAAGGTGATCCAAAAATGGCTCATGAACTTGACATCACGATCACTAACCAACGATTTAGGAATCCCGTGCAAGCGAACAATCTCCTTGAAGTACAAAGAAGCAATTTGGACAGCATCATGAGTGGTGTGACAGGGAATGAAATGCGCCATTTTCGAGAAATGATTAACAATAACCATGACGGAATCTTTATGTCGTTGTGTACGAGGCAACCCGGTGATAAAATCAATATTGACATCCTCCCAAGGAGATTGTGGAACAAATAAGGGTAGATGTAATCCTTGTAGTAGAGAATGGGCCTTGGCTCTTTGACATGGCAGGCAACATTTAACAAGGTGGCCAACATCTCGTGAGAGACGTGGCCAATAGAAATACCCGCTAACAAGGGATGTTGTCTTTTCAATTCCAAAATGACCCGCAAGTCCGCCTTCATGGATTTCTCAAATTAATGCTTCACGAATGTTGGTACGAGGAACGCACAACCAAGATGGCTTGAAAAGAAAACCGTCTACAATATGAAAAGAGGCCATAGGATGGTTAGTGCATTGACTGAATAGTTCACCAAAACCAAGTCATTAGGGTACTTATCTTTATTAACTTCTTGGCCTATGACTTTTGGGATCAATGGCAAAAGGACAAGATGCTTTCTTGATAGAGCATTTGCACCTTTATTTAAATAGTCTGCTTTGTGTTTAATTGAAAAGTAAAAGCTTGCAAAAATTCAACCCACTTGGGGTGCCTTGGTTGCAACTTGTGTTGACCCTGAATATATTTCAGAGCTTCATGGTCTTAATGGAGAATAAATTCTTTAGCAATTAAATAATGTTGCCAATGGTCTAAGGCTCGAATTATAGCATAAAACTCCTTATCGTAAGTTGAGTACCGTTTCTTTGCATCATTGAACTTTTCACTAAAATAAGCAATAGGTCGACTCTTTTGAGAAAGGATTGTACCAATGCCAAAACCCGAGGCATCGCACTCAACTTCCAAAACTTCATCAAAACACAGTAGGGCGAGAACAGGGGAAGTGGTTAATTTTTATTTTAGTTCTTCAAACGCTTCCTAGGATTGTTTGTTCCACTCAAAGTGCTTCAATTTACTGAAATCTGTCATTGGGGCTACTATGGTACTAAAGTCTCGAACAAACCGCCGATAAAATAAGCTAAACCGTGAAAACTTCTAATTTGTTGTATGGAGGTCAGGGTTGGACAGTTCTTAATTGTTTGTACTTTCTTCTCATCAACATATATTCCTTCACTTAATGTTTCCATGGAACGATGCCTGCCCAACAAAAAAATCACACTTGTCCAAGTTCCCATACAATTTCTCATGAGACAAAACATCAAACACCTATTGTAAATGGTCAGCATGTTTTGATTCACTTCTGTTATAGACCAATATGTCATCAAAATATACAACAACAAACTTACCAAGGAAGGATTTTAAGGTTTGATTCATTAAACGCATGAAAGTACTAGGGGCGTTAGACAAACCAAAAGTCATTACAAGCCACTCCTATAAGCCTTCCTTCGTTTTAAAGGCAGACTTCCATCCATCCCCTTCATAGATCCTAATTTGATAATAGCCGCTTAGAAGGTCGATTTTGGAAAATACCATTGACCCATAAAACTCATCGAGTAGGTCGTTTAGCCGGGGAATTGAGAAATGGTATTTGATAGTAATCTGGTTAATTGCATGACTGTCCATACACATACGCCATATGCCATTCTTCTTAAGCACCAATAGAGTAGGAATCACACAAGGACTTAAAGATTCCCTTATGAGGCCCTTAGCTAGCAAAGCATCAACTTGGTTCCTGATTTCATTTGATTCTTGTGGATTGGAACGATAGGCAGGTTTATTAGGTAAAACAGACCTAGGTATGAAATCAATTTTGTGTTGAATATCACGTAATGGATGAAGTCCATCAGGGATTTCTGTTGGAAAAACATGCGTGTAATGATCTAAAAGGGGCTGAAGCAAAGGGTGTTGGACAATAGTAATTGAGGGTTCTTCTTTATCTAGACCAAGTAAAATGAGCTGTTTAAAAGGAGCAAATTCATGTAACTCGAACTCGATCAGAGTATTAAGGGGTAGAGGCTATGGAGCAGTGTTGGTTTTTGGGGAAATTGGGGTTAAAACAATACGTTTGTTGCAATGGGTAAAAGTATAAGTGTTCTTATACCTGTCATGTAGAACTTGTCGATCAAATAACCATGGTCTGCCCAATAACACATGACATGCATCCTTCGGTATTTCATCACACCATAGTTGGTCCTTATACGTGTTTCCGATACATAAAGATAACAAAACCCGGTGAGAGACATGTATCCCCTTTTCTTGATTTAGCTATTGAATGACATAAGGTAATGGGTGAGCTTCCGTAGTCAGGTTCAATTATGTCACCCTTGTTTGGGAAGCTACATTTGTACAGCTACCTCCATCAATAATTAGTGAGAAAACCTTTTGCGCGACGGTGCACCGGGTATGAAAGATTGCCTCTCGCTGCAAATTTTCTTTTGGTACCATTGTGCTATTGAGGGTCCGCCTCAAGACTAAACATTCCCCTTCATTGAGTCCAAGGACGTTGACGTCGTCTTGGGCTGACACTTCATCATCGTCTTCCATACCATCAAAATAAACTTTTCCCGAATTTTCAAAGTCAGCAAGAGTGACTATCTTTTTATTAGTGCATTCAGATGCTATATGACCGAGTCTTTGACACCGAAAATATCAACGAGGAGTCCTTGAGCTAGTTGGATGGGTTTCTAAAGTAGAGATTGGGTTGGGAACAAAAGGAGCACTAGGTTTTGAGGCAGAAATAGGTTTAGTATTTGAACTTGGCTTACTAAATGTTTGACTAACCTCAGCTTTTTGCTTTTGTTTTCTGTTGAGTGTCAACTTTATGTGTCACACCACGACAATGGTGGAAACACGTGGCATGGACACGGAAGAGAAATGTTTCATAGCACACCGAAAACATCAACGAGGAGTCCTTGAGCTAGTTGGATGGGTTTCTAAAGTAGAGATTGACTTGAGAACAAAAGGAGCAGTAGGTTTTGAGGCAAAAATAGGTTTAGTATTTGAACTTGGCTTACTAAATGTTTGACTAACCTCAGTTTTTGTTTTTGCTTTTGCTTTCTGTTGAGTGTCAACTTTATGTGTCACACCACGACAATAGCGGAAGCACGTGGCGTGGACGCGAAAGAGAAATGTTTCATAGCCCAGATTAAACAAACACATAATATAGAAAATAAACATTCATTAGTCGGCGGAAAGTATTTTGTTTAAGTACATGTCCCAAAATGTAGTTTTTGACAAAATAAAGATTTTTTACTATTTCCCAATCCCATAGGAAATAATAGTAAATCCCTAACAAAAGTCCATCTCGTCTTTATTTTGTCCACCCTAGCCATTGCACGCCTTCACATTCTTAGTTACTTGAAAGATATGTTAGGGAAAACGTCAATATATAAATATATTGGTGAGTTTCACAGGTTTTGACACACAAATAAATTAACATTCATTTGTAAATAAGTGCGCATAACGAAATAGAAATGTGATACATATAACATTAGGGTAGCTAGTCCTAATACTGATGGATTCCCCATGAGCCCATAAACAAAATCAGACTACTTTTCATTGCCCCGCAAGTTGTTTACATGGTAACAACTAATTTAGAATATCGTCGCACCCCGTGGTCCTTCAGTGTTGATCGCTAATCAACCGGGTGGGTCTCGTCAAGAACCAATATTCCCATATTCTATGGCTACATCACTTTGTATAAATGGTCGTGGTTAACCGCGGAGACTTCACGTCCCATGTGACTTTACCGTTACCCATGTGCCCATCTTATGTACCATTTCATACTTTCACAGGTTATCACACATTTAATACTTTCTTACTTACATATTTCCCCCCGAGTTTAAAAACATTATTATAAATAACAATTCCCATCCTTCGCTACAGTAGCGTGGCGTTTTCGTAATTAATTGTCTGTTCAAGGGCAAATAAAATCTCTTCAATTTTTAGTAAAAAGCCTTAAGGTTCCACGTATATACGATAATGCCATTGACAAAATCTTTGATTTTTTGTAAAGAACCTTCATGTTCCACGTATTTACGATAATACCATTGAAAGAATCTTTTACTTACTACTAAAGTAGACCCTTAAGGTTGCATGGTATTTACCATAATGCCATTGCAAGAATCTTTTAATTAATAAAGAACCTTCAAGTTGCATGGTATTTTCGAAACTGCAATTGTAAGTCACGATGACATCCACGTCGTTGGCTGCTGGCCAGGATCGTAGATGTTTTCTTTTATCAATTGTTTTATGACGGTTTAGGCGTTTTGCTCGCTACAAGGCGCGCCGTCGTATCGACGGAACAATACGACTCTCTACGTTGTGTTATCCGATTACTTGACCCTCGCAATACCACTGGTGTAACCTCGCTGTTCGTCAAAAAATTCTACAGGTTTTCACGAATCGACACTGTTAATGTTTCTACGCCGCGCTTAGCGCGGCGGGCGTAATTTACTAGTTAAAACATAAAAGGGGCCGTGAAAACTCACCTCAAACGTGTCACGAAATCAGAAAATAGTGTTTGCCAAGTCCAATGTGAGACCACCTACATGTGTCATAATTTAATAAGGCACTGGTCTTAAGGTGTGTGTCTTACTGGCAAGCTGTCTTTCCCTAACTCCCGACACCACGTTTACATATTTGGTTTAATTAGGAATATACCCTATTCTTAGGTCCGTTGGTGATGATTTATCTCGTACAAGTTTCACTTAATCTTATATTATAACCGTTGGTATTAATTACCAACTTAGTTGGTTTCGTCATTGCGAATCACGATCATTGCCCGTTTCCTTACACGTCATGATCTTTAAACATATTTATCAATATATATTTATTAACTTGTATTAATATTCTGTTTTACCTTCCAACTCGACTCACTTTTATTATATATTTATTTCCCCATAAAAATAAATATACAAAGATCTTGTCGAACGATATTGATTTCATGTTAAGTATTTATTTTTCCATAAGTACACACATACTAATAATAACATACTTAACTTATTTTATTTCTTACAAATTCTCTCATTTTACTTCCAACACTTAGGAAAATATTTATGTATACTTTTCACGCTTAATAATCCTTACATATATTTTGTTCACAAAATATATACATATTTTCTTACTTGAAATAATTAGTTCGTAATCGCCGCAATAACGTATACTCGTATCTTGTAGGAAGTTATACTTGTAAACTTATCTGTCCGATTTACTTTTTGTGCGTTTTATGATTTGTCCGATAGCTCATCACATTAACATTTGTCCGCTTCCCCGATTTCTTAACATATATATATATATATATATATATGTGTGTGTGTGTGTGTGTGTGTGCGTGCGTGTGTATAAATTAATATTTCTTATCGTTTTACATATTTTCCTACTTTCGGAAATATATATATATATATATATATATATATATATTGAAAATATATTAACTTGGATATTTTATTCCTAAAAATTCTTACAACACTTTTACATCCCTATAAATGTAAAAATGCTCATTTTTATATAAAGCATCCCAAGTTATTTAAATTACCATTTTTCTTACAAAAATGTTACTGTTTATATTTTCCAACACTTATGGTAAATTTATATTTTTATAAAATACTTTTTATAAAAATATCATTCTTACAAAATAAAATATTTGTGTAAGTTTCCTCACTTTTACAAAAGCACCCCTTTTAGAATTTAACTTTTCCTTCTTAACCTTTCACTTTCCAAAGTTACATTTTTCAACATAAAGTTTCCAAAATCACATTTTACACCCATGGACTTTCCAAAGTCACTTTTCAAACCTCTATCTTTATAAAAGTTACATATTCTTCCCAAGACTTACAAAAATGACAATTTCTACTAAAACTAGTAAACTTTATCATGTCAACATTTATAATAAGTGTTCTTTTCACTATCCAACACTTTTATTAGCCACATATGGTCATTTTAAGTCTACTAACATGTTTTGTTTAAGTCTTGGAGTCCATTTGTTCATACTTGTATTTTTAAAGTTTACAACTTTATTTTTGTGATTTTAGCTTCATTATATTTTGTTACAAACATTTCATGTTCCAATGCTTCCATTAGTCATAATATGATGATCAAAACCATTTTTAGGTGTATTAGGTGTTCCATTATTTTTGCAACAAAATAACATCACCAACTATCCTAAAACTTATGTTTATGACCATCTTTGTAAGCATTTCATTTTATTTTTAGAAAACCCACAAAACCTTTGTTTAAAACTTTTGGTTAAAAGCACCCAAAAACAACTTGCAAGTTAAGCGCATAAATGAACAAAACTTAAACAAGATGAGTTATAAGAAACTTACTACTAGCACAAGGCTAGGGAAGTCATAAAAGCACTTGATTATGAAGGGGTTTAAGTGTGTCTTCCAAGGGTTATCCTCCAAGCACTTGTACACACTTGATTTAGGGTAGGAATGAAGTGATTTTATGTGCTATTTTCTTGAAAATGGAAGTGGGGGTGGGGGTGAATAGTCACGGCAGCAGCAACAGGTTTTTGGGAGGTTTTGGAGTTGGTTTTGTGATGATAAAATGATAATTCAATGGTATATAATGTGCATTTTAAGATTATAAAATTAAAATATCTTAAGGATGCATCAACACTATCATAATGTCCCATATTTTAACCAACATTAGGGTGGCTAAGCCACCTTTAGGGTGGCCGATCTTATGCCCCTTTGTGGGTCCCATTTTTGTGCCAAAATATCCACTAATTATTTAGTTAGAATTGAATCGGTTCGGTTAGGGTTTTTCGGGTTTTTGCACGTTCTTATTATGAGCTTTCTGGACATATAATTAACTCCTAATTACCCTTAAACGTAGCCTAGTTTAAGTATTGGTAAGTTATTTAGACTCTTACCGGGTGAAATTATATATTTTATGCGCATCGGGTGCAATACGCGAACTTTATTCGCTACCGGGAGATTTTGATTTGGAGTTTTCATTTATAGTTTTGGGGTTCCAAAACACATTATATTTCATAAAAATACCCTTTATTCTATATCCCGGGCATTCGAGATGATTTTTGGTTATTTAATTATTACCGGGTAATCACCAACGTCCGTTTCGGACTAGTTTATTCATATGTGACTCCTTCGCATTTCTAATTAAACTAAGGCATTCCTATGCCATCTATTGGACTCCACTATTTTTCGATTACTCAATTATACTTAATTGATATTAATTCTTGCCTAGAACAGTTAATTACAAATATTAATCTGCTTGTCAAAGAAAATGTTAAGATATTTATACATTAAAAAGATGTAGATCTAAATTTGCAAAGTAATCTGTTGTAGAATTGATCTACAAATCCAGGACCAAGTAAAAATTTGAAACAAAGAAAAGAAAAGAAAATGAACTACAGTTACTTCGTGATACAGATACACCACACGAGATACGATTGTAGGGCAACCCAAGAATTAACACCGGATACATAGATCACCACTAGTGTTAATTAAAGGGTCCAAAGACACATAATTACCCTGCCACAGGTGTAACATTTCGCATTTAATACTTGTATGTTACGAATAATTTGAATAAAACGTCAAGTTCATCAATTATCGCCTTTTAAAAATTATTTGTGACACATTTGGACCCCTAATACTATGTTATATATATATAGTATACATATATATAAGATATATTTATCAAAAAATATAGGCTGGGGCCGGGATTTGAACCCGAGCCCTCAGCCGGGTCAACAACACAGACAACACCACCAATTGGGCTACACAACATCTTGGTTAAACTTCAACACAATTTATTTATATTACGTAATGGTATACCCACAGTTGACTTAGAAAGTCAACTGTGAAGAACGGATTACCATAATCAACACATTTAGACGCGTCTTTGATCCGGATATGGTATGAATTGATGATAGTTGACTGGGACGCGTCATCTACACGATCAATTATCGTCTAATTATTACCAATTCGTGCCAATCAATCGCGTCATCATCATTAACGAGTCAAACATACCAATTCGTCGATCCAAACCCTCTCCCTATAAATTGAATCCACCAAATCATTCTACACTCGCTGAAACCTCTCTCTATCTCTAATTTCTGTTTTTAAATCATCTTTCGAAGCAATCAAGTTCGTGTTTGACTATTCTGTTGACCGGACAATTAAACACGATTCGTTTCTGTAAGTGTCCTTTTTTATGGGTTTTGTTCATCGGCCTATACACAACAATAACCCTATGTTCAATTGGGTTATTGTTGTGTAAATCGTAGTATTGAAAAGCTAGGGCACGATTGGGTTGAATTGGGGAAAAACACATTGCTGAATACGGTTATATATTTTAGATAAACACCAACCCAACACAACCACTGATCTAGATCAAGTGGTTGTGTCTGGTGCTTGTGAGCCGGACCACGCGGGTTCGAGTCCCACTATAAACGGTTTTATCCTTTTCTTTTAAAAAGCTTTATAAATCAAGATGCAACATGGTAATATAATTAAATTAAACTGAGATTATTCGTTCTCATGGTCCAGACAAGTTGGTCTGGGCTTGTGATTTAAAACACACGAACCGGCCAAGGGTCCGGGTTCGATTCCCTGCATCGTCAACCATTTTTTGTACATCATTTAAACTTTATAAATATTCTTTTATATTTTTTAAAATTAGTTTTAAAATACTAAAACTACTTTATAAATTCTACAAAAATTATTTTATGTTATTCTAGTAGTAGAGTTTAACATACAAATTTTAGTTTTCCAAAACTTATTTATTTAATATATATAATAAATAATTCAATTTTATTCTATTTTATTTATAAAATTCTATAAAAATATCAAAACGATTATATAAATTTCCACAAAAATCATTCTGAGTTTTTATAACATTAAACTTTTCTGAAATGATTTTTATTTCTGAAAAATCATTTATTTAATATTTTTAATCAATTTTTGTTAGTTTTAATCATAAATAAATCATAATAAATTCATTTTTCAATATTTTTGCACCAAAATTTTATATAAATTATTTCTGATTATTTGGAACAGATATACAATTTTTAAGTTAATAATTCTGTAATTTTAATATTTTTAAATATTAAAGTCATATTTTGACAATTTGAAATAAATAGATTTAATATTCTATTTTTAGGAAAATAATTTTATAAAAATTATTTTCATACTTATAACTTTATATTGTGACCATCTTTAATTTAAAACTTACAAAAAGACTTTTGTTTATTTATTTATCAAATTTCTCTTATTTATTAAACATTTTATCTATTAGTCAAACGAATACTTATCCCCAATTCGAAACCCTAGAGTATACTTGTAGACTAGATAGACTTAGACTTATTTGTTACCTTATACATATGGTAATACTTGGCAACTTTGGGGCTACACTTATACTTTTCCTCGAGACTTAATACTTTGCTAAGGTGAGTTTACGTAACCATGTTTATGCAATTCTTCATACTTGCAACATTATACTTAAGCAATTCTACATACATGTCTAGTTGTAAACTTTAATGCCTCATGATTTAGACAACAACAACAGTTTCAACAATACATAATCATTAGCTATGGCCAAGCCGGCGATACTCAATAATAGATCTGTTGGATTGACAATCCCACCTAGATTCGTTGACCATCTTTTATGGGGAGCGCGGGTAATTGTTATCGTTCCAACATATTATTAAGGTGAACCGTGGATGACGGGATGGACCTAAACTAGTCGGAGGTTTGATTATGTCGATTCAACATTTCATGTTTATTCATGTAGACTTAAACTTACGATAGACATATGAATTGCTAAACTTTTATACTTAAACTATTTGCTTGACATGGCTTATGTATTCTCACCAACTTTTAGTTGACCCCCCCCCCCCATTTTTACAACTCAACAGGAAATAATGATGCATGAAGACTAGAGTATTAGCATGAGAAGACAAACTGAAGTTTATGCTTATTTGGTTATTTTGATGTATTAGATTCCATTTAAAACTCATTATGTACTTTCATTTTTGGATATTTGCACTTTAAATTAATTTCAATTAAAATTTGATTACTATATGCTAATGTATACTCATTCTTACGTGACACCTCGATGTTTCCGCCATCGGTTGGGGTGTTACAGATTGGTATCAGAGCCTTGGTTATAGGGAATTAGGTTATTAGAAATTAATCTAGACTATAACCTTAGGGTCTTAAACAGTACTTGCTTCTCTTACTTGTAACCCTAATTGCTTCCCTAATCTTATCCCTATCCTACACCTTATACAACCCTAAGCCTTACAAATGATTACTCTTATTCGTCTGCTGCAATCCTGATCCACCATTAGATTAATAGGACAAAATCCTCAGGTTTATCCTGAACCACCTTGAGATCTCGTCGAAGTTCTATATTTTAATAACGAACACGTGCAATCTGGAAGGGTGAACGTCTGTATTCTGAGTCTTCTGTCTAGGCTGGCATTGCGCATATATCCCAATCAGACGAGGGACCCGGATGCCTACCTGGGAATTCTCGGGATGAGTGTTCACTTATAAGCTAAAGCATGTCTTCATTATGTTATTAAAATCTAGAATCTTTGATAAGTCAACGTTTTCGTTTATTCGTTTTAATTAATGAATAAATGATTACATTCCTTATATAACCTCATTCATTTCATTGTGTCTCTTACAGATCATGCCTCCACGTCGCAGCACTCGCAATAGCAATGGTGAGAACCACGAGGAAGGTGGCGACAACCATAACCATAACCACGACGCTAACCATAACAACAACAACAATGGTGTTGATGCCCAACTGGCTGCGATCATTTCTCAACAAATGGCACAGCAGATCGCGACTCTGGTTCCTAACTTACTGTCTCAAGTCATACAGATGAACGGAAATGGCAACGGCAACCGGAACGGTAATGGAAACCACCATGGAAACGGGAATGGAAACGGGAATGGTCTCCCAGCTTGCACTCTTAAGCACTTTAATTCCTGTAATCCCCCTAAGTTCAGTGGAGAAGAAGGAGCTACAGGTCTTCTACAATGGTTCGAGGGTATGGAGAATACCTTCGTTAACAGTGAGTGTCCCGATAACTTTAAGGTTCGTTACGCCATGAGTGTTCTTCACAAACGAGCACTCACTTGGTGGAATGAGGAAAAGCGCACTCGAGGAACCGAAGCTGCTCTAGCTATGACCTGGGATCAAGTCAAGGAGGTTATGAAGGATGAATTCTGTCCCCGCAACGAGATTAAGAAACTGGAAGACGAGTTCCACACCCTTGCTCAAGATAGTGGGGAAAACCTTGCTTACAATACCCGCTTTCACGAGCTTAGTTTGTTACTGCCCCATAAAGTTACTCCCTTACCTATAGCCATCGAGAAGTATATTGGTGGTCTGCCCATGCAAATCCAGGACACAGTATGGGGAAGGAATCCTGCCACCTTGGAGGAAGCCAAACGTCTGGTGGCTACCCTCACCGATAATCATGTGAAGAACGGTACTCTCTTCCGCAAGAACACCAAGAAGACTGCTGCAAAAGACACTCCTCAGCCCGCTATTGAGGTTAAGCCCAAGACCTCAAGCAACAGGAAGCGCAAGGCTAGGAACTACATGGTTGCTACCACCCCACCTGCAGCACAAAACCCAGCCAAGAAGCCGTATGGCGGGAACCACCCTCTTTGCAACACTTGTCAATACCACCATCTTCCTGGCAGACCATGCCGCCAATGTAATAACTGCAAGCGGTATGGACACCACACCAATGCTTGCCAAGCCCCTGCCACCCAAAACAACTCTGCCGGGAATAATCCAGCTCCTAATGCTCAAAATGGTAGGCCTGTTCGTGGCCAGTGCTATGAATGTGGAAGCATGGAACATTATAGGGATGCTTTCCCTAGACTTGGAAACCAGAACCAGAACCAAAACCGCAACCAAAATCAGAACCGCAACCAAAACCAGAACCGCAACCAGAACCAAGGTGCTCGAGGCCGCGCCTACAACCTCAATGCTAACCAGGCCCGCGACAACAACGAGGTGGTTAATGGTACGTTTCTCATTAATAACCACTATGCATCCATATTATTTGATTCGGGAGCTGATAAGTCATTTGTATCACTAAAGTTTGAACCCTTACTTAACTTACCCCAAACTAACCTAGAGGAACCTTTAGTGGTAGAGGTAGCTAATGGGAAGTCTATCTCGATCAATTCTATCGATCTCATCCCTATGCATCTTGGAAGTTTTGATGTCATAGTAGGCATGGATTGGTTGTCAACCCATCGTGCTGAAATTCTATGCTTTGAGAAAGTCATTCGCATTCCTCTCGAATCTGGTGATATTTTGAAGATCTATGGTGAGAAGCCTTGTGGCGAGCTTAAGCTCATGTCTTGTAATACTGCCCAAAAATACTTACGAAAGGGGTATACGGCTTTCTTAGCTAACGTGATAGAAAAGAAGGACAAGGGCAAAAGTATCCAAGACATCCCAATCATTCGGGACTATCCTGAAGTCTTTCCAGAGGATTTACCTGGTTTACCTCCTGCTCGACAAGTGGAATTTAGGATTGATCTTGTTCCTGGTGCAAATCCTGTCGCCAAAGCTCCTTATCGTCTTGCACCCTCTGAGATGCAAGAACTTGCCAGTCAACTACAGGAACTTTCTGATAAAGGTTTCATTCGCCCCAGTTCTTCTCCATGGGGAGCCCCTGTCTTGTTCGTTAAGAAGAAAGATGGATCTCTCAGGATGTGTATCGACTATCGCGAACTAAACAAACTCACCATCAAGAATCGTTATCCCTTGCCTAGGATTGACGATCTTTTTGATCAACTTCAAGGAGCAACCCACTTCTCAAAGATTGATCTTCGTTCTGGTTATCATCAGCTTAGAGTCCACGATGAAGACATTCCCAAGACAGCCTTTCGTACACGTTATGGTCATTATGAATTCATGGTCATGCCATTTGGATTGACCAACGCTCCCGCAGTGTTTATGGATTTAATGAATCGGGTTTGTAGACCCTACCTTGACAAATTCGTGATCGTCTTCATCGATGACATTTTGATTTACTCAAAATCAAAATCCGATCACGAACATCTTCATTCAATCTTGGGTCTCATAAAGAAAGAACAACTGTATGCCAAGTTCTCGAAATGTGAATTTTGGCTTAAGGAAGTTCAATTTTTGGGACACGTCATTGATGAGAACGGAATTCATGTTGATCCCGCGAAGATCGAAGCTGTCAAAGATTGGAGTGTTCCAAAAACACCAACAGAAGTCCGTTCCTTCCTTGGTTTGGCTGGTTATTATCGTCGATTCATTTCCAACTTCTCTAAGATCGTTGTTCCTCTCACTGCCTTAACTCACAAGGGTAAACCCTATGAGTGGGGACCAAAGCAAGAGGAAGCATTTGAAACTCTTAAGCTGAAACTCTGTGAAGCTCCTATCCTGTCTCTACCTGATGGTAATGATGACTTCGTGGTCTATTGTGATGCATCAAACCAAGGTCTTGGTTGTGTTCTCATGCAACGAGGCAAGTTTATCGCTTATGCGTCTAGACAACTCAAGACTCACGAAAAGAATTATACCACCCATGATCTTGAATTGGGCGCTGTCGTCTTTGCTCTTAAGATTTGGAGACACTACCTTTATGGAACCAAATGTGTGGTTTTCACGGACCACAAGAGTCTCCAACATGTCTTCGACCAGAAAAATCTTAACATGAGGCAACGGCGTTGGGTTGAGTTACTTAACGACTATGATTGCGAAATTCGCTACCATCCTGGCAAAGCGAATGTTGTGGCTGACGCACTCAGTCGTAAAGAGCGTATCAAACTTCATTGTGCGAGAGTTCGTACTGATCTTCAGGATCGTATCCTCCAGGCTCAACATACTTCAGTCACCCAAGGTAACATGAACGACGAAATGTCTTGTGGTGCTGAGACTCAACTTGAAACCAAACCTGATGGTCTACTCTATTTTCTTAACCGACTTTGGATTCCTGACCGTGATGATCTTCGTATCTTTCTTATGAACGAGGCTCATAAGTCTCGTTATTCTATTCATCCTGGAGCTGACAAGATGTACCAAGATCTTCGCTATTCGTATTAGTGGCCTGGTATGAAGAAAGATATTGCTCTTTTCGTTGCAAAATGCCTCACTTGTTCAAAGGTCAAGGCTGAACATCAACGACCATCTGGTATGCTCGAACAACCAGAAATTCCTATGTGGAAATGGGAGAGCATAGCAATGGACTTCATCACTAAACTCCCTCGTACACCCAAAGGTTTTGACAGCATTTGGGTAATCGTCGATCGTTTGACCAAGTCAGCCCATTTCTTACCTATTCGTGAGAAATATTCTGTGGAAAGGTTGGCAAAGATGTACGTAAGTGAAATCGTATGTCGTCATGGTATACCTTTGGACATTATCTCTGATCGTGATGGTCGTTTCACCTCTCACTTTTGGGATTCCTTACAAGACGCTTTGGGTACCAAGTTGAACCTGAGTACTGCTTATTGTAACATTTCGCGTTAAATAAATGTACGTTATTATTATTTTTTTTGAGACATTTTAATGCTATGATAATTATTCGTTATATATATATATATATAATAATAATAATAATAATAATAATAATAATATATATAATAATAATAATACTAATAATAATAATAATAACAATCACACTATAATTAAAACCAATCTCTAAAGCCCAACCAAACCAAACCTAGACCCTTGTCTAATTTTGGGGCCCAAACCTGAGCCCATTAAACTAGCCCAGTCCAACACCTGGCCCAACTCCAACCCCCTTTTTTGCTAAAAAAATAAAAAATAAAACAATGCTCTTGCCGGGTTTCGAACCAGAGCCGAGCCAGATGCACCACACCCACACAACCAGCTAAGCCATGTCTATCTTTTGTTTTAAATCCAACCCGTATTATATATAAGGCCACCCACCCACCTTCTCCCTTGGCTGCTTCGACGTGCAGCAGCAGAAAGAAAAGTGGACCAAGAAATTTCCATTTTTTTTGGCTTAATTCACGCGAGTTTTATCTATTTTGGTATGAATACGAAATCCCCGGTCCATTACGCATGGAACCTTCGTCAAATAACAATCAATTAGTGCCAATTGATCGACAAACGCGTCCCACATTCAATCGTCGTCAATACTTGCCAAATCGAACACCTAGGCTTAAACACTATAAATTGAACAATGCTGGACCTTTACAACTCGCCATTACATCTCTCTCAATCTCCAATTCTTCTTAATTATCCTCTGATCTTGTTATCCGATCGCATTTTGACTTTTCGTGTTGACTGAGCATTCGTGATCATTACAACATTGTAAGTGTGATGTTTTTGATGGGTTTTTATCTTCGGCATCCACACATCAATAGCCCTAAGGTTAATTGGGTTATTGATGTGTGGATTGATCAATTGCAAATCTTAGGGCTCGTATTGATGAATTGGGGAAGAACATGTAATCGCGTATAATTATATATATTTAACGCACAGAATCCAAATACAACCACTGGTCTAGACCAAGTGGTTGTGCTTGGTGGCTTCTAAACCGGCCACGCGAGTTCAAATCGTGGCAGCAGCATTTTTTTTCCTTTTATTTTGTTTTATCAAGTTTTAATATATAATACTTGTATTTTAAAAATTCATTTTAAAATACTAAAACACTTTTAAAAATTCTACAAAAATTACATTATGTTAAACTAGTGAAAAAGTTTAACATACAATTTTTAGTTTTCCAAAAATTATTTATTTAATATATATAATAAATAATTCAAGTTTATTCTATTTTAATTATAAAATTCAATAAAAATATCTAAACAATTTTATAAATTTCCACAAAAATTATTCTAAGTTCTTATAACAATAAACTTTTCTGAAATGATTTTTATTTCAGAAATATCATTTATTTGATATTTTTAATCAATTTTTGTTAGTTTTAATCATAATTAAATCATAATAAATCCAATTTTTAATATTTTTGTACCAAAATTTTATACAAATTATTTCTGAATATTTGGAACAGAAATATGAATTTTAAACTTATAATTCTTTAATTTTAATATTTTTAAATATTAAAGTTAAATTTTGACAATTTGTTATAAATAGAATTAATATTCTATTTTAAAGAAAATAATTTTGTAAAAATTATTTTTACACTTTAAACACATTATGGTGACCATCTTAAATTTAAATTTCATAAAAAGAGTTTTGGTTATTTATTTACTAATATTCTCTCAATTATCAAACATTTTTTATATTAACCAAACGAGCATTTATCCCCAAATTCGAAGCCCTAGAACTTATACATTTGTAGACTAGATAGACTTAGACATATTTATTACCTTATTATAGGGTGATACTTGACACATTTGGGCAACACCATTATTCAATCTTTTCAACAGATATAACATTTTGCTAAGGTGAGTTTTACATAGCCCCTTTTCTATTTATCACCATTTTTGGGGTGAAACATGTTACAACATCATTTATGCAATTCAATCATCAATGTGTCTATGTGTATTTCTATGTTGCATTATGTCTTGAACATGACTAGGGTAAGCACAATTCTAGCATAAACATTCATCAGCCGACGGTATACATTGATAGATCTATTGGACTGACAATCCCACCCGGATACACGCCTCCTACAAAGGTTGCGTGGGTGTTTGTTACTGCAATATAAACGAGTGAACCATGAGCGTATGGGATGTACCACAATACAACAGTCACAATGGTTGATTATGCACTAGATTTACTTCTAGTATGTTTTCACATATGGACTAGATTGCCATGACACATGAATTACACAACAATTTTATTCGATTATCAAAACCTATGTAATTCTCACCAACTTTTGTTGACCCAAAATATTTTCAACTTAACATGTTTCAGGTACTACTTGCTTGAGGATTTAAAATTGATGCTTGAAGATGTGTGCATAGTTTTATTCAATTTGATGTACGAATTCTTGTAGAACAGTTGTATGTAATTTATCTAAATCATATAATGAAATTTATTATTTACCATGAGCTACTGAACAATCATCAATACGTGACATCCCGATGTTTCCGCCATCGGTTGGGGTGTTACAGATTGGTATCAGAGCCATGGTTATTGGGAATTAGGTTATTAGAGAAATAATATAGTCTATTACCATAGGATTTAACCAGTACTTGCTTCTTTTACTTGCTATACTCTATCTCCCTCCTACTTCATATCCCTACTTTCATCCCTACAAGAAGGTTACTCTCCATCACTGGACCCACTCTTAGACTAATAAGGCAAAATCCTCAGGTTTAACCTAAACCACCTTGAGATCTCGTCGAAGTTCTAGATTTTAATAACGAACACGTGCAATCTGGAAGGGTGAACGCCTGTATTCTGAGTCCTCTGTCTAGGCTGGCATTGCGCATATATCCCAATCAGACGAGGGACCCGGATGCCTACCTGGGAATTCTCGGGATGAGTGTTCACTTATAGGCTAAAGCATGTCTTCATATGTTATTAGAATCTAGAGTCTTTGATAAGTCAACGTTTTCGTTTATTCGTTTTAATTAATGAATAAATGATTACACTCCTTATATAATCTCATTCATTTCACTGTGTCTCTTACAGATCATGCCTCCACGTCGCAGTGCTCGTCTTAACAGTGGTAACAATCATGATGAAGGAAGTAGCAATCACAACCATAACCATGACACTAACCACAACAACAACAACAACAACAACAATGGTGTCGATGCTCAACTGGCTGCAATCATTTCTCAACAAATGGCGTAGCAAAACGCAACTCTGGTTCCCAACTTACTAGCTCAAGTCATCCAGTTGAACGGCAACGGGAACGGTAACGGCAACGGGAATGGAAATGGAAACCACAACGGGAATGGGAATGGTCTTCCAGCCTGCACTCTCAAGCACTTTAATTCCTGTAATCCCCCAAAGTTCAGTGGAGAAGAAGGAGCTACAGGACTCCTACAATGGTTTGAGGGTATTGAGAATACCTTCATCAACAGTGAATGCCTCGACAACTTTAAAGTCCGTTATGCCATGAGTGTTCTTCACAAACGAGCACTCACTTGGTGGAATGAAGAAAAACGCACTCGCGGAGCTGAAGCTGCACTAGCCTTAACTTGGGATCAAGCTAAAGACATTATGAAGGCAGAGTTCTGTCCTCGTAATGAAATTAAGAAGCTGGAAGATGAATTTCATGATCTTGCTCAAGACAGTGGGGAAAACCTTGCTTACAACACTCGTTTTCACGAACTTAGCTTACTGCTACCCCACAAAGTCACCCCTTTGCCCATTGCGATCGAAAAATACATTGGTGGCTTACCGATGCAGATTCAAGACACGGTGTGGGGAAGGAACCCTGCTACTTTGGAGGAAGCAAAGCGTTTGGCTGCCACCCTAACAGATAACCATGTGAAGGCAGGAACCCTGACTCGTAAAGGGGAAAAGAAAAAGGATACTCCCCAACCTGCCGTTGAAATCAAAACCGAGGCCTCAACCAACGGGAAGTGTAAGGTCAGAAATTTTGCAATAGACACCACTGCCCCACCCAACAAGAAACAATACAACGGGAAGCTACCTAAGTGTAACACCTGCCAGTATCATCATCCAACTCAAGTACCCTGCCGACAGTGCACCAATTGTCAAAGGTATGGGCATCTTGCAGATGCTTGTCGAATCCCTGCTACAAACGCTCCTGATGCTCCAAACAACCCCGCTAGAGACCCTCCAGCTACTTAACAGCAAACCCCACCATTTGAATAATGTCTACCTATTTAATTCTATGTATTGACACTTTTTAATTCAAGTAATAAATTCAAGTATTATCATAACATCTGTGTGCATCCTGGTTTGAATGTGAACTAATTGCTATATCTATAATCATACTTGCTTACTTGTACAACAATTAGTTGACTACCAAACAACCTACTTAACGATTGGTAGAGGTCATCATGTCTTTCCAACAGTCGGGAGAGGCCCTACCACCTGCTCAACGACTGGTGGAGACTATCGAACCTGCTCAACAATCGGTAAAGTCGTAAAAGGACGCAAAACCCTAATGTAAGGTAAATTGGTAATTACGGTCCGGAACGTAATCATGAATTTACAGGTACATTAAGGTAGTGTGAAATTTTATCAAGGTTTTCGGTAGTTGACCAATTATAAACTTGGTCTTCTCTTTTAACTTCGGGACGAAGTTCCTAAAAGTAGGGGAGACTGTAACATTTCGCGTTAAATAAATGTACGTTATTATTATTATTTTTTTGAGACATTTTAATGCTATGATAATTATTCGTTATATATATAATAATAATAATAATAATAATAATATATCATAATAATAATAATAATAATAATAGTAATAATAATAATAATAACAATCACACTATAATTAAAACCAATCTCTAAAGCCCAACCAAACCAAACCTAGACCCTTGTCTAATTTTGGGGCCCAAACCTGAGCCCATTAAACTAGCCCAGTCCAATACCTGGCCCAACTCCAACCCCCTTTTTTGCTAAAAAAATAAAAAATAAAACAATGCTCTTGCCGGGATTCGAACCGGAGCCGAGCCAGATGCACCACACCCACACAACCAGCTAAGCCATGTCTATCTTTTGTTTTAAATCCAACCCGTATTATATATAAGGCCACTCACCCACCTTCTCCCTTGGCTGCTTCGACGTGCAGCAGCAGAAAGAAAAGTGGACCAAGAAATTTCCATTTTTTTGGCTTAATTCACGCGAGTTTTATCTATTTTGGTATGAATACGAAATCCCCGGTCCATTACGCGTGGAACCTTCGTCAAATAACAATCAATTAGTGCCAATTGATCGACAAACGCGTCCCACATTCAATCGTCGTCAATACTTGCCAAATCGAACACCTAGGCTTAAACACTATAAATTGAACAATGCTGGACCTTTACAACTCGCCATTACATCTCTCTCAATCTCCAATTCTTCTTAATTATCCTCTGATCTTGTTATCCGATCGCATTTTGACTTTTCGTGTTGACTGAGCATTCGTGATCATTACAACATTGTAAGTGTGATGTTTTTGATGGGTTTTTATCTTCGGCATCCACACATCAATAGCCCTAAGGTTAATTGGGTTATTGATTTGTGGATTGATCAATTGCAAATCTTAGGGCTCGTATTGATGAATTGGGGAAGAACATGTAATCGCGTATAATTATATATATTTAACGCACAGAATCCAAACACAACCACTGGTCTAGACCAAGTGGTTGTGCTTGGTGGCTTCTAAACCGGCCACGCGAGTTCAAATCGTGGCAGCAGCATTTTTTTTTCCTTTTCTTTTGTTTTATCAAGTTTTAATATATAATACTTGTATTTTAAAAATTCATTTTAAAATACTAAAACACTTTTAAAAATTCTACAAAAATTACATTATGTTAAACTAGTGAAAAAGTTTAACATACAATTTTTAGTTTTCCAAAAATTATTTATTTAATATATATAATAAATAATTCAAGTTTATTCTATTTTAATTTTAAAATTCAATAAAAATATGATAACAATTTTATAAATTTCCACAAAAATTATTCTAAGTTCTTATAACAATAAACTTTTCTGAAATGATTTTTATTTCAGAAAAATCATTTATTTGATATTTTTAATCAATTTTTGTTAGTTTTAATCATAATTAAATTATAATAAATCCAATTTTTAATATTTTTGTACCAAAATTTTATACAAATTATTTCTGATTATTTGGAACAGAAATATGAATTTTAAACATATAATTCTTTAATTTTAATATTTTTAAATATTAAAGTTAAATTTTGACAATTTGTTATAAATAGAATTAATATTCTATTTTAAAGAAAATAATTTTGTAAAAATTATTTTTACACTTTAAACACATTATGGTGACCATCTTAAATTTAAATTTCATAAAAAGATTTTTGGTTATTTATTTACTAATATTCTCTCAATTATCAAACATTTTTTATATTAACCAAACGAGCATTTATCCCCAAATTCGAAGCCCTAGAACTTATACATTTGTAGACTAAATAGACTTAGACATATTTATTACCTTATTATAGGGTGATACTTGACACATTTGGGCAACACCATTATTCAATCTTTTCAACAGATATAACATTTTGCTAAGGTGAGTTTTACATAGCCCCTTTTCTATTTATCACCATTTTTAGGGTGAAACATGTTACAACATCATTTATGCAATTCAATAATCAATGTGTCTATGTGTATTTCTATGTTGCATTATGTCTTGAACATGACTAGGGTAAGCACAATTCTAGCATAAACATTCATCAGCCGACGGTATACATTGATAGATCTATTGGACTGACAATCCCACCCGGATACACGCCTCCTACAAAGGTTGCGTGGGTGTTTGTTACTGCAATATAAACGAGTGAACCATGAGCGTATGGGATGTACCATAATACAACAGCCACAATGGTTGATTATGCACTAGATTTACTTCTAGTATGTTTTCACATATGGACTAGATTACCATGACACATGAATTGCACAACAATTTTATTCGATTATCAAAACCTATGTAATTCTCACCAACTTTTGTTGACCCAAAATATTTTCAACTTAACATGTTTCAGGTACTACTTGCTTGAGGATTTAAAATTGATGCATGAAGATGTGTGCATAGTTTTATTCAATTTGATGTACGAATTCTTGTAGAACAGTTGTATGTAATTTATCTAAATCATATAATGAAATTTATTATTTACCATGAGCTACTGAACAATCATCAATACGTGACATCCCGATGTTTCCGCCATCGGTTGGGGTGTTACACTTATCACCCTCAAATAGATGGTCAGACTGAACGGACCATCCAGACACTTGAGGATATGCTCAGGGCATGTGTCATCGATTTTGGTGGCGCATGGGATTCTCATCTTCCTTTGGTCGAGTTTTCTTACAACAACAGTTATCATGCCAGTATTAACATGGCTCCTTTCGAGGCACTCTATGGTCGTAAATGTCGTTCACCTGTCTGTTGGACTGAGGTTGGTGAAGCCCAGATTACTGGACCCGAACTGATCCAGGAAACCACAGATAAAATCAAACTCATTCAGGATAATCTTCTCAAGGCTAGAAGTCGTCAGAAGAGCTATGCTGATAAACGTCGTAAGCCCTTGGAATTTCAAGTCGGGGACCTTGTACTTCTTAAGGTATCCCCTTGGAAGGGAGTGATTCGCTTCGGTAGAAAGGGAAAACTAGCTCCTCGATACGTAGGCCCATTCAAAGTTCTTGACAGGATTCGAAAAGTGGCTTACAAACTTGATCTTCCACCTGAGCTAAGCAATGTTCACCCAACCTTTCATGTTTCGAATCTCAAGAAATGCTTAGCAGATGAAAACCTCCATGTCCCTATTGAAGATGTGCAGATCGATGAGACTATGCACATTGTTGAGAAACCCGTCGAGATCGTGGATACTGGAGTCAAGAAACTCAAGCGCAGCCGCATTTCGATCGTTAAGGTTCGTTGGGGATCTAAACGAGGTCCAGAGTTCACTTGGGAACGTAAAGACCAGATGAAGTCTAAATACCCACATCTTTTTCCTCCAGACTCTCCAACTCCAACTTCGGGACGAAGTTCCTAAAAGTAGGGGAGACTGTAACATTTCGCATTTAATACTTGTACGTTACGAATAATTTGAATAAAACGTCAAGTTCATCAATTATCGCCTTTTAAAAATTATTTGTGACACATTTGGACCCCTAATACTATGTTATATATATATAGTATACATATATATAAGATATATTTATCAAAAAAATATAGGCTGGGGCCGGGATTCGAACCCGAGCCCTCAGCCGGGTCAACAACACAGACAACACCACCAACTGGGCTACACAACATCTTGGTTAAACTTCAACACAATTTATTTATATTACGTAATGGTATACCCACAGTTGACTTAGAAAGTCAACTGTGAAGAACGGATTACCATAGTCAACACATTTAGACGCGTCTTTGATCCGGATATGGTATGACTTGATGATGGTTGACTGGGATGCGTCATCTACACGATCAATTATCGTCTAATATCATTAACGAGTCAAACATACCAATTCGTCGATCCAAACCCTCTCCCTATAAATTGAATCCACCAAATCATTCTACACTCGCCGAAACCTCTCTCTATCTCTAATATCTGTTTTTAAATCATCTTTCGAAGCAATCAAGTTCGTGTTTGACTATTCTGTTGACCAGACAATTAAACACGATTCGTTTCTGTAAGTGTCCTTTTTTTATGGGTTTTGTTCATCGGCCTATACACAACAATAACCCTATGTTCAATTGGGTTATTGTTGTGTAAATCGTAGTATTGAAAAGCTAGGGCACGATTGGGTTGAATTGGGGAAGAACACATTGCTGAATACGGTTATATATTTTAAATAAACACCAACCCAACACAACCACTGATCTAGATCAAGTGGTTGTGTCTGGTGCTTGTGAGCCGGACCACGCGGGTTCGAGTCCCACTATAAACGGTTTTATCCTTTTCTTTTAAAAAGCTTTATAAATCAAGATGCAACATGGTAATATAATTAAATTAAACTGAGATTATTCGTTCTCAGGGTCCAGACCAGTTGGTCTGGGATTGTGATTTAAAACACACGAACCGGCCAAGGGTTCGGGTTCGATTCCCTGCATCGTCAACCATTTTTTTTACATCATTTAAACTTTATAAATATTCTCTTATATTTTTTAAAATTAGTTTTAAAATACTAAAACTACTTTATAAATTCTACAAAAATTATTTTATGTTATTCTAGTAGTAGAGTTTAACATACAAATTTTAGTTTTCCAAAAATTATTTATTTAATATATATATTAAATAATTCAAGTTTATTCTATTTTATTTATAAAATTGTATAAAAATATCAAAACGATTATATAAATTTCCACAAAAATTATTCTGAGTTTTTATAACATTAAAATTTTCTGAAATGATTTTTATTTCTGAAAAATCATTTATTTAATATTTTTAATCATTTTTTGTTAGTTTTAATCATAAATAAATCATAATAAATTCATTTTTCAATATTTTTGCACCAAAATTTTATATAAATTATTTCTAATTATTTGGAACAGAAATAAAATTTTTAAGTTAATAATTCTGTAATTTTAATATTTTTAAATATTAAATTCATATTTTGACAATTTGAAATAAATAGATTTAATATTCTATTTTTAGGAAAATAATTTTATAAAAATTATTTTCATACTTATAACTTTATATTGTGACCATCTTTAATTTAAAATTTATAAAAAGACTTTTGTTTATTTATTTATCAAATTTCTCTTATTTATTAAACATTTTATCTATTAGTCAAACGAATACTTATCCCCAATTCGAAACCCTAGAGTATACTTGTAGACTAGATAGACTTAGACTTATTTGTTACCTTATACATAGGCTAATACTTGGCAACTTTGGGGCTACACTTATACTTTTCCTCGAAACTTAATAGTTTGCTAAGGTGAGTTTACGTAACCATGTTTATGCAATTCTTTATACTTGCAACATTATACTTAAGCAATTCTACATACATGTCTAGTTGTAAATTTTAATGCCTCATGATTTAGACAACAACAACAGTTTCAACAAGTTTCAACAATACATAATCATTAGCTATGGCCAAGCCGCCGATACTCAATAATAGATCTGTTGGATTGACAATCCCACCTAGATTCGTTGACCATCTTTTATGGGGAGCGCGGGTGATTGTTATCGTTCCAACATATTATTAAGGTGAACCGTGGATGACGGGATGGACCTAAACTAGTTGGAGGTTTGATTATGTCGATTCAACATTTCATGTTTATTCATGTAGACTTAAACTTACGATAGACTTATGAATTGCTAAACTTTTATACTTAAACTATTTGCTTGACATGGCTTATGTATTCTCACCAACTTCTAGTTGACCCCCCCCCCCCCATTTTTACAACTCAACAGGAAATAATGATGCATGAAGACTAGAGTATTAGCATGAGAAGACAAACTGAAGTTTATGCTTATTTGGTTATATTGATGTATTAGATTCCATTTAAAACTCATTATGTACTTTCATTTTTGGATATTTGCACTTTAAATTAATTTCAATTAAAATTTGATTACCATGTGCTACTGTATACTCATTCTTACGTGACACCTCAATGTTTCCACTATCGGTTGGGGTGTTACAACAGGTAAGCTAGCAATGGAAGATTAGTTTATACGAATGCCAACAAGATTGTAGTTATTTTCTCTGCCTTTTGTTTTATTGATCTTTCAAATATATAGAAAATTACATAATAGGAAATGACTACAATCATGGAAAATAAGTTGACTGATGATAGATAAGAAAATTAATCAAAAGGAAATAAAGAAAAGTAATCAATAGAAAATAGACAGTAGAAAATTAAGACCATAAAATTAGCACATGGTTTGACTTGAGATTTAAGGGTCAAAAGTGCTTGTGAAGATAGCGTTTCATGGCATTATCTTTATCTCTACGTGGAGTATATGGAAGGCACGTAACAGTTACATATTTTCAGATAAGAAGTTAAATGTCATGGACGTGGTTACCGAAATAAAGGTTTTGAGTTTTTTGTGGTTAGATGTAGATATAAAAAAAACTAATATGGATTGGAAATCTTGGTGTAAATTGGAGGTGACGTAATTGGTTGAGGCGGTTCTGTCTCCTTCTTGGAGACTGAGTTTTTAGCGCTCGTTTTTTTAATGAAGTTGATTTTTTTTTAAAAAAAAGTGCTTGTGATGAGGTTAACCCACCCATTAATTGACTCATTACCGTTATAATTCAAAAGGTAGTTGTTACCGTTTAAATCTGAAAGGTTATCGCCCTCTCCAACATGATCTATTTTTATTTTTCTAATGTTTATTTCCCTCTATGTCTAGATACTTGCTAGACAATGTTTAATACACGTAAACCGTTAAAAGAAAAAGTAATGTGATGTGTGTTTTCTTTGATGGTTAGTTTGTTTCCGGATTGCAATTTTAATGTGTCGCCGGTTTTCATGAAATGAGTTTTGAGTTCAAACCATTGTTTATACATACTTTTAAGAGTAAATTATCAAATCCGTACCTGTTGTTTGGCCAAATTTGCCACTCCAGCCCAATCTTTTAAAAATTGCTTGAACAGTCCCTGACTTTTGAGAAAATAGACCAAAACAGTCCAACGACTTAACCCGGTTAAGTTTTTGACGTTAAGTCAGGGGCATTTTCATCAACTCATGTATAAATTCATCTTCTTCCCCCATTGTCTTCTTCCCTAATCAGACCCACAACCCACCATCGTCTTCACCTTTCACCACCACCACCACAACTACCCACCATCTCCTCCACCTTTCACCACCATCACCACTACCCACCATTCCATAAAAATAATTCTGGTGAACAATTATCCCCTCCTCTTCAGATATAAACATGTATTTAATTCAACATCATGATATACTACTACCTTAGAATATACAAATGTTAATTAAAAAATAAGCAAACAGCCATCTAGTGCCCTCAAGCCATAGAGACCCACAAATCCACCTCCCAAAGCCTCATTTCTATAAATCCAGGTCAAGACAGTCTCCCCAGACACGATATACATGTCCCCAAGATCATTCCCACACGTTTTAGGCACGAGATTGCTTACAAAAAAGAAACCCACTTCGTGATATGAACCCACGCGTTGGATTTATATTCGCGGCTTCCATTATATAAATTGAACCAAAATTGAATACCCCATTCCATTCTAAACTCAACCATACCAAAACCCCCCAAGAAACACCTTTGATTCAAACCTCAATCATCGCTTCTGTCTAGCATCCCTCGTTCTAGTTTTCATCCGATTAACACACGTACGTTACATGTTAGTTTGTTTTACTCATGCAGAATTAATGGAAATGTTTCAAGGGTTAAAAGCGCTACGGTTTTGTTAGTTGCCGTGATCAATTAGTGGGTCAATTAATCAAGGAGATGGTGGGTAGTAGTGGTGGTGGTGAAAGGTGAAGATGGTGGTAGGTGGTGGGTCTGATTAGGGAAGAAGACAAAGAAGATAAATTTATACGTGAGTTGACGAAAATGCCCCTAACTTAACGTCCAAAACTTAACTGGGTTAAGTCGTTGGACTGTTTTGGCGTATTTTCTCAAAAGTCAGGGACTGTTCAAGCAATTTTTCAAAGATTGGGCTGAAGCGGCAAAGTTGGACAAACTATAGGGACGGTTTGGTAATTTACTTTACTTTTAATAATAAAACCCTTTAGATGATATATGTTAGAAGAAGTATAGGGAAGAAACCCAAAAAACCTGATCCAATGGCTACAATTTAACCACATCACCCACTAACAAATATATTATTTTATCTCTTTAAGGGTACATTAGTCATTTTCATTTTCCCCCCATTTTAAAATTTTGAATCTTCTCTTCTCCCTAAGGATATGTCCAATATTTTGTTAGACCAAAAGTTTTGCGACTGAGAGAGTACAAGTGTAAAAAGACAAATTTTCGTTTATAAAACATAGATTACCCGAACTTTGCGGTATGGTTGAAAGAATAGTAGCAGTACAGCGTGAAAAAAAATAACTATTTAAAGATCGAAGAATGTTTTAGATTCCAAAAAAAAGTTTGCATAAAAGGACTTCGTAAGTACACACTTTCATGTGTTTACGAGAAGTCGAGTTGAAAATTGTTATAAGGCATATTATCAGTCGCAAGTTTCTTTTCCCGAAAACATATATTGCATCCATTATATGAAAGGTTTACATTTGACTTGTAAATATACAAAACAAGTTTATAAAATGCAAGAGGAAAACCATATAAATCAAATGTGTTTCAAAAGACCAAGAATTAAAAATGGCCTGAATGATAAAAACCAATGTATATGACACGGATAGGCTCCCAAAAATTAAAAAGTTCAAGGTTTCGAAATAACGTGGATATAAAAAGCTTATAACATAACATTTCTGAAAATAGACTTTAAGTTTTTAAAAGAATGATCGTGTCATAGCAAGGGAGATGGTAAGTGTTGTGAATAACGTATAAGTTCTGAGTCTCAAGTGTCAGCTGGTAACCTAGTTTCAAAACCCAAATCAACGTTGAAAGTCCACGACGCACAAATTTCTCGTGCTGCGTTGATTGAGTGAATCAGCTCGGTATTTTTTTTAACAATATGATAGAAGTTTATGAATTGTTTGAAGGCAATGGAGAATCTAGTTTGGATTGGGTTGATTCTCCTAGATAATATTTAGAAGGTGTGGGTGGGACAGGTATGAGGTTGTGAATGATCCCGAATGCCTTGACGAATTTCGAAAAATAAAATTTTAAATATTTCTTTAACTTGTAAGTTAAATTTCATTAAGGTTGAAAATTTCTAAATTTTTTTATGAAATATTTGAGAAAAAAAATCCAATGTTACATGAAAGTTTTACGAAATCTATATGTTGAAAACTCGTTGTTTGTAAGGGTCGTTAAGGCATCTCTTTGGGCTCATAGTGTGCTATTTGTTTCAGGACACGAGGTGTATATAAGGTGTGTACTAATTTGGCGAATAGACTTCTCTAAAACTTGGTATTTGGGTTTTTGTGCTCTTGTGAAAGGACAACACAAGAAATAGGTTGATACGTCAATTGTTTTAGAGAGTATTGTATTGGGTTGTGTCGAGTAGATAGGCATTTATGTATGAGTTTAGTCTGACCAAAAGGAGCTAACTAGTGGTAGTTGGCTATGGCTTAGGAGACTGTGTGTTGATCAATATGAGGTATATGAGGGTATATTGTGTCGTGAGTATTGTGGACGCACAAATGGATACAAAAGGTCATACTTTAGTGATCTACTGTGATGTCGATCAAACGAGTTTGTAAATATTAGGATATAAAACAAGTTGATTTAATAGGTTTTGAAACCATGTTCGTTTTAACTGCAACGTTCCAAAATTAGGATGTGATCAAACATAAAGTTTAAAAATTTGAGTCATGGGAAAAAATGTTTTAGCACAAGAGAAGTGATGCTTTATAGTGTAAAAGTCACAAAGCATAAGTGAAATAGTGTAAGTTTTAATGCAATAATATTGCGGACAAAAGTTTTAATAATGACGATGAAAAATCCAAAAGCGAATGATCAATAAATAATAGCATATGAAACAACAAGCGATGAAATTAAGACTTCAAATGATAAACAAGATGTAAATATCAATAACATGAGACGTTGGGATTGTTTCCATATGAAACTTTGACTAACTCAAGTATTTAAAATTTCCTAGTGACTTGTGGGGGCGTTCTTTAGCCTATAAGTGAATGCTCATCCCAAGCGTTCCTAGGTAGGTATACGGGTCCCTCGTCTGATTAGAATTTATACGAAATACCAGGCCTAGATAGAAAACTCAGGATACAGGCGCTCACCTTTCCAGATTGCACGTGCCCCATCACTAGTGAATTCCAAAACTTTAACAAGATTAAAAACGAGGTGTAGAGATGGATCCTTGAGATGTGGATTTCACTCCTAACTCAAAGATGTATTTCAAAATTGAAAACTACGGTGGGGTGAAACTAGTGACTAAGATAAGGATATCACTCCCAGCTTAGTGGTTAAGTTGCTTTTTGAAGAAAATGCTCTTTGAGGTGTGGATGTCACTCCTATCCCAAAGATATATTCCAAAGATGTATAACATATGGAGAAGTGAAACTAATCACCAAGGTATGGATACCACTCCTATCTTGGTGATATAGTTTCGTTTGTGAAATACGAGTGTCTTCTTCTCCAAGTATGATGCCAAAAAGAATGATGAAAAAGGAGATGAGGTGAAAATGAAGTCGAAAACAAATATAAGGATAAAGAGAACTACGTAAGGATAAAGATTAATACGTATACGAGGTAGCTTAGTTATAAACAAATATAAGGATAAAGAGAAATACGTATAAAGGCATTCTAATAACCTAATTCCCTATAACCACGGCTCTAATACCAATCTGTAACACCCCAACCGATGGCGGAAACATCGAGGTGTCACGTAGTGACGATTGTTCAATAGATCATGGTACTAAAGTGTAAATATTGATATATTGAATAAATAGTTTATTACATTGAAATGAAATACAAAGACACAATGATTCTAAAGTGTCAAGTCAAGCTGAAATACAATGAAGACAAGCCTAAATATAAATCCAAAAGCTTAAAAGCAAGGTCTCAAAATAACATGAAACATGTATAAAATAATTTTGTCAACACATATAATGTATTGGTGAGCATACCCTGATTTGAATAAATATATAGTATTATAAGTTTTTAGCAATTCATGTGCGGTACCATTTGCAATTATATAATAAGTAATATCCGTTCAAAATCAACCCTAAGAATCAAGTATCAAGAATCAAGAATAAAACAACCACTTTGATAACCATTTTTTAGTATAATGAATCACATAACAATGACCAAGGACTTAACTCGAACACGTAAGTCAACAAGGGAGTATATACCATAGTACTATTCATTGAAATGCCAGGCCCTCAAAGGTTAATGATTTTGACAAGTCATAGACACACAAATTAACATAAAGCAAACACACATGAGAATTGCATTTAGTGAAAGAATAACATTTAGGTGTTGTTTGTTTTTTCCTCAGAAGCACTTCTGACCTCTTTTGTCTGCACCACGCAGACGCGCGCAGATGTTTGGGGTCTGCAGATTGTTTGTTTTTTGGAAGACCTTTCACTTAAAAAGGTCTTCCTGACCTCTTCTTGGTGCAGACTTGTTCCAAAGTCTTCTAAGGTCTTCAAAGGTCTTCTCCACTTCTCTTCTCTTCTCGTCACCCACCACCACCACCACCGTCCACGGTCCACCACTACCACGGTCCACCACTACCACGGTCCACCACCACCTACCACGGTCCACCACCACCACCGTCCACTACCACCACGGTCCACCAACACCAACCACGGTTCACCACCACCACCGTCCACCACCATCCACCACCATCCACCACCACCACCATCCACCACTGTTGATGCGTTTTGCGACTAAGGATTGGATATACTTGATTAACATGTGTTAGTAGATAGCCGAAGGTGATTCTGTATGGGCGAATGTAGATATGGATGGGCGAAGGAAGAAAAGAATGGGCGAAGGAAGATCTGAAATGGGCGAAGAAAGATTGGACATGGAATGAAGACACATTCGACCACTCTTAGTGGGCGAATGTGGAATATACTCACATTCGACCATCTGTAAGGGGCGAATGTGCAGTGCCTATATATAGTTTTTGAGTTTTTGATTATGAAAGAGAGTTGTCATTTGTGTCTAGGTTCAGATCAGGTTTAGGAGTGTTTTTGAGAGATTATCTGTGTGATTCTAGATTAACATAAACAGTTTGTAAATGCTTATTGATTGAAGTTAATCTATGAAAATGATATTGAAAATGATCTTGATTGTGTCGTGATTTGTGTTTTATCAATTTGTTCAGATCTAGGGTTTCGGCACCTAGATTTGTGACTTGTATGATCGTATAATCCTGTTTTAGATAAAATCCAACGCTCACAAAGTGGTATCAGAGCATAGAGGATCATACAACAACAAATTTGATAAGATCAGAACTGATTTGGACATGTTTTTGACATAAAATCATCTGTTTTTACAAAAACTCTTAAAAACATAGTTTTTGATCGATTTAAAGGTGAATTTGTGGTCGAATTCAAGTTTTCCAAGACTTAAAGTTGTTCCAAATCAATTCCGAAACATAACCTGATTGAGATCATTCAAATCCATGAACTTTTGAAAATCTGAGATCAAAATAACCGTTTTTCAAACAATAACCGTTTTTCAAAAATGAGATCTGCTGATATTGGGCGAACCTGGAACCTGGACTGAGAGTTGTGGTCGAAAGTGACTAAAAGTGGGCGAACCTGAAGAAAAAGTGGTCGAACCTGAAAATTTGTCTAGAAATTTTTCACTTTCGGGTGGTAAATTCCACATTCGACCGTTTCATTTCGGGCGAAAGTGGAAAATGTGTTAGTGTGATTTACATTCTGGTCATTTTCACATTCGGGTGTTACTGTTTGGTCGAAAGAAGATCAGAAGGGACGAGAGTGTGACAGTTTGGACGAACCAAGGATAGTTTGGACGAAAGTACTATTTTTCGGGCGAACCTAAGATTTTTTGCTGAAAATTTTTTCTAAGTGTTGAGATTTTCAAATTGTGATCATGTGGCGTTTTCAAACTACTTCGGGATCAGCACCAACACAACCACAACAGCAGACAATGGACCCATGGACAGTGGCAGTTCAAAAGACGAACACGCAATCCTCACAACCACTTAACTACATGACAACAACGAACACGATGCCTCAAAATGTAGCACATCCGGCACTACAATCAGATTACTGGGGAGTAGCTGCAGCGGCGGTAAATACTCAAACCACTAATGCTATTTCTACTTTGATTAAGGATTTGTCTACAGGTAGTGGAACTCGGCCACCGAAGCTCATGGATATGCAAGAGTATAACCAGTGGCACACCATGTTCAAGATCCATCTGGAAGGCATGGGAGTTGAAGGAGCTGAGGCATGGAGCATGATTGTGAAAGGATACACAGCACCGATTCTAGAGAATACCGGTGAGTTGATTCCTTTGGAGAGCTTGACTGAGGATGAAAAGAAGAAGTATGTGGTAGAGAAGAAGGCGTTTTCTCAACTGACACAGGCGATCACAAGTGATCTGTTGCATCAGTTTGGGACATGTACTACGTCAAAGCAGCTTTGGGATAAGCTGAAGAGGAAGCATGATGGTAACGAGAAGACCAGGAGTCTGAGAATGGAGGAATTAGTCAAAGAGTTTGATAATTTTTCTTTTATTAATAATGAAACTTTGAAAGAACTAACTCCGAGATATATGCATTTATTGTCTGAATTGTCTAGCTATGGTGTACAGATTCCAATGACTAAGCAGGTGGATAAGTTTGCAGATGCTTTACCACCACAGTGGGATCAGCATGTGGAGGTACTTAGAGAGAAGGATGCTTATCAATTTTGGACCATTTCAGAGTTTATTGAAAAGCTAGAGAACAAAGAGTTGGAGGACAGGAGGAAAGCTAGGAGGTCACAGATTCCTCAGAATCCAAGTCTGTATTTTGGAGGTACTTCAGTTCCAGCTGGAAACTCGAGCTCTGGAAGCGTTGCACCACATGTTGCATGTATTTCCAATGTCTTGGATTCATCAAAACCAACCACCAACTACACACCACCACAATACAATTCCTACTCACAACCATCATACACACCACCACAATATAGTTCCTACATTTCACCAATCTCTCCAATGCAACAAGCAAGCTTTTACACCGCTAACCAAACACAACAACCATCAAACCAAGTTACTCAACATAAACAACAACCGGTGGTTTTGGATACATCCAACTTGGGAAATGTGACTGTGGAGGTTGCTCAGCAACACATTGCATTAGTCTCAGCAATGGTTTCATCCTACAATGGCTTGGTTGCTAGTCAGATTGGGAACAACAACTTAACCAACGAAGACTACGCACAAATAGACAAGGAAGAGATGGAACTCATTGACATTCAATGGGCTTTTGCGAGTATAATGAGGAGAGCAACAGAGTTCATAGAGAAAACTGGAAGGACTGACTTGGCAACTTCTCCCAACACAACCTATGGTTTCAACAAGGAGAAGGTTACATGTTTTAATTGTGGAGAAAAGGGACACTTCAAAAGGGAATGCACCCAGCCACCTAAACAAGGTAATCGGAACCCTTTCAATGCAAACTACCAGAACCGTCAACAAAACCAAGTTTCTTATCAAAATAACAACAACTACCAGAACCGAAACTTTAACAACCAAAACAGACAACCAAACACTCAACACCAGATTCAAAACCAATCTCCTAATCACCCAAACCGAACAGTTGTACCTATCACTACACCTACTGAGACTCAACAGAATGCGAGTCAGAACCAAGCTTTGGTGACTCAACAGGATGAGAGGTTTGACTGGTCAGGTATGCAAATAGGAGTTGAGGAAGTGACTACTGGTGGGAATGTGGCTTGTGTTGCTTATCAGGTTGATTTGGAAGAGTCGGTGGCAGTTGATGAGAAGAAAGAAACTGAGGAGAGTGAAAGTGATGATTCTGAGACTGAGATGGAAGTGGAGAGTGAACCTGTTGAGGTTAAGGCTGAGGAGAAGAGTTCTGGGATGGTGATTGATTCAGTTTCTGATGTTCCCGAAGAGTGTAGATCGGTGTATTCAGATTCTGAGAGCGAATCAGACACAGAGGGAAGTGTTGATTCTTTGGATGATGATATTGACCAGTTGCTGGCAGAAGCTGACTTTTTGATGACGAGGAAGTCATGCATAGCTGATGATGCTTTCACCAAGATCGACTATTCAAAGTTTTTCACTGGAAAGGAAGCTCATTTTGCGTTGATGGCCATGACTGAACCGCCAAAACCTGTAAGTTCTGATTCTAGCACTGATGTTATGAGTGATAAATACTGTGGAACTTGTGATAGATTGACAGAGGAGAATAAACAACTCCGAATTTCACGTGATAGTGCTATTCAAAACTGTCAATCTACTCGCAAAGAGTTAAATGCTTTTAACAAAGTATTAGATGGCTATAAAAAGGATATTTCCGACTTGAAAAATACTTTGTCATTGAAACAATTGGCCATAAATAACTATATCAATGAAATTGAAAACACCAAGTTGGAAATGGCTGCCATTAAATGCTTTGCTGAAAAGGTTAACAAGAAACTGGAAAGTTATAAGAATGTTGCTTATGTCGTGGATCATATCATTGATGATAACACCACCAACTACAAGTCTGTACCATCTCCGGTTCTTTTTGAGAACCATAACTATCATCAAGTTATACCGGAGAGTTCGGTGAAATCAGACTCATCATCAGAGATGGAATCTAATACCTCGAGTATTGGTGATCCATATTCCGATGTGAGACCGATTTTGGGCTTGAACAATGAGGGTGTTTATGCTGAGAGTGATAGTTCAGACTCAGAAAATGATGATACTGGTAGTGATAAATCTGTTAATGAATGTGAGATTCCAAAAGAAAATCACATCATTACTACTGAACCAGTGACACCATCTGATCATGTTCATCCGATGGCAAATGCTAATCGTGATAAGAAGTCTGAAAAGATTGATGTTAAGAAAAAGAATGATGTTAAGAATGTGGTTGAAAAGAATGAGCTGAATGAACCAAGTGACAAACCTGTAAAGGTATTTTATCGGATGGAAGGATCCGATAAAATCATTGCTGATGAGGAATTTCCGATTAAAAACGTTAACTATTCTAAACTTGATAAAATCTGGCAAGAAAGCACAATATGGTTTCCAAAACATGAAAGAACCAATGAAATTCCACCAGAAATCTTAAAGAAACTGTTTTCAGAAGTTCCTCAAGAGCCAAAAATTCATGTCACTGAGTTCATTCGACCAGATGATAAAGCAAATGGTTTTCATGAACCTTCTTACTCGAAAGGACCACTTCCTGAGAGTTTAAGAAATCAACAATATAATGATCAATTTCCTGTAAGATCATTTGCTTCACCAAATGCTCATTATGTGTTTGAGGAATATAGAAAATGCTTTAAATGTGGAGAACGCGGGCATTTACTTGCTCAGTGTCCATATGTAAGGCACAAGAGACATGAAGTTGAGGTTAAGAATTCCATGAAAAAGCCGATTGATCATTATGTCCCACCGCATAGACGGACTGTTCCTCAACAACAACATTTTCATAATCAAAACAATTTTCAAATGAGGAACAATCGTCCATTTCATTATGATCGAAGGAATCGGATTGCAATGGAACAATCTTGGAGAAAACCAGTGGTGAACACAACAGCTGATAGACAAAAGGTTCCACAAAAACCAATTGTCAAGTCAAATGTTGGACCTAAGTCTGTTAATTCAGATAAGGTTGCTAAGAAAGTTACTTTTAGTAACAATGTTCAGAAACCAATTGAGAAACCAAAATCTCAAATTCGTATTCTCAAAAGGTCTGAACAATCTTGGACACCTAATGGTACTCCAGGAGCTTCTACTTCAAAGGTGAGTGATAAAAATGAAACTGTTTTGAAAAATCAGAAAACGATTGATTCAAAACAGAAAGTTGTTGAGAAAGTCAATGAGAATGATTCTTTGAAAGCCAAAGTTCAAAGGCCCAAGACTCAGGCTTGGGTCCCCCGAAAGAACTAAATGTTTACTTTTTGTGTGCAGGGAGCTTCAGTTGGCCCTATTAGCAGTCTCTGGATTGTTGATAGTGGAGCTTCAGGCCACATGACGGGGGATTTGGCGTTGCTGTTTGATGTGAAGAATATTAATGGTGGATATGTTGCGTTCGCGGGTAATAAAGGAGGTTATATCACGATGGAAGGAAGCGTGAGTAACGGGATTGTGACTTTCGAGCGGATTTCTTATGTCAAGCAGATAGACTATAATCTGTTGAGCGTCAGTCAAATATGCGACAAACAATTTTCTGTGCATTTTGATGACAAATCCTGCTATATACTTAAACCGGGCTTCAAGATTCCAAAGGAGTGGGTTATGTTGATGGCACCTCGAGTCAACAATCTTTATATCCTTGATATGTCCAAGGCAATGACACCACAGGGACAGATAACATGCTTTCTATCCAAGGCGACCGAAAAAGAATCGATAATGTGGCACCGAAGAATGGGGCACATTCATTTGAGGAAAATGAATCAGTTAGTGAGAAATGGACTTGTCGATGGAGTAAACGTGAAACATTTCCATCTGAATGACAAGTGTGTGAGCTGCATGAAAGGAAAACAACACAGACAATCCCATAAAGTGAAGAAAGTTAACTCTGTTGAGATGCCGCTTGAGCGATTGCACATGGACCTTTTTGGACCGGTCAAGCGCAAAAGTCATCTTGGAGAGATTTATTGTTTAGTTGTCACTGATGACTATTCACGATTCTCATGGGTGATGTGTTTGAAGAACAAAAGCGACACCTTTACCAACTTACAAGTTCTGTTCACTCGGCTGGAGAATATCTACAATTTGAAGATAAAAAGGATCAGGAGTGACAACGGGACGGAGTTTAAAAATGCAAAGATGGATGAACTTTGTGAAAGCAAAGGAATTCATCATGAATATTCAGCTCCGTATACCCCGCAACAGAACGGTGTTGCTGAAAGAAAGAATAGGACTCTGATTGAGGCTGCTAGAACAATGCTCGCTGACTCAAATCTTCCAGTAATGTTCTGGAATGAGGCGATTTATGCAGCAAACTATACATTAAATCGGGTTTTGACAGTGAAGAAGTTTGGAAAAACATCTTATGAGCTGTTACACCGACGAAAGCCCAATTTAGAGTATCTAGAACCATTTGGGGCGCCATGTACGATGTTGAATCCAAGCGAGAAGTTTAGTCCTAAAGCTGAGGAGGGATATTTTGTTGGATATGCAACCCCGCTCAAACGGGTATTCAACAAGAGAACTCGTCAAGTGGAGGATTGGGCTAATGTGGAAGTTCAACGTTACACTCAAAATTTGCAAGGCACGGGCCCTGATTGGATGTTTGATTACAAAGATTTCTTTGAATCATTCAACCTAGATAGCCTGGTTGAAGAAGCTGTGATTAGATTACTTTACGAGTGTGAAAACGCGGCAACTTCACCATTGATGCGTCCAATCACTGTAAACCCCCCACCAGCTTCTAGTGATACCAGTGCTCCTACACAAGAAGAAGAGTTGTTTCAAGAAGCTTCAACTTCATTAGACACTTCAGAATCTGAAGATGAACAATTTGAAGAAGCTATTCTTGAAAACGCAGAAGATTTAGAAGAGCAAACTGTGAACCCAACTCCAAATCCAGATGTTGCTTCATCATCTAACACGGGTCATGATCAGGATGCTGTAGAGAACTTGACTGCTCAGACGGGAGTGATTGTACCTGTTAATCCGGAATCTCGGATTCATCGTATTCACCCGCTGGAGCAAGTTATCGGTGATCCTGGTAGTGGAGTGATGACCAGAGGGCAGCTTAAAAGCGTTAATTCGCCAGAGAGTTTTGGTGCTTTAGCATTGTATGCCAAAATTCAGAAATCTGGTAGCCAAAATGATTGGTCGTTTGCATGTTATGTGTCGCAGGTAGAGCCTAGGACATACAAAGATGCTTTGCAAGAAGATGCCTGGGTTGAGGCAATGCAGGAAGAGTTATTGCAATTCCAGAAATTGGGAGTCTGGACGCTCACAGATTTGCCGCCGGGACGAAAGAAAATAGGCACTAAGTGGGTGTTTAAGTGCAAAAAGGATGACCGTGGAGTTATTGTACGGAACAAAGCCAGATTGGTTGTGCAGGGTTTCCATCAAATTGAAGGAATTGATTACAACGAAATCTATGCACCAGTAGCACGAATGGAAGCTATTCGGATGTTCCTTGCGTTTGCTTCATATAAGAAATTAAAAGTCTATCAAATGGACGTCAAGAGCGCATTTCTGTATGGTAAAGTCAAGGAGGAGGTTTATGTCGGGCAGCCACCAGGCTTTGAGGACCCAATCCACCGGGACAAGGTCTATGTGCTGAACAAAGCTTTATATGGTTTGCACCAGGCTCCAAGACAGTGGTACGAGGAGCTAAGTACATACCTCATCTCCAAAGGATTCAAGCGCGGCCTCGTTGATTGCACCCTCTTTACGAAGAAGACGGGAGATGACTTGCTTCTAGTACAGATTTACGTTGATGATATTATATTTGGTTCAACTAACGAACTCTTGTGCAGGGAATTTGAAACTGTTATGCAGGAGAAGTTCGAAATGAGCGCTATGGGGGAAATGCAGTTTTTCCTAGGCTTACAGGTGGATCAAAGACCCGACGGGATCTTCATTCACCAGACGAAATACGTAGCCGACATCTTGAGCCGATTCCAGATGGAGGACTCTAAGCCGATGGATACCCCGATTCAACCCAATCACGGGATTGGAGTGGACGCTAAGGGGGAGCTGACAGATCCATTTACATACAGAGCAATCATCGGATCTCTGATGTATTTGACAGCGTCTCGACCAGATATTATGTATGCAACGTGTCTCTGTGCTCGCTACCAATCGAAGCCGAAACAAAGTCATCTGACGGCGGTCAAGCGTATCCTTCGATATCTGAAGGGTTGTCCATCAAAAGGACTTTGGTACCCTAATGATGATGATTTTGATTTTATTGCTTTTAGTGATGCAGATTGGGGCGGCTGTGACAAAGACAGCAAATCAACAACAGCCGGTTGCCAGTTTTTAGGGAGCAGGTTAATTACCTGGCAATGCAAGAAACAGACTTCCGTCGCACTGTCTACATGTGAAGCCGAGTACATTTCAGCCTCGAGTTGCTGTTCGCAAGTGCTCTGGATCCAACAACAGATGGTCGATTACGGTTTGTAGTTTCTTAAAACCCCTATACACTGTGACAACGAAGCCGCAATCGCATTAACTAAAAATACTGAAAATCATTCTAAAGCTAAACATATCCGGATTAAATATCATTTTATCCGTGACTGTTATGCTAAGGAATTGATTGACATGGTCAAAATTCATACTGACTACCAACGTGCAGATTTGTTTACAAAAGCTTTTGACAGATCCCGCTTTGAATATCTTTTAAAAGTAAATAATATAAAGGAAAAACAGGACTAATCGGCTCCTCGGTTTATCATTTTTTATTTTTAGTTTTAGTTTTAAATTTTTGCTAATTGGGAATTTCTCTTTGCTAATTGGGAATTTCTCTTTACTATCATAATCCTCAAAGAAGTTGATGCTTTCAAGGGGGTTGTTTAATCCTCAAAGAAGTTGATGCTTTCAAGTGGATTGTTTCTTTCAAATTTTTTTTTTGTTGTTTTGTTTTTCAGAAAAATTAAAAACCCAAAAATATGTTCTTTATTTTAGGGGGAGTCATTTTATCAGAAAAACCAAAAACATTGAAAATTTTCAAAATACCTAAAAATTAGAAAAACCCAAAATGATTTCCTGGATAAAAAGAGGAAATGATAGTACATCAGTGGGGATCTGACACAGGCTAAAGAATTGTATAGTTTTAATGAGACGTATGTTGATTACGTGTGATATGCTGATAGGCTTCGTAGACTATATATTGCGTGCATTAGTGATACAAACATAACAAACTACGCGTTTGTGGATGAACACCTCATGGGCATATGGTCTTAGTACCGTAATTTCGTTTGATAGGGTGTTTGTACAAAACTCGGAGGTTTAGGGTCGTTATGTTATTAGTTGTCTGGGGATAGCCTTTCTGATCTTCTGCTGTAAGTCATTACGGACCTAGATCAGACAGGATGTCTTTATAAAAGAGCTTTATGCCAAAACCTAAAGTTACCGAATTGAGGAACTTTCCATGTTATATGATGATCAAAGATTATCTATAATATCGTATTGATCATTGATGCAAATCATGATTAATATCAGTCCTCAACCTGGTATGGTGCATATGTTACTTTGCTGCATTAATTTGCTGACCTGTATACCTCTATGCATTATATCTTGTACAATTACAGACGACGAAAGCATAATCACGCTTTACAATGAGTCTTTGTGCAAATTACATCTTGATACGGGAGTATGTCGTGTGTGTGGGAACCACAATGTGTTAGTCTAATACATCTAATCAGTATCATTTTAAAGCATTGCGTAATTGTCTGCATGTGAGTTTATGTGGACAACAATATCAGCAATTGCCGTGTCACATATTGTTTCTAATGATAATATTAAAATAGATCAACGCTGTGTTCAGATTTCTCAGAAAACTGATATGATCCTCTTACCGGAAATCACAAAATGTTTACTGTTTTTATTTACTTTGATGCATTTTAATTTGTCATATTTTACTTTTATTGTCAAAAAGTTACAAAATCCAAAAAGATTTTAGGTGTGTTTTGATAAAAATTTCAGAAAATCCAAAAGATTTGCATTTCTGCTTTATTTTTGATATCCGGGGATGCTTGATGGTCAATTTCTGAGATTTGATAACACCATCTGGACTTTGTGACATTCAAAATGTGAAAATTTGAGTTTTGGAAGTTTAACGGATTGAAAAATGTTGAACGGGATTCGAATTCGTGATTTGGCGAAATTTTCAGATTTTTCCATTTCACATTCGCCCCTTAAATGGATCGAATGTGGAAAAATCTTTTCATTCGACCGGTTTGCAAATGGACGAATGTGGAATTTCCACTTCCGGGTGTAATTTCCACTTCCGGGTACACAATCCACCTTCGGGTCTTTAAATAGGGGCGAAGGTGGAGTAGTTTCACATTCGGGTCTTTAACTAGGGGCGAATGTGGACTTAACCCACATTCGACCATTTCATATGGGCGAATGTGGACCCCTATAAATAAGCCTGTCACCTTCGAACCCCTCATTCACAATTTTTTTCAAAAATTGCATCATAACCAGACCTTGTTGCTCGTGCATTTTATGTTCCCTTGATTTGTTCCCTTGTCTTTACTGATCATTTTACCACCAATATTGCAGGTAATGGACATCAAATGAGATCAATATTGATCGTTTTCCGAACTGGACCTAGGGTTTCTGTTCTAGTGATTTTTGATGATTATTGTTGATTGTTTTTGATAGCCGATCATTTAACATAGGTTTTAGGGGGAGAATATGGAAGGAATTAGGATAATAACAACATTTAGATGCTAGTTTGATTGATTGAACACGATGAACCCTAATTCCTCTTTAAAACCTATGTAAACTGATTAATTGATAAAATTGGTAATAGACGAATGTTAGTCGGACATGTTAGTATGTTTTAGAATCAAAATTGCAGGTTAAAACTAACAATGACAAAATTTTGAATTTTTGGGGGAAAACCTTTCCACATTCGGTTGGTAAAACCGGGCGAAGGTGGAATAAGGTGGACGAAGGTGGAACAATGTGGACGAATGTGACTTTTATTTAGAACTTTTTCACTATCGACCATAATCATCTACCTTCGACCACCAAATCTCACATTCGGCCACTTCTAAACGGGCGAACGTGCAGATTAATTTTTGACCAGAATTTTATATTTTTGTCGTTTTTGTGTTTTGACGCGTTTTATTGATTTTCATGTGCAGATGGCTGAACAATCCGAGAATATTGAATCACCAGCAGTGAATGTTGAAACTCCAGCTGAGATCACAGTTCAAGATCCAGTACCAGTAGCAGAAACATCTACTCCGAGCAGTTGGCCTTTTGAACGATCGCACAACTGTTGCGCGTATCTAGGAGACGTTGAGAAGAACACGGAGTTTACTGGGATTATTGAATTTCTGAAGAGGAGCAGGATTGTACATGCTCTAGCCACACCAACCATCATTTACAAAGACATAATTGAAGACTTTTACCAGAACGCTAAGTATGACTACTGGGAGAATCAGACGATCATCAAAAGCAAGATTCAGGAGATGGAGATGTTCTTGACTGAAGCTGACATTCGGGAGGCGTTACAGATTAAGTTCGAAGATAGTGAGGATCCCAGGGAATTGTCGTGGACAGAACAGAAGGCGTGCTTCTTAAGAATGAAATACAAAGGTCCAATCACTGACGGATCTATGTATAAGGGGAAGCTGGGAGTACAGTACAAGTATTTTGCTCATGTGCTGATTCATGTCTTTGGTTGTGTGAGTGGTGGTTATGACGTGATGAGAAGGAGTTTGAGCTCATTAATGGTTGCGTTGACACTCAACAAACCATTTAATGTTTCTGGGATGATTCTTGACCACATGCTGGAGATGCTGAAGGGAATAAAGTTTAAGAAGTTTATGTTGTATCCGAGGTTTCTAATGATGATCTTTGACTATAAGTATCCAATGCTGAAGAAGGATCCGACAATGATCCTAGGCCAAGATCACATGAATATTAGAACCTTGATGAGGATGAAAGGTTATAAAGGTGTGCCTGATAGTGAGAAGCCACCTAACAGGAGATTGTTTGGCGCTTTGGCTCGTCCGGATTACACTGATCCTGGCAAGAACAAAGCAAGACATGATGAGAGTGACTCAGATAACGATGATCCCTTAGTGTATGTAGACTCAAGCACTAAGCGGAAACGTCAAGTAGTCAATCCTGGAGCCAAAGGAAAGGGCAAGGGAAAGGCTATTGATCAGGGAAGCACAAAGCAACAGGTTGCTAGAAAGAAATCGACGGCAAAGAAAGGATCGGGTTTGGTGGATGAAGAGTCTGTAGATTCGGAAGAGACTGAGGTTGATGAACAGTGGGATTCTGATGACGAGAACGTGAGGACCACCAAACGTAAGGCCACTATGGTTGGTGAGTCTGAATCCTTGAATCAGTCGATTGAAGAAGCTGAGAGACGAAAGAAATCAGTTGAAGATGAAGGGTTAGGTGTTGATCTAGCTGAACTGAGTGTTGGTGATACTGTAGTTGTGAATTTGCCAAAGAAGACAAAGAAACAAAAGACTATGGCAAAGAAATCAAGTGTGAAAGAACTGAGAGAAAAAGAATTGGCTCAGTTATTGAAGGGAAAGAGATTACCTGATGCTGGAACACCTTCTAAGTTATTTTCACCAGTTGCCAAGAAGCAGAAGAAAGCAAAAGAGGCAGAGACTTTACCAATCGATCAGTTTAATATCGATATGGATAAAGTGCTCGATATGTTTAGAAAGCCTCAGAAAGAGAAAGCTGTTGAAGTTGAGCCCTCCAGATCAAAGTCAAAGAAAATGACTGTTGATGACGATGTTATGAAACAGGTTAATAAGAAGATGGAGGACATGATGAAGATGTTGGTTGCTCAACAAGCTGAGATTACTAAATTCAAGCAGAATGAGGAGAAGATGCTCCAGATTGTGGTTGCTTCAAAATCGAATCAGGATGAGATAAATGATAAGATTCAGATGTTGGAAGCTAAGAATGAGAAGCTTGAAAGAAGATGTGATAGAAACAAGAACAAGATCAAACTGATTAAGGCTGATAACAAAGAATTGAAGAAGGAAAACAAACGCCTGTGTGGTTTGATTGAAGAGCTGTATAGCAGAGCACCCCAGTTGAAAGAGGGTGAAGATGATGAAGAAGAAGATGAACAGAAAGTTGATTATGAGTATTCTGATTCTGAGAAAGAAGATGATGATGATGAGGATGATGATGGATCGGATAAAAGTGATGATGACAATGATGATGATGATGACAACAATGATGATGATGATGATGCTGAAGGTACAGGGAAAAAGAAAGGTGATGAGTTTAGCAGTGGAAGTGATCATGACGGAGGAGATGATACTTCTAAATATAGTTATGAGAAGAGAACACCGCAGAAGAAGAAAGATACTGGAGAATCGAGTTCCAAGAAGAAAGGTGGGAATGTTGATTCGGATGAAAGTATCTTCTGGAACGAGAAGGTGAGATCTCTGTCTGATGATGCTAAACAGATATATAAGAATATGTTGGAGAAGAGAGAGTGGACCATTGAGTTCACAGGATGCTTCGCTGAAATATTCCAGACTGATGATTTGAGATATGAGCTGGAATATGAAGATCCAGATCTTGAAGAAGGGGAACTGCCTGCATCTGTGGCGAAAGAAATACTAGATGGTCTCGCACAGAGGGTAGGAAAGACGTTTGAGGAGTTCATGATGGATGAATCGATTCCTGATATTCCTGAAAAGGATATGGGAAGTCATTCAGATGATGTGCATACTCCAGAAAACAATGAAATTGAGATAGAAGATATTACTCATGAAGAGTTTCTCCAGTATTTCAGAAAAGAAGATGAGAATGAAGTATTTCCTGACTTCACAGAGATACCAAATAAGTCAGCGAAACAGAAAGCAAAGAAAAGAAGCGAAGAGTTTGTTGAGAAGGTATTTGGTTCTGAAAAGAAAGATTCTTCTAACCAGTCTGATGAGTTGAAGAATTATATGAAGAAGTTGAAGGAGATGGATGAGAACCGACCTAAACCTGAAGCTCAAGGTAACTTTTATCGATTTCATAATGCCAAAGTTCAAAGGCAGAGCTCTTGGGTGGACTTATCTAGGCAGACTGAAGTGTATTGCTGCGAAATGGGAAACCGGAATTCTGTATTTCAACAGATTCTGTGACTTGCTTACTCTACCGTACTGGGCGGTGAGAGATTTATGCAGATTCCCAATGTCAGGTGCCGAGGTAAATGGATCGCATGTCGGTTGGTGCGCAGACAAATTGCTTTGGGAAAGTCGTACACGATGGAAGAGATTTCAGCCTCAATATCCCCGTAGAAAAGAGCATAGGGATATTGATCCACAAACCAATATGAAGCGTGTTACTTTAATCTACAAAGCACCTAATGTGATGAGAAAGATTCCGTTGATGCCAATGCCACATCATTTTAGTGCTGATTTCATCTTTTGGTATTACGATTGGAGGAAGGCAGAAGCGGTGATCGTGTTGAGGGATGGAAAGGATAAATACAAGCATGTGCATGTATTTGATCCTATGTGGCTGATTAATTGCACATTCGAAGACATCATCATGTTGTTCTATAATCCGATCTACTATGAACCCACCCGCCCACCACCACTGTCCACCACTACCACAGTTCACCACCACCACCGTCCACCACCACCGTCCACCACCACCGTCCACCACCATCGTCCACCACCACCACCGTCCACCACCACCGTCCACCACCACCGTCCACCACTACCATCCACCACCACCGTCTACCACCACCATGGTCCACCACCACCACCACCACCGTCCACCACCACCACCGTCCACCACCACCGTCCACTAGCACCCACCACCAGCACCCACCACTACCACCACCCACCCACCACCACCGTCCACCACCACCGTCCACCACCACCATCCACCACCACCGTCCACCACCACCACCACCGTCCACCACCACCGTCCACTAGCACCCACCACCAGCACCCACCACTACCACCACCCACCCACCACCACCGTCCACCACCATCATCCACCACCACCACCGTCCACCATCCACCATCCACCACCACCGTCCACCACCACCACCGTCTACCACCAGACTGCTGTAAAAAATCAGTTTATTTAAAATTCAGTTTATTTCAGCAGCCTGCAGACATTAACAAACAAACAATCTTCTTCTTGCAGACTGCAGACCTTTGGTCCACCTCTTCTCCTGCAGATGTCTGCAGATGTGGTCCGCAGACTGCAGACCTTTTCCTGCAGAAAAAAACAAACAGCACCTTAGTAATAGTGTACATGAATAGCCTCAAAAGAGTAAAACATGAAAAGGGGAAAAGATATACTCACAGTTTTGCTAAGCGCGATAAATCCAAACAGAACTCGTCACAAAATAAACTTGGGAATTCTGAAAAATTCAACCTATACGTATAAGAATATTATTGAGGGAAAAATGACTTAAAGGTCTAAGGCATCTAGAATCAAAGGCATTAGGGTTTGCTAAGTTGATTTGGGGAATTTGAGTTTTTACGATAAATCGAATTAATATAATTATAAAACTTGTATTTCAAAATAATATGACAAAGTTTATAAATGTGGATAGGTAATATAATTATTACCAATTGAATATTTAGTTAAAGTAGTTACAATTAATTTGGACAAAATAATTAAATTAATAATTCAGATTTTAAGTATAATGAATTAATAAATGATTTACCGTTACACCTAAAATCACGTACCAGATACTTGAATGTGAAATTATGTACTTGTTTTTTAAAATTAAGAAAACTATAGCACTAGGCTACTCAAATTAAAGAGAACAAAACGCTCGTTAATACGGTGTATTTTTTTTAAAAAAATATTATCGTATGAAAAAGTTATAGCCGTTTAAAAATCATAGGGGAATGGGTTTAGAGGAAATTGACGAAAATACCCTTTTGTTTCTTTGTATAACTAATAGTGTGTTTGGTTGGTTAAAGGAATGTAATCACCCATTCCATAAGGCATTCCATTCCTTCAAAACTATTCAATCCACCCCCTATGTTTTTTTTCATTCAATCCCTCATTCACCCTTTACAAACAACACCACAACCCACCACCACCACCTACCACCATCGTCACCACCCACCACCGTTGTCGCCACCAGCCATCACCGTCGCCCACCACCCACCACCGTCGTCACCACCTACCATCGTCCTGTCACCACCACCCACTACCTTCCCCCACCAATCATCGGCACCAACCCACCACCGCCGCCATCCAACACCACCCACCACCCACCACCGTCACCCACCCACCGCCGCCTCTACCACCTGCCACCGTCACTCACCATAATTTCCTTTACCCACCACTACTGCCACCACCTAGCACCACCGCCACTACTCACCATCGTTACCCACCCACCAGCATCGCCATCCACCTCTACCTCTACCTCCACCCATCACCACCGTTGCCGCCACCCACCACCGCCGTCGCCACCGCCCACTTTTCCGTCGCCACCCACCGCCACACACCACCACCTACCATCACCACCACCACCCACCACTGCCACTAATCGCCATCGTTTCCCAACCACCGTCACAACCATCCACCTCCACCTTCCACCGTCGCCACTACCGCCGCCGCCACCCACCACCGCCGCTACATCCACATATCACCACCCACCATCGCCGCCACTAGGGCTGCAAACGAACCGAACGAACACGAACAAGGCCTTATTCGTGTTCGTTTGTTAAGAAAATTATGTGTTCATGAACAGTTCATGAACACTTACCGAACAAGATTTTCTGGTCGTGTTCGTTTGTTAAGAAAATACTCATGTTCGTGTTTGTTTGTGTTCGTTTGTTAATTTTGTTCATGAACGTACACGAACACAAACGAACATTAATAAACACAAACAAGTGTTCATGAACACAAATGAACAAAAAGAAGTGTTCATGAACGGAAACAAACACAAACACAAACTGACATATATTAACGTTTGAATAACATCGAATTAACATACATTAAGACATTAGGTAGATTCACCCAAAATATAACCTAATTGTCCAAACATACGTAATACTGGAGAAGGACGTTAGAGGCGGATGGCACGGGGCGTTGGAGGTGGAGGGCATCAACGCTGGAACGTGGAAACATATAATGAGTTTGGATACAAAAAGTAGGTTTTTTAATCTCATATTAGTTATATATTTACCTCATAATATTATTTATTGGGTAAAATAAATAAAAATAAAAGAATATAAAAAAAGTATAAAAATTAAAAACCTTAATAAACTATCGAACATAAACGAACACGTTACCGAACGTTCACGAACATAAACAAACGAACACGACCTTTGTTCATGTTCGTTCGTTTAACCAAATGAACGGAATTTTTTGTTCGTGTTCGTTCATTTATTAAACAAACGAACACAAACGAACTTCCCACCGAACGGTTTATGAACTGTTCGTTGAAAGTTCAGTTCGTTTGCAGCCCTAGCCGCAACTGACCACCACCATTAACCATCAATTTTATTTCTTCGTCCTTGCATGCCTATCCAACAACACAAACTAATGTTTTGTTTCATTCCCACATGGCAACCAAACAAGACATGGAATTATAATGATCCATTTTATTACCTCGTCCATTCCATTCCATCATCCATTCCATTACCCCATACCAAACAGACCCTAATTATATAATCAAAATTGATCACGTGCTTTTTTAGTCAAAATCTTCAAATGAAAGATGGAGATGCCTTCGCACACTTCGCACCTTTTGATTACTTTTCACAATAACCGCCCCCATCTTATATAATATTTCAAAGGAAATTTCGACAAGTAGTACAAATGTGCTAAAAGAATGCATTACTCCTTAAGACCAGGTGTAATGACTCGCGAATTGGGTGTTAAAGGCCAGATTTGGTGCTCCTTTCACCCAAGCACACCGCCCCCCTCCTTGTTAAAGGGGCGTGAACAAGGGCTACGCGAAAATTTTCGCGTGAACAAGGGCTGAGCGAATTTTGGATGGGCCAATCAGATGTATCCACTTCATTTTTATTATTTTTCTTTTTTTAATTCAAATTTAATATCATTATATATTCACCCCCTTTCACCCACCATTACATCCCTTGCCCATTTCAAGCCTCTTTCACCCACCAAGTGGCCCCACATTGCCAACTGTCAAAAAATGTTCCTTTCACCGACCAAATTTTACCCATCATTACACATGTTCTAACTGGCGATGGTTTTAGTCCGTAGTGAACAAAAAGTGTAGGTTTAGAAGGTGTGCGTTAGCAGTTCTAAAAAAAATAATATTAATTCAATAGAAATATTATGTTTATATAAGTAAGAAAAAACAAATATGTTATTTATTAAGATATATTGATACAAGTTGTTGGATTTTATTAAGTTGTAAAACTAATTTAACTAGTCGTATAAAATCACGCGCGTTACGCGTTTTACAATCGAGATTTAGATGAGGTGTTAATCAATCAATGAATTATACAATCGAGATTTCATTTTGGTTGTAAACGTTAAAAAAAATAAAGAAATCTACACATAAGGTAACACATGAAATTTGTGATGAAATCATATAAGATTATGTTATTTATCATCATCATCATACTCAGTTAATCCCACCAATAGCAAAAGCTAAGATAGGGTCTGAGGAGGGTAAGATGTAGACAGCCTTACCTCTATTCCGTGGGAATAGAGATGCTGCTTCCTATGAGACCCCCAGCTCAATAGTGGTTTTGTATCAAGCCTTAGACATAAGGCACATAACACTTAGCAATCGGGACAAACCCGATTGGTGCATGTACCCCTTGTCTTTTGGCTATCAACGTAACCACCTGATGCAGGATTAACCGTCCGTCATTTTTAACGTTATTTTCACGAAATTAGTAAAATAACGTTAAAATTAGTGCAACTTTACTTTTGCCCCCGACAGCCACACATATATACATTATATGCGCATAGCCGTTAGCGGGCACATTATGTTATTTATGTTAATAGTATATAATATAATAAATTTTTTAAATAAAATAATATGAATAAAATAATAGTATATAATATATTAATAGTATATAATATAATAAAGTTTTTAAATAAAATAATAATATAAATAAAATATTAATATTACTATTCATTAGGATTGTATTGTATTATTAATATATTGTAATGTAATAAACTCAATTTATTTGCATTTAACAAATATATATAGAGTTGTTTTTATAACTAAGTTTAGAATCATAATCCTAATTTACAACATAACAAAGTTTAATACAAAAGCACATTCTATATAAAACTTATATTAACAAAAGCACATAATATATTTATTAAGACTCAGTTTTTATGTTAAGTGTCTCACCACATATTAATTTGGTCGTATCAAAATGTTGCTGCAAAAACATGGCTAGTACGAGGTGTACACCAAATTATATGGGGTGAGTGTAAGTAGCTGTGAGTGAAGGAGAGAGAAAATATTTGATGGAAGCACTGTTCACCCATATATTTGAAAAATCATTGTTCACCCTAAAAATATTTTAATATTTTTGGAAGTGGTTTTGAGTAAGAAGAGATAAAATATAATCATAAAAGTATGAAAAAAAATATTATTATTTTAAAAAGGAAAGAGAAAATTTTAGGGTGGAATAATGAATTTTAGTATAATTTAATGAAAGAAATTTGATGGAGTAGATGTGAATGCTCTAATACATAGTCTGGTTTATAGTGGTTACAAAAACCACAATTGGTCAAATCGTTTGAATCGTCTTGTTTCAGTATGTTAACGTGAGCAGAGCTTGTGACACCCCAGGAACACACCTCATCAGGGACGATGAGACTCTAACAGGGGGTGAATGTGACACCCCATGAAAATCCCACATCGGTCGTGGCCAGGAGAGATCCTTGGTTCATAAGTAATGTACCCCAGGAACACACCTCATCAGGGACGATGAGACTCTAACAGGGGGTGAATGTGACACCCCAGGAAAATCCCACATCGGCCGTGGCCAGGAGAGATCCTTGGTTCATAAGTAATGTCTTGCCTCTTAAATCACCAACGCGTTTTGGGGCTTAATGTTAGTGGATGAGAGGAGAACTCCACAGTTAAGCGTGCTCAGGTGGGAGAAATTTCAGGATGGGTGACCTCCTGGGAAGTCTCCACTTGGGCAACGAAAAACAAATCCGTGAGCTCTAGATGAGCAAAGCGGACAATATTGGTGATGAGAGGGGCAGGGTGTGACAGATTGGTATCAGAGCAAATGGTTATAGTGAACTAGGACTGCATGTAGAGTCTAGTCTATAGCCGAGTATCACACACATTAGACGGTCACACATATTTACGAGTCGTGTCATTTGGTAAACATACTAACCTTGTCGGGGTGTCGGTGTCCTCATCACGCAGTATCACGTTACCTATCTTTTGTTATTCCTACCTTGGTTCTATCTTCTTCTTCGGGTTTGAAGATGAAGGGGCTTATCGCTTATACTTGGCAGTAGTGTGCATTGGGGTGGCTTTGGCACATTCTTGAGATCTTTCCGGGTTTTGGATATCTCCCCTCTATGCTCTAATGTACATACTTGCCAACACACACTATCATGCACTGGTACTTGTCATAGTACACTTCTGGGTGACTGTTCACTTTGGGATCTTCGTGCGATAACAGTTTCTTTTAGGAATGTGTGTATCGGGTGATTTGAAGTTCTAGCTAGGAGCGCGCCTAGAGGACCATGTAGAGCGATTTGTTATTTCGGGTGCACACGAAATCATAAATCGAAATGCATGAAAATCTTGGTGGACTTCGTGTTCGGACTAATGGTCATGCTGGAACCACGTTCTGAATTCGTTTGGTCACTTGTAGCTCGATCTGTTGGTGGTTTTAAGAATCTTGTTTCATGTTTGGCAGAACATGTCTGGTCGCGCTGGTGGACGTGCTGGTGGACGCCGTGGTGGCGGCGGGGGTCGCAATGGCGTTGGACGAGGTGGTGGAAACATCACCATGACTCAGGCGGAGTTGGAGAACATGTTGCAGCAGCAATTGAACGTTGCGTTGGCTGCTTTCCAGGCTGCTCAGAAGACTTTCGGGAATACTAATCAGGTGCAGTCTAGGTGCACCTATAAGAAGTTCATGGACTGTAAGCCCCATTTCTTTAATGGGACTGAAGGGGCAGTGGGTCTGCTCCGGTGGTTAGAGAAGATCGAGTCGGTGTTTGCTATGTGTAACTGTCCTGACGCTGATCATGTCAAGTATGCTTCTGCTACTCTAGAGGGACACGCTTTGACCTGGTGGAACTCCACCACTGCGAATCTTGGCCTGGGTGAGGCCAATGCTATGCCGTGGTCCGAGTTTGTTCAGATGTTTCGAGCGGAGTATTGCCCGAGGGACGAGATTATGAAGTTGGAGCATGAGTTCTGGAATCTGAAGATGGTTGGGTCGGAGATCGAGGAGTTTACTGCTAGGCACAACGAGTTGGCTGTGATGTGCCCCGGTTTGGCTACACCGGAGTACCGGAGGATTGAGCACTACGTTGCTGGGTTAGTGCCGGAGATTGCTGGACTTGTTGCCGCTGCTGATCACACCACTATGTTGGCCACTGTTCGGGCAGCTCACAAGCTGACCAACATGAAGGTTGCTGAGGGCGTTCTACCTCCGAGGGGTGCTGCTGTGAAGGCCCCTGCGGACAACAAGAGGAAGTGGGAGAGTGTTGGGAAGAACGTTGGGTCGTCTCAACAGCAGGTTAAGAGGCAGGACGTTGTGGGAGCGTCATCTGAGCAGAAGACTCTGGGTTATGTTGGTAAGAGTCCAAAGTGTAACACGTGTGGATATCACCATGTTGGGGGTTGCGATGTGTTTCGCTGTAATCGTTGTCAGCGATTCGGTCACTTGGCTAAGGATTGTAGGGTCAATCTGCAACCGAAACAGACTCAAGCGGTTGTCCCCGCTCCTGCTCCTCGGGGAAACCATGGGTGTTTTAACTGTGGGGAGACTGGGCACTTCAAGCGGGATTGTCCTAAGCTGAACCAAGGGACTGTAGGTGGTGCTGGGAACGAAGGCGGCGGTCGAACTACTCGTGGTCATGTTTACGTCATTGGCGCTAGGGAGAACCAGGAGGATCCTGATACTGTTACTGGTGAGTGTTCTTTTCTTGATTCTCGTTATGCTCGTATTCATTCTCGTTCACATTGTTTGGCGATTCGTATTCATTGTGTGCATCCAGTTTGGTATTTGGTCATCGTTTTGCATTCATGGGTCTGATGTGGGTCCTTTGGAGATGTTACTTGGACGGTACCGGTGTATCATTTATACCGATCACAGTAGTCTCTAGTAGGCCTTCGATCAGGAGGATTCATTGTTTTGTATTCACTTTGGGGGGGCGGTTCCCCGGCATAGGTTATCTGTTGATATCATCTTTCGTTCGTGGTTATCACTTCGTTTGCGTTCTGGGAGACGTTACTTGGGTTAGGTCGGCACTCATTACTGTCGAAGAGTGAATCTCGGGGCGAGATTCCTTTCAACAGGGGGATGATGTGACGACCGGGAAAATTTTTCTTTTTATCGCTTCGTTCTCTTTGACTTCGGGAAATTTTCGGGACAAAAATTCTTTCAACAAGGGGATGATGTGACACCCGGCATGTTTGGGTCAACATTTTATAAACACATAAGTCTACCTTAGCGAAAAACGTTTATTAAACATACTTGACGGGGTCAGTAGAGTCGGAACACAGTCCGTATTGTCCAGGGTTCAATGATTCGGGGGATCATTGGGTTAATTACACACACACACACACGTTACGAGTCCCGTTGTTGGTGAATTACATAAACTAATTAAGTGTATGTGTAGACTAATTGTCGTATGGTGGATTATATGCTTAGATGTGTTTAAATGATGTGTAGATAATCATCCGTGCTTAAATATGTTAAACATAGACTAAGGTTGCATGCTCGTATGTTAGGGTGCGTTAGAATGCGTTAAACACAACAAACTGGAAAACTAGACAAACATGGACTCTGGTTCGACCACTTCGAGTGGTCGAAGGAGGAAACTTGTTTGGTTCGACCCTTTGTAAATGGTCGAACCTAGGATATGGAATTGAAAGAATTCCCTTCGACCAGGACAGGGCTCGTTCGACCCTGTGAAAGGGTCGAAGGAGAGCACATTCGCCCAGGTAAAAAGGGGCGAATGTAGACATAGTATAAATACCACACTTTGTCATTTTTCACAATTTCACAAACCCTAATCGTCTCAAAACACTCTCTAGCAACTTTAAACATTGGGGAAGGAGTTTTTGCCCTTCTTTTCTATAATCTAACCTACAAACATCTTCTACACAAAGATCTAAGGTGTGTTCTTCATTCTAAATCATTTTTAAAGCATTTCAATTCGTGTTTATTAAACCCCAAGAATCCAGATCTGATACAAACATGTTTTCATGGATAAAAACCTTCCTAATACCTTTCTAAACAAAACCTATTCATAAACAATGAGTTTTCATACAAAATAACATGTGTTAATGGTGTTTTATGTGATGTTATGCATTGTTTGATGATTGATTGCTGTATAGATGTTATTACAATGATCTAGAACTGTTATTGATGATGATTTATGATTGAGATAGGTTACAATTGATTATTGATGATGTTATGTTCATTTTAGGGATTTTGGGTTAGATCTAGGGCTTGTTCTTGATGATAGTGATAAGGATATGATTAGGGGATTTATTGTTCATGATAATCTGAGCATATTAAGTTGATTATTGATTGATTTCATAAAGTTTCCTAATTGGGTAAAGATTGCATGCAAAATGATGTGACATCTCCATAATTTACTATTTTGGGAAACTTGTAAAACAACTAGATTTTGGTGTAAAATCGGCAGGGTTTCGTAGGGATATGTTAATGATAGTTGACTGCTGTTACTCATGATGTTTCGTGATGTTTTCGGACGTTTTTGATGCGTTTTTGAGGAAACCGAATAACAGGGTCGAACCTGGAATACCTTCGACCAGTCGAACGGTCGAAGGAGGATCTCCAGGGTCGAACCTGGTTACTAAATGGTCGAACGTATTGCAATTGGGCGAAGGAGGGAGAAAAGGGGGCGAAGGTAGCCACATTCGGTCGTTTAAAGCCTCATTCGACCGCTTAGAGCTACATTCGACCCTACGATTATTAAAATGAGATTTTTGATGCAAACTAAGTGTTTTATGCTTGAAACTTATGTGTTAAACTTATGTGCATGACTAATTGATGTAATGGGTCACCAACGGGATGTCGGGTCGGTCTGGGATGTCCGGTTAACGTTTAAACACACTTTTTAACACACGTAGTCAAGATCTGGACAATCGGGGACTAGTTAGCCTTCGGGTTAATAGTCATCACACTTATGTAAACTCATTGATAGGTTGTCATTAGTTGGGATTATCATACACGTGTTGGAATTCTAGTTATCGGAAGACGCACTCTAAGGTGAGTTTCACGGCCCCTCTTTTATACTCTTTTCTCTCGGGGGAGAAGCATGCCACGCGTTTTAACAATGCAACGTTTATGATTTGAAAACGCAACTCTTATGAAACTTACCACTTTTGGAAACATAACACTTTTAGAAACATGACACCTTTTGGGAATGTAACTCTTTTAAGAAACGTGACACGTTTGGCACTTGGCATATTTAACATTGGCACTTGACACTTTTAAACATTGATGTTTGGCATTTGACACTTGACGCTTGGCACTTATTTACTATACGACGAAACCTAAGTCCCTATTGAAACCATGAATGTGCGGGGCACAACGGGGGAAATGTGGATAGATCTATCGGGCGTGACGAACCCCACCTGACGGCTGGGAGCCGGGCGGGTGCATATTGTCTCTACTTGACACTTGACACTTGGCACATGGGCAGCAACTCGAGCAACGTTTGTCAGTAATGGTTTTAGCAACACAGTCGTAGTAGTAAGGGAACGTTTGTCATTTACTTGCAACTTTTGCACACTTGGCACTTTATGAGGAATTGCTTTACACATGAAAACGTTTACGAACTTAAAACCTGTGAACTCACCAGCATTATATGTTGACGTCTTTTTGGCATGTTTTCTCAGGTCGCTAAGGTAGCAGCATTGAGTATAGGTGCACGGAGTCTCACGGCGTCTAGGGATCATATGCATATTTTGTTAAACATTTCAGACTTTGAGTTTTACTTTTAAGTTGTAATAATACATTTTGCTTCCGCTGTGTTGGAACGGTTTTGAAACCCAATGGTAGTTTACGTTGTTTTCTTATCATATAGATGTCGTTTATTGTGACCGTTGACTTGGACCCTGGTGTGTCACGCGCCTCGCGGTAAAACCCCGCATGTGGAAATTTGAGGGTGTGACACCCTGCCCCTCTCATCACCAATATTGTCCGCTTTGCCCATCTAGAGCTCACGGATTTGTTTTTGGTTGCCCAAGTGGAGACTTCCCAGGAGGTCACCCATCCTGAAATTTCTCCCACCTGAGCACGCTTAACTGTGGAGTTCTCCTCTCATCCACTAACATTAAGCCCCAAAACGCGTTGGCGATTTAAGAGGCTTTGGATTACTTATGAACCAAGGATCTCTCCTGGCCACGGCCGATGTGGGATTTTCCTGGGGTGTCACAGAGCTAGTCAAGGATTCGCATACCTTGTATTCAAAAGAGTAGTCGCGGATCAAAAAATGAAAAAGAAGCGGAATTTTGAACAGGCCTGGTGGTGGTTACTAGTTGGTTGTTAATTTGTTATCGAAGCCTTTATCAGGGGCGGATCTACTTAAGCCCGAGGGGGTTCCCAGGAACCCGTTCGGTTTGAAATTTTTAGTGTTATTATATATAAAAAATTGGGTAGGAACCCCTAAATATTTTCTAAAGGAACCTTTAACCATTTGGAATTGTTGCTCTAGTGGTAAATCCCCCTTACTTGTAACATTCAGATCTGATGTTCGAATCCTTTCCAGCTCATTATTTATATCTTTGTTTTTTTTTCTGATTTTTTTAATATAAAGTTTAGGGTTTTTTTTGTTTTGCTTAACTCAAACATCACAGCCACCATTCACCATTCTACGCTATTTTCACAGACCCACAGCCCCAGCCCAACCACCTTCCTCCTCTTCTATAGCCCTCGCCGCTAGCCCTCCTCTCCTCCACCCCTCTTCGCCTCCCTCCTCCTCGCCAGTTGCCCCTTTTAGACTTCCAACTGAATCAGTCCTTCACAGCTTCTGAATCTCTCAGCAGGTAATAAGTCTTGTAAATTTTAACAAGTAAACAAAGCCAATATCGGATTCAATTAAGCTTAAACTTCAATATTAAGATGAGGAAACGAACTTACACTGAGCAGATCATTCATGGTGTGATATTGGAAAGAAAACAGGGGTCAATCATAAGCATTTAGTTATTTAAATCTATACGTGTGACAGTGATTGCACAGGTGTCAATTGTTGCACCATTTGATTCATATTTAGTGCTTCATTGCTTAAATCAAATTATTTTTCATGAGCATATTAGTATATAATTGATTCACATTTACCGCCTCAACTTAAGTTTATACTTTAACTCTTTGCTGGCATTTGGACAATTAGATTTAGTAACAGATTGCTTGTTGAAACTGTTTACCAATACCAAAAACGAGCCAGGTTTGGGGGCTTATAGGCTTCAGTCCATCCACTGTATTTGTTAGATCACATTGGTTTATCGACCAGCTGAGGTTAACATTGGTACCCGACCCGAGCCACCAAACCGACCCAAAATTTCATATGTTCCATCATACAGAACTGTAGTGTTAAAAAAGTGAACCCCCTGAAAAAAATTCCTGGATCCGCCACTGGCCTTTATGTCGGACGACTACATGTGATGACACCAACAAAAGAAATTTGCTAAGAATAAAGGCGTGAAGTGTACGGTGACGTGAACTTAGTTGGAAATAGTCTCAGGCATACTCGACACATACGAATATGTAGGCCTATATATTTGACATTATCAATCAGTATCCTGACTTTTTTGTACAATAAATTAATATTCCCAATTTTATTTTTTCTGATATATAACTAATTGGTAAATGAGCAATTACATTTTTGTAGTTTAAATCATCAATACAAATGAAGTATATTCTTTGTGAGGGGTGTAGAGCCTAAGCTTTATCGAATGCGTGACGACAACGCTTTTCGATATGGTTTAAACCATCGGTAAACATTGTGGATGGTAGGTTTAAACCAATGGTGTGGGAGTGATTATGTAAAGAAAGGGGTTAAGAGTCGATCCTCCCACAAGTGATAAAAAGGGAGAATAATTAAAGGTGACAAGAGGAGAGTAATTAGTCATTAAAGAAATGATTCCTAAAGATATAACATGAAAATATTGAAAAACATGAAGTCCAGTTAAAGAGAACTTTTCACTCACAAAGTGGACACACATCTCATGATGCTTGAATTGAAATCGTAATAAGTTAGTTAGTTGAAAGATACGTAACATCGGTGTTGACATAGTAGATGATAGTGATTAGTGGCGTGTAACAGGGGCTTTGAAGTTAAAGCCACATTTTTTTTCTTCTTCTGAAAAGTAGTTGAAAAGAAATACTGAAAATAAATCATTTTTCTCCACATTTTTAAGTTGAATTACAAATGGATACTTAGAAGACTTGTGCTTAAAACTGAACTTAAAATGAGGACATGGGTAAATGTAGTCTCACATGTGGGTGGGATGTTGATTACCTATGATTGTAAGTATTGAAAATAATGCCGATCAAAAAAAAAAAAAGTATTGAAAATAATAATAATAATAGATTTGTGAGACATGTAAAGAGAATATTGGTGGAAGACATTATCCCTGCCAATGTTGTTGGGTTCCCTTTAATCTATGTGATGGGATTATGAGTTCTGATGAACTCGTTTATGAGAGAGAGGGTGGAGACGAATTTATGAGTAGGTGTTGTTATGATTTGCTAACCCTTCAACATCTAATAAGTTTTCTATTTATACACTCAGTGGACACCCTAAATATGTTACTAAGGGTAGTTTGGTCAATTAAGGAATCACCTATTATTAACTTAGGGATATAATGGTAATTGATCAATGTAATATAAATGATAACAATGACTAATTGAAGAATAGTATGGATCAATGATTGCCCTCTTTTTATTGATCTCATCATAATATATACAACTCCCTAAACTTGGGGAGAAAGGAATTACCAAAAATAATTACAAGATAATCTATCTAAATTAGATTAGGAATATTCTAGATTTATATTCTATTACACCCCCGTAGTCGAAACGGGATGTTTCCGTATGTTGAGACTGGAACGAAAATTGTCGAACAACACTCTTAGGAGGCCTTTGGTGAATACGTCTGCAATTTGAAATCTTGTCGGAGTATGTAGAATTTGAACTGTTCCTCTCTCATTGATCTAATAAATAAATATAAGAAACACTGTTTACATTTTTATTCTGACACAGGTAAATGTAAGTTTATCAGTCAAGAACTCTAGTAAACTAGTTCTATTAAGTTTAACTCCCACGCCCACTCCCACTCGTACCCACAAGCTAGCAGGGTACAAAACTTGGTACAAGTGACTAGGAAAATCTAAACTTGTGCATGCAATAGACGTGTTGACATGAATGTCAAACCATAACTTTTGGGCTGACGTACTCTTATTGCATCGGTTGTGCTAAAAACGTCTAGTTTAGAACTACCGGTTGTTTAAACGACATGTCGATTTCTTTGAGTAGTTTTTGTAACATAAAACTTATGAGTGTCAAATTAAGAGGATCATTTATTAGTTGGGGGTACAAAAGGGAAATAAAAAATAACATTTAGAGTGGCTATGAATGTTTTATGGTAAAAGAGACGTAATAAGTTTGGTGGTTATGGTCCATGCCGGTAATGTGTGAGGGGCATTGTAGTATGGAAAGTATGAAAGTCATGATGTTCATGGCTACCGAGTTGTGGACTGAGTCATTGATATTTAGATGAGATCACCCGACGCACTTCATGTAAACACCAAAAACTTTGCTTTTGTCTTTAGCTAGATTCTTCATATTTGAAAAATAAAAAGCTTGTGTGTCGATTGTTAGTTATTACTAGACCACGACACCCCTCAAAAGTTAAGGGGAGGGGCGCTCCACTAAAAAAAATTCACTTTACTGATTTCCATCAATCCTGAACTGCTATATCACTTTACTGATTTCCATCAATCCTGAACTGCTATATCACTTTACTGAAACTGTTTTTTGGTGACAATACTTCACTGAATTTTTAACCAACAATAAATTATTTTTATATATAATAATAATCATGACCATTCACAGCTATCCTTTTCTACCTTATACCTTCTATGTTCTTTTTTTTTCTACCGTCCAAACAACATACCCGAACATCACCTTCTCAAATAATAGTTTTGCAAAACACTATAGTTGATAATATATTATTATTAATGAGGATGAAAAGAAATTATGAAGGAGAGGATGATATCCCAATCTGGTAGCGCCCCATCCCCATTATAAGATAATGTGTGTGTGTATATATATATATAAAACCACATAGAGTAGTTGTACCTTTCTTTCCACAGTCCACACTCATTCGTGATTAACACGGTGGCTGACTAAGGGCATATTTGGATAAAATTATAACTTATAATTTATCTACTTTTCCACTTCCTTATCTTCTTTTTCAAAAAGTTACACATTAATAACTTTTTGAAAAAATCTTTTTCCACCTCCTTTTCCCCTTATTTAAATCCAAAAAGTCATTTTCAATCCACCATCCAAATATTTTTAAAACAACTTATGACTTTTTGAAAAAGTTATGAGTTATAAGTAGGTGGAAATAAGGAGAGCCAAACACCCTCTAAAACATGAAATATTAGTATAATACTTTTATAATTATACAATGTGTATAAAATAAAAAAGAAGAAAAATTAGTGATTCAAGATTAGTCAAACTTAATTTTTTTTAACGGCCAACAAATCAATCCCGAGCATTCTCGAAGTACCCACTGGACAAAGGAGTACTCCGAGAGTAACCCGGGTCCACCAGTTCCAGGGGAAAACACGCCGCCCGAAGGCCCACTGCGGTAAAACCCGTCCCACAATCAATATTTTGGTGCCGGTACGACTCGAACTCTCCACCTCCCATAAGGAAAACAATGAGAGTGCCACTCCACCATAAGGGGATTGGCATTAGTCAAACTTAATCCTCCCCAAACTTTAACTTAACTTTTAATCAATGAACTAGTATGTCACGTTAAAGGGCACACTTTGTTGGATCATTGATATCAAAGACGCAAAATTATTCAGTTAACTTATTCTCTAATTCATTATTGAATTAGAATGATTATATTATTTATACCTAAAGTATAAATTTCATCAATTTTAAAGGCAAATGATATACGTTAAATTTGGTTTATATTATAGAGATATATATTTTTTAAAAGCATGTCTTAATTCATTCTTTTCGGTTCGGTTATGGCACAATCTTAACCATAACCGTAACAGTGGCGGATTGACGGCTAAGGTACAGTGGGCTTGTGCTCACCGTCTGGCCCATAGTGGTATTGTGTATATAGTGTGTGTGTGTTTTTTAGCCCTACTAAACTACTACTCTACTAGAGACCAATGCCTAACGTAGATTAATGAAAATTTTGAAAGGCCCACTTGAGAAGATAAAAAGAGCCTATATTTTCATAATTAGATTTGTGATAGCTTAACCGCGTTGCTTTTTCTTTGTGTATTGCGATACATGATCATCACACAAAGAAGACAACTCAGCCAAATGTTTTGCTTAGTTTTCTTTTAACATATGATGTCAACGGTAAGAGCCATTTTTTTATCAAATATGATGTAAACGATTCTTCTTATTTTCTTGAAGAATTGAAACCTGATGATATTGTTACAATCTCATTGATGAAATGGAAAAGTCACACTGTTTGTTTGAAATTTGGATGGTTATGTTTGTTCATTTACTAATTGTTGACGATATTGTTAGATTTGGAAAAGGGGCAAAGCCATTTTGTTATTATTATAAATTTACTGATGATGTCATCATCCTTTTAATTACAGTTTTACTAATGTTGATTATCATCATTCGTTAGTTCCAAACTTGTTATTTGAACTTGTAATACTTATACCATGTTCTTTAGGGAACTAGGGGCAAATCCATTTATTTTTTATTGTTTATTTGTTTACCATATGAAAGACACAATATTTGCTTTAAAATTGATGATTTTGTTAGTTGTTACACTCTAGTCCTTTATTCATGTTCTTGTTTTCAAAACGTCGTAAGTAGGGTTTTTGATTGAAGTTGCTAAGAGACTGAATCATATTCAAGCACATAAATTTAAACAAGGTACCTACTTTAGCGTAGTAAAAGAGTTGCTAAGAAACGCTTTGACCATTTCTTTAAAAAAAACATCCTCAAGTGAAATTCAAGAAACATCCTCAAGTGAAATTCCATCTAGTAGTTATTTTATCGCCACCGACCATAATCCAGTAATCTATTAACCCATAATCCAGTAATCTATTAACCTTAACCATAACTGTCAGTTAACATCGATTATCGGTTAATTCAATTCAGTTATAGTTCAGTTATTAGTTAATTTTGGTTAACGGTTAAGATTTGCTCGCCACAAAGTTTGTATTGAGGTTTGTTTTATATATAACTAGGATTCTATTACCCGTGCTTCGCCGCGGGAGCTCCTGTTACGTTGAGGGTTTGGTGGACGTTAAAGATCGTGCGTCGCTATGGGAGCTCCTGTTGCGTGGAGGGTTTCGTGGACATAGAAGATAATATTAAATCAATGTTATTCTCGCGTGGGCTTCAAAAATATGCTCGCGGCTAAAAGCTAAAAGTTTGGTGGTCAAATTGGAACAAAATAAAGTACATAAGTTAGTAAGAAAGTTAATGGCCAAAGTGCAATACAAGTTTAAAAAAGTTAGGTGGTCAAAGTTTGAAATCCTAATTGCTATAAGTTTGGTGGTCAAAGTTTTAAATCCTAAACGCTAAAAGTTTGGTGGTCAAAATTTTAAATCCTAAAAGCCTAAAAGCTAAAAGTTTGGTGGTCAAAATTTTAAATCCTAAAAGCCTAAAAGCTTGATGGTATAAGTTTAGTGGTCAAATTGAAAGAAAATAAAAATAAAAATAAGCTAAAAGTTTGTTAGTAATCTATAATACCAAAACATATAACATGAAAAGAATTGGTAGGTTAAAAAAATAGCTAAACCTGAAGTTGTCATGTGGCAAGTTATTATTAGTTGCCCACTTGCCGTCACAAATATCCAATAGTAAGTGTTGTTTGGTTAATATAGAAGAGAATAGTAAGACAAAAAAAATACAAAAACCCATCTTATTTATCTTCTTATTTCTCTACATACATCACATAAACAACAGGGTTTATGCAGCAAACTAAAGTTGTTATTTATAATCAAACATGCAGTGGGATGGATTTAAGAGGAACAAGTGACACAAGTACAGCCTTCTGCACACTTGCAGTAGGCCTTTCCGGTGCCCTCCGACGGCGTAGCTTGCGAGCAGGTGCACGGGTTGCATCCACAGTGACTGCCGCACGAACACCTCTTGTGCTCCACCGCACCACCACCACCACTCATGCCCCCACTCTTGCACCTGCAACCACACACATAATATTATTATTATTATTAGCCTATGATCAAAGTAATTAACTAATATCCTAGTAATTAACACATGCACATGACCTGCAGGAAGCACCTCCAGGGCAGGGCGAAGGGCAGCCGCACTTGTCGTCACATATAACACCGCTTCCTCTCATGTCGGCCATCCTTAATGTTGTTCTACCTTTTTTATTATTATTATTCGGATATAAATAGATTGGAAGAGAGAGTAACGTGGAAGGTTGTGGTGACGGAGAGCTTGACATTTGGACATGTCGTGGCATTAGAATAGACATTAAACACCAGTTGTTTGGACTTTTTAACATCATTTGGTCTTTATATCGTTGTGTACTTGTAGTATTGTTAAACTTGATTACAAAAGTATATATTTATAAATGATTTTTATTTATTATGAGATGTATAAATAAAGTTATTATTACCTTAACAAAAAGAAATTTATAGATTTGATTAAATAAGCATAAAAGTTAATACATTGATAATCAATGGAAGTAATGATTCAACTTTTAAATATTAGATTTTAATAACATAATTATACTATGTATTAATAAAGAGTTAGATGAATAGTATTTGATGGCATATTTGTGATTAAATGTTCAGCCAGGGGTATGGCTGATGATTTATCCTCTTACCCACCACCTGTCGTCTCTACATCACACATCATTACCTGTTTACACAATGCACATCCACGTTTCACGCCTGCAGAACACATTGATAGAAAGAGAGATATATATTGACTGGTTGGTTCTTCTTTCCGGTGACCTCCGTGTGGAAACGACCGACTGTGAAGAAGCCTGATACGGTGGAACAAGCAACGGTGCGGTGGCTATTGTACATCTTGAACAATAGCAACCTTGGAGACTTGAATCGGTGTTCCGACCTTCCGATAAGCCCCTTTCCTTTTCTCAATCTATTTGTTTGGATCGTTGACGTTTTTGGGTTTTATGAATTGTTTTAGTACTTCAATTTTGGGTTTTTTGCTTATTCATTACATATCTATTTGTAATTGCTTTTGTAGTATTAGTTTTTTACTTTGATCTCAAATGTCAGAAGTTCATTACATATAAATTAGAGGCCTTTGCATTAAATCTTGATAATTTATCATAGGTCTTTTGTATTACAAATTGACATGTGATTTTTTTTTCTAGAACTAATAAACATCATTTGGTTTAACTTTAAGCTTTGACCTTTACTTTTAATTTTCAGCTATGGATGCCCAACCATGATTGCAGACCCAGAGCATGTCGTGGCAAAGGGTATGCCAATTTAATAATTCGCTTTGAGGATTTAATATCATTCACATTATTCCTATTAATTATGACTGACTAAGTTTCTTGAATAGCCTTGAGCAAACAGGCTATGCTTTCATGCTAAACATATGGTAACACATTGGAAACTATCAAGGTGTTACTAGCTTTTTCGAATTTTAAGGGTAGATTTAACCATGGTTTCATATTTCTCTATTACCTAATTGTTTGTATATTCAATTAGCAATCTTATGTTCAACTTTCTCTAACGCGGTCTAGCGTTGGGTTTTTCCTATATTTGCCACTACAATCAGCTTGAATTGTTTTGAGTTGTATGCAGGTTTGTTTGGTTTAACTATATATGCCATTGCAATTATCGTATGCATTTTTTATGGTTACCAATATTTGCTTTTCCATTATAGGTTTGTATTAATCCGTGGAACGCGATGCACGAACAATGAGATCAATGACACAGAGAGGAACTGGATTGAGAAGATCATGAAAAAAAAAGCTTTTTGTGCATAACACCGAAACTAGGACACCTTTGGACTTTTTGTGACTATATCTACACCAAGTGTCTTTTATAACCAAGTCATCCAAAGTAGGCAACCTATATGGATCCAAAGTAGGCAACCTATATGGATCCCTTTGAGAGTGTTAAGAATAAACGGAATAAAAAGTTTAGCGCGCCGCAACGCGCGTGAGAGTAAAACTAGTAATAAGTATGAACAACCGTATCAATTATCTTCTATGGCACGAAACATAGAAAGTTAAGGGAGGAAGGGCTACTTAACATGAGTATCCTGGTTTCCATCACCTTATTGTTACCTGCAACTACCTAAAAACATCTTAATAAATGACAACACTACCCTAAATTTTTTAATCTCTTTTTAGTTACAAATAAATTGAACATTTTTCGTTTGCTTCCATAACCATAGAGATGATCAAATGTGGATCATTCTCAACCGTTGGTTCATCTTCACCTCCAGCATATACCCTCTGTGCCTGTACGTTTTTCCTTTTTAGAGAGAGTAGCTTTTCATCAATTCATGTCATCGAGACTACATCTTGGATGAAATCTTTGATGGGTTCTCTACTTTTCACTCAAATTTTGAAGATTTGATGTTAAATTAGGTGTTTTGGTGGCAACAATGTTATCGATCGGGAATGGACTATCAGATGCCACCACAGCATGCGTCCCGGCCTAATGAGAAACTACCCAAAACTTATGTTACCAAGGTTAGCCGACTTCAAGATGCAAGGTTTTTAGCCTTCCAACATTGAAGCCCAATTTCTCGAAAGGGCCATGTTAGCCCCGATAGGAGCCCAATATCTCATGGACTTGAAAGAAAACAAGCAAAATTATATGAAGAATATTCGAATTTAGTAAAGTATAAAGAAAGGAAAATCTAGAAGAAAGAAGGAACCTACCATCATCAATATCACTCGCAAAAAGCTGATTCTCTGTTTCCCACTTTCTTCATTGGCCCATTCGTAATTCTATTTTTAACCCCTACTTATGTGTATAACATTTATATTTATGTTTTTTTATTCTACCTTTCCATTTAAATATGTTTTTTTCGTCAATCTTCGTCACTAAAAAACATATTTTTCTTTCAATTTGGTAGTATAAAACAAGCACATTCTTTCACGTGCAATTAAATGCGTAAACAAAGAGTCAAAAACATATTATTTAACTCAACAACATATATTTTACGACAAAACGTACTTTAGAGTAATCTATTATTCTAAATCATTAAATATTTTCTCTTTTGAATCAAACCTATGTTTTTTCTCTTGATTTTCTTGACTTGTTGATCTTTTACACATTTCAAAAAAATAAATTCATTTAATTCAATAGGACAATTTGACATTAAGAGATGGGTGCATGTTAGGTCATTTATTTATATTCAAGTATAAAGTACAAAAACTAAAAAAAACAATAAAATATGCATGTGACCAGCATAATAAACCTCTTAAAAAGCTGTTTTTGAACCTTTGAAAGATACATCATATCATTGTGTTACAAAATATCTAGTGAAAAAATCATACTGTGTGTTAAGTGTGTATTTACACACACTATACCTCTGAAAAAGATACAAAAAGTGGTCACAACCCACAACAATCATTAAGGCTGTCTCCAGCCCATTTCCCTCCATACCCATACAACACACTCACTCCATAACTCTATATATATATCCCCCATCTCTCCTTCCTCATCTCCTCCCACTACCCCCCCCCCCCCCCCCCCCCCCCTCCTCACTCAAAATGTCCATTTTACCCTTAACCATCATCTCCTTCCTCTTCTTTATCTCAACCACCATTGCTATTGGTTCTACACCCAATGTCCAACCCCTAAACATAAATAATAATAATAATAATAATAATAATAATAATAATAATAATAAACATGACAAACATTACACCTTAACCAACCCAAAGATCAGACCCAACACCCTAACCACTTCAAAAAAATTCGAAGGCTCATCTGAGCTAGTCAACCTTCGATACCACATGGGCCCAGTTCTTTCATCACCAATAAACATCTACCTTATCTGGTATGGCAAATGGGCCCAGGCCCAAACATTATTAATCAAAGACTTTCTTTTATCCATCTCCACCACCAACCACCGTGCAGCACCATCGCCCTCCGTCGCTGAATGGTGGCAGACAGTGTCCCTCTACACTGACCAAACCAATGCCAACATTTCCCGACAAATAATAATAGCCGGAGAGTATTCTGACAGGAAGTATACCCATGGGACCCACTTGACTAGGTTGACTATTCAAGACGTTATCGCGTCATCCGTCCGATCAGCTCCGTTTCCTGTTAATCATAAAAATGGGATTTACCTCGTCTTAAGTTCTGAGGATGTGACAGTGGAGGATTTTTGTCGGGCAGTTTGTGGGTTCCACTACTTTACTTTCCCATCAAAAGTGGGGTACACGTTACCCTACGCTTGGGTGGGGAATTCGGGGAAACAGTGCCCCGAAGTTTGTGCATACCCGTTTGCTGTCCCGGGTTATATGCGGGGCGGTGGGCCGGGTACGCTTGTGTCACCTAATGGTGATATTGGGGTTGATGGGATGATTAGTGTGATTGGGCATGAGCTGGCGGAGTTGTCGTCAAACCCGTTGGTGAATGCCTGGTACGCTGGGGAAGATCCGACGGCCCCAACGGAGATTGGGGATTTGTGTGAGGGGTTATACGGGTCGGGTGGGGGAGGTGGGTATATTGGGGAAGTGATGAGGGATGGGTCGGGTCGGACTTTTAATATGAATGGGAGAAGGGGGAGGAAGTTTTTGGTGCAATGGATATGGAGCCCCGTGTTGAAGGCGTGTGCGGGTCCAAATGCTAGAGATTAAGATCGAGTTGTAACGTATGCATTAGAAGTGTATGTGCACGTTGGGATGTTAAATGGTTTGTGTTTCGTGAAAAGATAAAGGGGTAGGATGGAGTGGAGTTGGTGAAGAAGTTATTTCCTTTTTTTAATTTGATTGATAGATTTTATTTATTAGAATCGAATTTTAATTTTTTTTTTCTTTTATATATATATAAAGAAAACTTTTTTTTAGTAGTTGTAGTTTTTCAAATTATTTTGTTGCTAAAGTTTTAAGGCTAATATTGCTCCTTATTATTATATGTGACATGCAAATCTCATGGGTGTTGTCCCCTTTCTATAATGGTGAACTCAAATACGAACAAGGTTTGTTTATTGGTTACACATAAGAGAACTATTAAATATGTCTTAGCGGTAATGATTAATAAGCGCGTTGGGAGTGGGTTCTGATTAATAAGGTTGTTGGGAGTGGGTTTGGAATAGAGCGGGCAATAAAGAATTCATGGTGAAGTGGATGTGGGGTGGTAGAGAGAGATGGCGTACTCGCTATTGATAGTGGTCTTGCTAAAGTCATGAAGAAACATAGGGAAAAAAAAGTAGGCGATGGTATGAAAAAGCTAGATGGTGACTTGGGTACCGACCGGCAATCTCATTTCACTTATGCGAGAGGTAAAACGAGAGTGCGATGTGGCTTGGATACCGAACTTCCCTTTGAATGATGCCCACAACCCTAAGGAGAGAAAATTTCAACTTGAATAATCAGATGTTAGATTATTAATATCAATCAAATAATAAGTGTTATTAATCATAAGTGTTATGTTATAATTAATTAATCATATATGGATGAGTTAATTAACACTATGAAAATATCTTTCGACGTCGGTGAACCTATTGCTACTAGCAAGGACAACCCATCTCCTTTTCAAAAGGGCTGAAAAAGTTTTCCTTTAATATTCATGTAGGGACCCGTCATTAATCAGACATTTTTAAAATACATTATGAATAGTGAATGTATAAAATAAAATCATTATCGTACAGTTATTTTATCATGTAGGTCAAGATGAGGTGACATGCATCTTCAACCGAGGGTATATCGTATGGAACTTTTTAATTAAACCTCCTCACTTCTAATTAAACATTCTAAGCAAAGCGTTTTGTTTTGGAGTAAGCGAGGCGTCTGGGTTAATTTTTTCAGAGAATCTAAGGCTTTATGTCTAATCAGCTTGCAAAGCGCCTCGCTTTGGGGCGCCTGGGTTAATTTTTTTCAGAGAATCTAAGGCTTTATGTCTAATCAGCCTGCAAAGCGCCTCACTTTGGCCAAAGCGAGGCGCTCTGCAGGCTGATTAGACATAAAGCCTTAGATTCTCTGAAAAAATTAACTCAGGCGCCTCGCTTAGCCCAAAGCGAGGCGCCTGACCCCTTCAGATTTTACCTATAAATTCGATCGACTTTGATTATAAATTCATTCGATTTCAATTTTTTATCCACAACAAGTAAAATGTCGTATTACGACCTCATTTTCGGTGATTCTTACGAGTTAATATCATATAATGTCGATGAGAGTCAATCTAGTAATGTCGAGGAGGGTCAGTCTGGCATTCGTTACCGTGACAATACGGTGCAACTAGACTTAAATACACCCTGGAAGGACCCGTATGATTTTGATGATGGTCCCCGTCAACCCGACTACGGTCCTTATAGTTACTGCAGTTACGGTGGTGATGACACATTTGAAGAACAAAACTATACGCACCATGAAGACAACGCTGGCGAGGAGAAGCACGTAGAAGACCAGGAGGAAGGATCTAACCCGATCAAATTTTGGTTTGAGACTGATCGGACGTTTTCCACACATGATGAGTTGGTGGACTGGGTACAAGATACAGGAATGATAAATGGTTACGTAATCGTTATAAAAAGATCAAAGAAAAGAGGAGATCGTTGCATGAAGGTATATATTTAAGTCAATATTGTTTTTAATATATTAACAAATACGTACTTTATAAATTTTTATTTAAAAAGCCACGAAAAAACTTAACGTATAAATTAATTACTAAGAACACGTGTTTTATCCTTGGTGAAGGTTAATTCCCTACGGGTGCACCAGTGGTCTTCGGGTCACACACCTTTATGATTACGTTTCTCCTTTGCTAAGAGTATTGTTAATTTTTACTAAATAAACTTTTTTTTTATAATTTATTATTTAAAAAAGTTATAAAAAACTTATTTTCTAATAAACTTATTTTCGTGAAGGTTGTGCTTCAATGCAGTCTTGGGGGGGAGCATAAGAGTGTGGCTCTTTTGAGGAAGACAGGTAGCAAAAAAATTGGCTGCCCGTTTGAGTTGAGAGGGGTGCTTGAAGCTCGAACACAGGTCTGGAGGTTAATGGTGAAAAACCCGGAGCACAACCACACTCCCCTTGAACAATTAGAGGGTCACGCGTATGCTAGAAGGCTTTCTGTAGATGAGAGACAACTGGTCGGGCAGATGGCAGAGAATGAAATTCCCAAGCGTAACATCTGGAGAATGCTCGTTTCAAAGAACCCGGAGAAAAAGACTACCCTGAAAGATGTACACAATGCGGCTCAGATTATCAATGCTGAAAACGGAGTTGGTCCCAAATGTGTGTAACACCCCAACCGATGGCGGAAACATCGGGGTGCCACGTATTGATGATTGTTCAGTAGCTCATGGAGAATAATAAGTTTTCATTAATTGATTTAAATAAATTACATGCAATTGTTCTACAAGAATTTGTACATCAAATTGAATAAACTATGCACATATCTTCAAGCAATTCTTCAAGCAAGTAGGACCTGAAACATGTTAAGTTGAAAATGTTTGGGTCAACAAAAGTTGGTGAGAATTACATAGGTTTTTGAGAAATAGTTGATAACAATAGTTTGTACAACACTCAGGGTTGTATGATGATAGAGTATGATACCGACATGCAACAATGCGTCTTTGTACAACCAAACCTTGTGTCGACTGATGACTAACTCGCAAGTTAGTTAAATGTTATTACTGTTATCGATCATCCCTGAGTCTATGCGGGTGGGATGGGTTTGTCAGACCTATAGCGCTATAATCTAAACAGGCGGCTTGATCATTGTTAATGATTGTACTGTGTCTTTTTGTTACAGTCAAATGATAGAATGATGTTGTAATTGAATCACAAGTAATATGAGTAAATGATAGTATAAAATGTTTAAACATGTTTCACCCCAAAAATGTAAAAGAGAAAAAGGGGCTATGTAAACTCACCTTGGTAAAATGTTATATCTGTTGAGAAATGTGTTGACCAAATGTATCAAGTACCACCCTATAATAAAGTAATAAATATGTCTAAGTCTATCTAGTCTACAAATGTATAAGTTTCTAGGGCTTCGAATTGGAGATAATTGCTCGTTTGATTAATATTAAAAACATTCGCCAATTGAGAGAAATTTAGTAAATAAATAACTAAAAATCTTTTTATAAATGTTAAATCTAGGATGGTCACAAGAATGTGTTTAAAGTATAAAAATAATTTTTATAAAATTATTTTCCTTAAAATAGATTATTAAATCTATTTATACAAATTGTCGAACTTTAACTTTAATATCTTAAAAATACTAAAATTAAAGAATTATCATTTTAAAAATTATATTTCTGTTCTAAATGGTTAAAAATAATTTGTATAAAATTTTGGTGCAAAAATGATGAAAATTGGATTTATTATGATTTAATTATGATTAAAACTAACAAAAATTGATTAAAAATATTAAATAAATGATTTTTCAGAAATAAAAATCATTTCTGAGAAACTTAATGTTATAAAAACTTAAAATAATTTTTGTGGAAATTAATGAGATCGTTTTGATATTTTTATAGATTTTTATAAATAAAATAGAATAAACTTGATTAAATTATTATAAATATTAAATAAATAAATTTCAGAAAACTAAAAATGGTAGATGAAACTTTGACATCAGATTTGTTAAAAATAATTTTTTTAGAATTTTTAACAAGGTTTTAATAATTAAAAATGAATTTACAAGTTTAAATGAAATATATATATATATAATAAGGCTTGTTGAAAATAATGCAAAAAGGGGTGCCCTTGCTGGGACTCGAACCCGGTTCCTATCTGTTGCAGGCCATGGTCACAACCACTTGGCCTAGGCCAGTGGTTGTGATGAATCCTGATTAAAATTATATAAATACTCTGTGCCAAAACTAGTTTATCCCCAAATTATAAATATGAACCCTAGAATTTTCAATCAAGCAATTCACACATCTTTAACCCGATTAATGTTAGGGTTTTTGATGTGTGAATGCCGATGAACAAAACCCATAACAATAATTATGCTTACAAGTCTGATTTGTGCTCGATTGCTTGGTCAAAACCACTAGTCAAAGTTGCGAACCAAGAACAAGTACAGAGTGAAATTAAAGAGATTGGAGGTTAAGGAAAGATGTATGAGCGAGTGTTATTGGTCCAGGAACGATTCAATTTATAGGGTAGTGGCTATGGATTTGAATTGGCAAGGTTGACTACGGTTTAATGTAATACGCGTTTATGTGTGTAATTGGTACGAATTGGTTTGTATTTGGACGCGAATTAATACATAACAGGCCGATAATCTCGTGTCCAAGTCATCCCATGCGTTAATTGCGCCAATCACAGGTCAAAATATGGAAAAATCTTTGGGTCTAAGCTGCTGCTGCTGTTTCGCGTAAAGGAGAAGAAAAAAGGAAGCAGCAAGGCGGGTTTAAATATAATACGGGTTAGGATTAAACCAACATAGAGGTGTAGACCAGGTGGTAGACGCGTGTTTGTGGTGTGGAGCTTGTCCGGGTTCGAAACCCGGGTGGAACAGAAAAAAATCCCCTTTTTTTTTTAATAAAGCTGATAAGGGGTGTTTGGGCTTGGTTTTGGGCTGGGCTTCAGAATTAAAAGAAAAAAGGGGGTGTTGGGTTGGGTTTGAGGTTATAAACTTGGGTTAAAGATGGTGGGTTAGTATGTAGGTTTGATTAGAGTTTGTTTTATAATTATTATTATTATTATTATTATTATTATTATTATTATTATTATTATTATATATATACACATATACATACACATATATATATATATATATATAAGTTGTGAATGAGGAAAAATAAAGACTTTACCACATTTTTAAAATGTAACAAAAAAAAAAATAAGGGCGTTTATATAAAAATTTGGGGAAAATTTTCGCGATGTTACAAATGCCGCACCTCGAATCCTTTCTGTCGGATAGAGGATTCACCTACTACACGCGCGCAAATGAGACCACGAAGGTCCTCACGGATATTTTCATCGTTCACGGACATTCATTTACTATGTGGTGCGCATTCCCGCATGTGCTGATGATTGACGCCACCTACCAAACAAACGTGTACAATATGGCGTTTGTTTAAGTTGTGGGTATGGCGTCGACAAACCAGTCGTTTTCGGTTGCCCATGCGTGTCTTTCTTCTGAGAAGGTTGGTAACTACGTTTAGCTGTTAGAGATGCTAAAGAACATGCTGGTAGGCTGTATGGAGCCGCGAGTGATTGTGACCGACAGGGACCTTGCGCTAATGAATGTGTGTGATCAGATTTTCCCAAATGCGTACAAGTATCTCTGCCGGTTTCATATTTCGCAGAATATCAACAAGAACAGCAAGAATAAGTTCACGGATAAGGAGTGGAAGGAATTTGTGCGAACGTTTTGGTGGTTGTGTGACTCTTCGACTGAAGATCTATACGAATATAATTTGTCACAATTTCAGTCATATCTGGAAAAGATGGATCGTCAACGTGAGTACTTTTACATAATTACATACGTACTTGTTTACATACACACGCCTGACAAATTATAGTTACATTTTTCAGAGGTTTTTTACTACACGAAGAATAACTGGTTGGACCCATACCGTCATAAGTTTGTGTCTGCATGGATTAACGAAACGCTGAACTTCCGCCAGACCACAACCAACAGAGTTGAAAGCATGCATGCAAAAATAAAAACTTACTGTCCAGGCAGTCGTAACTCGTTGTTGTCAATTGTGAAGTCCGTCGATAATATGGTTCATAAGCAATATAGAGACATTAAAAAAGGTTTTGAAGAGAGCCAAAGAAAGGCGATGAACCACCACAAGAAGCAGCCATTGCTTGATAAGTTACTTTGGAAGGTTAGCAAACATGCTCTTGACCTCATATACAGCGAGTTCGAACGTTTTCAAACGTCCATGTGCACATACCATAACACTTGTGGATGCCGGCTTTTTAAAAGTTGTGCTTTGCCATGTGCCTGTCGTCTCGAGAAGTTACACGCTGATGGTAATTAATACTAGTGACCATATGATTTTACTACATAATTTATTACATGGTTTAACTTTCTAACACATGTTATCGTTTTCAGGTCATGAAATCTGTTTGTTCTCGATAGACGTGTTCTGGAGGAAGCTTGACTTCAAACCTGCGAAGATTGGTTGCGAAGATATAGATGTAGATGAGGTGTGGGCAACATTAAGGGGAACGATTGACACAAAACCAATTTTTGCCCAATTAACCTACCTAGACTGATTTGCGCAAGTCGTCACAGGCAATTACTCCCCCAACAAACCGCCTGTTGTGCAAAAGAAAACCCGTGGTCGTCCAACCAAGAAACAACAAGAACAGAAGAGAAAACGATCTGCGAGAAAGAGCTTGCATATGCCGGATGAAGAATGTGGGTCTGACCAGGAGCCTGACTTTCCCCGGCACAGCTCTTTCATACCATCACAAGAGGAGCTCGTACGACCTTCCCAGTCCCAGCCTAGCATTCCTTACCAGCCTCACCGTCACAGCTCTTACATACTGTCATCGTTCCAGGCGAAAAGCATTTGGGACAAATTCGATTTTCGGTTGCTTCCGCGGACAATAAAGACAGAGAACTTAGTAATGAAATATGGGGATAAAATCCCATCTGTGTTTCACCCATATATATATATCCAAAATAAAGGATGTGAAACCAGATGGTCATTGCGGGTTTCGAGCGGTAGCTGTGGGGTTAGGGTTGGATCAACACGAGTTTTTGAATGTCCGGTCCCAAATGCTAAGAGAATTGCGCAATTACCCTACCTTGTGGAAGGACATCTTTGATCCACATGACGAAGGGCATTATGATCGTCTCGTAGAGAGTATAAAATTTGAAGGGGTGGGAAACGCACCACGTAAGAATTGGATGGTGGTTCCAGAGTCGGCGTTTCTCGCTGCACAGAGGTGGGGTGTTGTTGTTCATACTTTTATTATTACGATTATTATTATTATTATTACGGTTATTATTATTATTATTACAGTTATTATTATTATTATTGTTATTACGATGATTATTATTATTATTATTATTATTATTATTATTATTTTTACGATTATTATTATTATTATAGTTATTATTATTATTATTACTACGATTATTATTATTATTATTGTTATTATTATTATTTTTTACGATTATTATTATTATTATTATTATTATTATTAGGGTTATTGCTATTATTACGATTCCGAAAACTCCCAAAACCCAATACCGATAAAGATACTGAAAAACATACGGTACGGTATCGGTTCGGTATCGGTACCGTACCGATACCAAAAATACCAAAACCGAAAACCTCTAAATGTGGATACCGATACGGATACTGAACACCCTCAGTTCGGTATGGGATCGGGATCGGTATCGGTTCGATATTCGGGGCTATATGCAGAAGAACCTTATAAACCAGGGTCTAATTTTGTTGAATATGCAGAAGACCGGCCTCGACCTAGTATGATGGTCAGTCTTCTGCATATTTAACAAAATTAGCACCCGGCTTATAGCGTTCTTCCATTAGTTATCCATTTCTTCTTCACCCGGTTCTACAGCCATAGGGCGTCTTTTGGGTCCACCTTGGCTTTTTGGATTAGGGCCTGGCCCATCTTGTAGATGTTCCCGTCCTTGATACAAAAGTCAATGTGGAACCAAAGACTCCATAGGGTTGCCAAGATGGACAAAAAGAATATGGATAAACTAAATGGAAGAACCTTATAAATTGGGTGACAATTTTGTTGAATATGCAAAAGACTGGCCATTATACCAGGTCGAGGCCGGTCTTCTGCATATTCAACAAAATTAGACCCCCAGTTCGGTACGTGATCGGTATCGGTTCGGTATTCGGGGCTATATGCAGAAGAACCTAATAAACCAGGGTCTAATTTTGTTGAATATGCAGGAGACCGGCCTCGACCTGGTATGATGGTCAGTCTTCTGCATATTTAACAAAATTAGCACCCAGCTTATACCGTTCTTCCATTAGTTATCCATTTTTTCTTCACCCGGTTCTACAGCCGTAGGGCGTCTTTTGGGTCCACTTTGGATTTTCGGATCAGGGCATGACCCATCTTGTAGATGTTCCCGTCCTTGATACAAAAGTCAATGTGGAACCAAAGACTCTATAGGGTTGCCAAGATGGACGAAGAGAATATGGATAAACTAAATGGAAGAACCTTATAAATCGGGTGATAATTTTGTTGAATATGCAGAAGACTGACCATCATACCAGGTCGAGGCTGGTCTTCTGCATAATCAACAAAATTAGACCCTGATTTATAAGGTTCTTCTGCATATAGCCCCGAATACCGAACCGATACCGATCCGGCACCGAATCGAGGGTCTAATTTTGTTGAATACGCAGAAGACTGATGTAACACCCCAACCGATGGCGGAATCATCGAGGTGCCACGTAGTGACGATTGTTCAAAAGCTCATGGTACTAAAATGTAATTATTTGATTATTGAATATTGTCTTACAACATGTGAAAATGAATACACAACAAAAATTGAGATAGTTGATTTATTTAGTCTAAGTCCAAAGTCCTATATGAAGCGTCAAGCAACTTATCCTTAAACATGCACGAAAATAAATTTTGTCAACATATGATGTTGGTGAGTACTACTTAGCTTTGTACATATAGTATAAGTTTGAAAAGTAGTACAATTCATGTGTCTAGCATCACCATGGCATTATGTAAACACGCAAGTAACCAAACAAGACAAAGATCAAATGTAAAGTTGATAAGTTAAAATTGATAATGAGCACCCTAACACGTGTCAAGTCTAAAAGAGCACCATAACATAAGTTATGTCTAAATGAGCACCGTAACATAAGTTACGTCTATATGTAAAGAGCACCATAACACAAGTTATGTCTAGATGTATGATTTTGTATGTAAGCTACGTTCATGTTCAAACATAAGCACAAAGATAAACAAGACACGTATATGAATTGTAAATGAATAAAATGTATGTGTAAATGAATATGAAAGTTTTGTATACTTGTGCATGAATCACCCCAAAATTTGTAAAAGCGAAAAAGGGGATAAGTAATACTCACCTTAGCAAGGTGGTAAGTCTTGTGGAATTGAATAAGTGTAATCCAACGTTGCCAAGTATCACCCTATGTATAAGGTAACAAATAAGTCTAAGTCTATCTAGTCCATAAGTATTTTCTAGGGTTTCGAATTGGGGAATAGTATTCGTTTGATTAATAAATTAAACGTTTAATAAATAAAAGAAATTTGATAAATAAATAAACAAAAGTCTTTTTGTAAATTTTAGATTAAAGATGGTCACATCATAAAGTTTTAAGTATGAAAATAATTTTTATAAAATTATTTTCTTAGAAATAAAGTATTAAATCTATTTATTTCAAATTGCCAAAATATAACTTTAATATTTAAAAATATTAAAATTAAAGAATTTTTAAATTAAAAATTGTATTTCTGTTCCAAATGAATAGAAATAATTTATGTAAAATTTTGGTGCAAAAATATTAAAAAATGAATTTATTATGATTTATTTATGATTAAAACTAACAAAAATTGATTAAAAATATTAAATAAATGATTTTTCAGAAATAAAAATCATTTCAGAAAAGTTTAATGTTGTATAAACTCAGAATAATTTTTGTGGAAATTTATATAATCGTTTTGATATTTTTATAGATTTTTATAATTATAATAGAATAAACTTGTAATATTTATTATATATATTAAATAATCAATTTTTCCGAAAATAAAAGTTGTACAATAAATTTTATTAGTCATATTGTATAAAATAAATTTTGTAGAATTTATACATCACAATAACTATTTTAAACGTAATATACATTTATAACGCAAAAGAATGGATAAAACGAAAATAAAAATAAAAAAAAGTGTAGCTCATGGGACTCGAACCCAGGCCCTTAGGCCGGTTCGTTTCCTTGGGTGTAACATCAGATCCAACTGATCTGGGCAACAGATTTGTATGGGTTTTGGTTTTTAAAATATTTATAAGTTACGCGAATTGGCCATCTTCCCCAATTTGAATGATAAGAACCCTAGTCTTCTTAATAATCAAGAATAACAATTTATAGCCACAGAAACGTTGGGGCTTTTGATGGAAAAGGGCCGATGTACACATATGATTAAGAAATTAATCCATACCTATACAGAATTTGACGAGGACAAGCACAAGGTGATCTCGACCAAAAGACTCAAAATTTGATTACTGGAGTGTTTAGAAGTGAAATGTGATAAGGTTTTTCAGTTTTTCGGCACATTCAGAATCATTACAAGGTACGAATTTATAGTGTAGTTGTGTAATTGGAAAACTTCAATCTTTGACCATTATTTGGTCAAAACGAGTAATGAGCTTCAATCAGAATGTATATATGGCAATGATGGACGCGGAAATGCTGCGTGAGTCATTATACGAAGTTAATTGGTCAATTGTTTCCATAATTAGCTTAATTAATTGATCAATCAAGGCTTGTGGTTGACTTCATTGTTGCAGCGATCAAAGGGAAAGGGAAACAGGTTTTCAGTGTGTATATATATAGTGAGTTGGGATTTAAACAGGAAAGAGCCTTGGCTCAGTTGGTTTCGTGTCTGTGTGGTGTGTTCGGCTCTGCTCCGGTTCGAACCTCGGCAGGAGCAACTGATATGTTTTTTTTTTTAAACAGAGAAGAGAGGAAAGGATTGGGCCGGTACTGAGCCTGTGTTGTGTCTGGGCTCAATGCTTGGGCTCGCTGATGGGCTGCAAACCAGGAAAAAGGTGGGTTTATTAGGTGGGCTTAGTTGGGTTGGGTTAGTGTGTTAAAGTAGATGGTTTGTTTGGTGTTTGATTTATTATTATAATTATTATTATTATTATTATTATTATAAATGAGGATAAAATGTGACGTACAAGATAGGAGGTACGAAATAAAAATATATATATATATATAATAATGATAAAAGTGACGGATGTCACAACTGACCTCGACCTGGTATGATGGTCAGTCTTCAGCATATCTAACAAAATTAGCACCCGGCTTATAGCGTTCTTCCACTAGTTATTCATTTCTTCTTCACCCGGTTCTACAGCCATAGGGCGTCTTTTAGGTCCACCTTGGCTTTTCGGATCAGGGCCTGGCCCATCTTGTAGATGTTCCCGTCCTTGATACAAAAGTCAATGTGGAACCAAAGACTCCATAGGGTTGCCAAGATGGACGAAGAGAATATAGATAAACTAAATGGAAGAACCTTATAAATCGGGTGATAATTTTGTTGAATATGCAGAAGACTGACCATCATACCAGGTCGAGGCCGGTCTTCTGCATATTCAACAAAATTAGACCCTGGTTTATAAGGTTCTTCTGCATATAGCCCCGAATACCGAACCGATACCGATACCGATCCAGATCCCATACCGAACCGATGGTCTAATTTTGTTAAATACGCAGAAGACTGACCTCGACCTAGTATGATGGTCAGTCTTCTGCATATTTAACAAAATTAGCACCCGGCTTATAGCGTTCTTCCACTAGTTATTCATTTCTTCTTCACCCGGTTCTACAGCCATAGGGCGTCTTTTGGGTCCACCGTGGCTTTTCGGATCAGGGCCTGGCCCATCTTGTAGATGTTCCCGTCCTTGATACAAAAGTCAATGTGGAACCAAAGACTCCATAGGGTTGCCAAGATGGACGAAGAGAATATGGATAAACTAAATGGAAGAACCTTATAAATCGGGTGATAATTTTGTTGAATATGCAGAAGACTGACCATCATACCAGGTCGAGGCCGGTCTTCTGCGTATTCAACAAAATTAGCACTTATTATTATTATTATTATTATTATTATTATTATTATTATTGTTATTATTATTATTATTATTATTACTGTTCATTATTATTATGCTTACTGTTATTATTATTATTATTAATCAAAAATTATTGTTTGCATAGATATGATCCAGATTTTTTTTAAGGGGGTTTATGGTGGTGGAGATGACGTTGGGTCATCTGCGCCGCCGCAGAGGGGTCGACAGGCTCCACCATCGGACCCTTTAAAGGACCACCCGTACCTAGAGTTTGAGGACCTTCATAAGGATGCGCGGCGCAATTGCAAGAAGCTGCGTCAAATGGCTGTCGACCCTCAGATGTACATCAGTTGGGATCTTCTGGATAAGGTCGGCGAAATGAGGAGGGCGAACGACATAGCCAAGGAGCAATCTTACCGGGAGTTGACGATCGAGTTTATGTCGTCGTTCGAGGTACTGCATCCGTCCGAGCACCCGAACCCAGCTCAGACTTTTCGCCCCATCCGATTTCGGTTGGCGAGGCAATGGCAGGAGATGACCCATGAGGTATGTTATTTCAAGTATCTGTCATTTTATTATTATGTTCCCAAAAGTTGTTAATATTTACAATTATTTTTTGCAGGAATTTGTTGTTGCTTCGGGGTTGTACACAGCGGCGGAGATTGATACTGGTTTGTACCGGGACGCTGTCAGTTTTTGGAGGTACATCGCGACTTCGCACTATGGTGCGAATATGGAGAAGGCGACGTCGATTAGGGACCCCTGTACTATTATTGGCACCATGCGATCGCCACCTCTATCGCAGCACGGGGGAGCAGCCGGGAGAAGGTCAACCAAAGTGACCTTTTCTTTTTATATTGTCTGATTATGCGGCAACCGGGCATCCTAGATGCGTCCCTGGTGGAGTACTTTCAGTGTGCGCACAAGCGCCAGGCTCGCGCACATCTCCATGGCGGGGCGTTCATCACCGTCATTGCGCGTCGTCTGCGCCTTTCGCCAGAGACTGGCCCCCATCTGTCGCCCAAGATCCCATCGGTGGAGCTCGGTGAGGCTAATGCCCGGAGCATGGGGATCCTGATGGAGGTCGAGAAGGGAGTACATCGGTTTCGATCTCTCGGCACCAGGAGGCCTTTTGAGCTGACCCCCCTTCCTACACCCGATGATATACCAGCCTACCTTGAGGAGCGTCCGGGAGTACCTTTGGTGGCGGACCAGGCGGGTCACGCCGACGATGCTGGCGACGATGACGCCCCCCCCACCTCCTTTGCCACCACAGCAGCAGTACCCCCGTCATATATATGATGACCTCACTCCTGCTGCGCGCTACGTGGCCGATGACATTGATCGCCGCATCGGTTAGGTACAGGAGGTTCAGCAGTGGATGATCGAGGTGATACAGGCGCTGGCACAGCGTTGGGGGTAGAGTTACGCGCACCACCAGGGGGCCACCACCGCCACAATGATTATGTTTCTATCTTACATTCATTAGACTTTTTTGCAGTTGTAATTTTTTTGTCATGTACAAACTGATTGCTATTATGCACTTGATCTTTTGTTTATATGTTGTCTGTTTTGAATGTTTAATTTTTTTTTGAACGGCCAACGAATCAATTTCCGAGCACTCTCGGGCACCCTTTTGGCGAATCAGGTACTCGAGAGTATCCGGGCCACCAATTGCCACCAATTCCCGAGAAAACCCGACCACTCACCCGCCCGAAGGCACGACAGTGAAATAATCGGTAAAACCGATTGGGATCAGGACCAAATAAAACTAACAACAAATTATAAATTGCAAGCCAGTAAAACCAATGAGATCCAAACAATAAATATCCGATTACAAATGTTAAAAATCACTCAACCCTTTCAATCCCAAACCAAATAAAACTTGCATGTTAAGAACCAAAACGATGCCACCTTGACCATCAACCACCATATTCGTATCGAAATTCGCGAATTCGTTCAATCTTTCTTCGACGAGGTCTTCTCCGTGAATAATTTATCCAATCACAGTGACAATCAAACAATTTTTTTTTGAACGGCCAACAAATCAATTTCCGAGCACTCTCGGGCACCCTTTTGGCGAATCAGGTACTCGAGAGTATCCGGGCCACCAATTGCCACCAATTCCCGAGAAAACCCGACCACTCACCCGCCCGAAGGCACGACAGTGAAATAATCGGTAAAACCGATTGGGATCAAGACCAAATAAAACTAACAACAAATTATAAATTGCAAGCCAGTAAAACCAATGAGATCCAAACAATAAATATCCGATTACAAATGTTAAAAATCACTCAACCCTTTCAATCCCAAACCAAATAAAACTTGCATGTTAAGAACCAAAACGATGCCACCTTGACCATCAACCACCATATTCGTATCGAAATTCGCGAATTCGTTCAATCTTTCTTCGACGAGGTCTTCTCCGTGAATAATTTATCCAATCACAGTGACAATCAAACACTTTATTAATAGGTTAAAGTTGGGATTACTTGATTAATTATAGTTTGATTAGGGTTATTACATTCTTTTTTAAATTTAAAAAGATTACAATAGATAAAGACCTTAAATAAATAAAAAAGTTAAAAAAAAAAGACGGGTTATTACGTTGTTTTTTAAATTTAAAAAAATTACAATAGATAAAGACCCTAAATAGATTAAAAAAAAGTTAAAAAATAAAAAAGTTAAATAAAAACACTTCAAAACAAACCAAAAAATCCAAAAAAAAAAACAAACCAAAACCTTCCCAACATAAGAATGTCCAGGTTCATCCCCCCTGTTGCCAAGCGCTTCGCTTTGCCCAAAGCGAGGCGCTTGGCCCCTTTTTTTCAAACTCTCATGCAACCTCATACTGAGGTTGGCCTTGATGTGACTGAAGCGCCTCGCTTTGGCCAAAGCGAGGCGCTTCAGAGTGGAGTTGAAATAGAAGAGAAGGGGGTGCCAATAGACAGACCCATATCATATATGTGCCACGATATAGTTACACACAATATTAAATAACAAATGAGTTATTTTATGGCTTCGTTGCACGGCTAAGTCGTTGGGGGTAACTTAGTTTTGATTTATTATGTACTAGGTTAGAGCCCTGCGTGTACACGCGGTACATGTCCATGTCAAATGAAAAAAATTCTATAAAGATTGTAGTATTCAATTTTCATTTATTGAAATTTTATTTATTCAAGCAGAAGATATGTAAATTTTATTTATTGAAAGTTACGTAATACAATTCGTATGAATTTTGGTTGATTGTAAATTATCATAAAAAAAGTTTAATGTTATCCAATAACAGATATATGAATCAACAAATGTTTGATGTGACGTGATTTAAAAACAAATAATGAAGACGTGATATTATTAATATGATTGAAAATTATTTTGAATATAGTATATATTTTAGGAAACTGTTAATTACTAACAAAATTTATTTTATTAATATAATTGAATGATTGAGAAATTTATCATTTATTTGCAAATGAATTTCAAGTAAATGCTAATTAATAAATTGTAATTTTCATAATAATTATATGATATACATTCATCTCTGCCAATAAAGTCCAATCAGAAATTAAAAATTCTTATTAATGTCAATAAATAACATTAAGACACTTAATAAATAACATTAAAACTGCTACAATCTCAATAAAATTTTATTAATTGCAATAAAGTCCAATCATAATTTAAAAATTCTTATTAATGTCAACAAATAACATTAAAACTCTTAATAAATAATATTAAAACTGCTACAATCTCAATAATGAATCATTCAAATCAATGACATTAAAAACATCCACGTTTCGAATTGCCTTACACATATTTAGTAATCATTATTAATTGTGATTGAAGTAATATAATTCTTTAACAAAAAGTAACATTTTGAAAATTTATATTATCATTTAATTTCGTTGTTAAAATAGGTTCAAAATTGTCATTTGTAAGAATAGAACATAGGTTCAAAATTGTCGTTTGATTATGTATCAATTGTCGTATCATGACAATTGATTATAGGAAAGTCGTAATATCAAAATTAAAGTCGGTCAACAATATTAGAACTAAATTTATAATATTAGTAATATCAATAAATAAGATTAAAAGTCTTAATAAATAACATCAAAATCATAATCAATCAATCAAATCAATGACATTAAAATCATCCGTCTCTCAAATTGCCTTACCCATTATCTACAAATTATTATTGTCATATTAAAATTAGGAAACTAAAAATTAGCATACGAATTTGAGACCATAATGACTTGAATCGTGTAATTGACAATTAATTAAAGGAAAGTCGTAATATCAAATTGAAAGTTGGTTAACAAAATTAAAAGTAAATTCGTAATATTAGTATTAGTAATATCGATAAATAAGATTAAAATATTAATAAATAACAACAAAATCATAATCAATCATCTAAATCAATGACATTAAAAACATCCGCGTTTCAAATTGCCTTACCAATTATCTACAAATTATTATTGACATCTTAAAATTAGCACATTTAAAATTATCACACTTGTTGAAATAATTTTGATGATTTTCATTTAATGACAATTCATTAAAGGAAAAACATAATATAAAAATTAAATTCAGTCAACAATATTAAACCGAAATTTGTAAAAGTAGTAATATCAATAAATAAGATAAAAATTTTCATAAAGAATATCAAAATCATAATCAATCATTCAAATCAATGACATTAAAATCATCCGCCTCTTAAATTGACTTAAACATTATCTAAAAATTATTATTGTCATATTAAAATTATTAGGAAACAAAAAATTAGCATACGAATTTGAGAAAAAGATGAGTTTAATTGTGTAATTGAAAATTGATTAAAAGGAAAAGTCGTAATATCAAAATGAAATTCGGTCAACAACATTAAAACTAAATTCGTAATATTAGTTCTAATAATATCGATAAATAAGATTAAAAATATTAATAAATAACAACAAAATCATTCAAAATCAATGACATTTAAAACATCCGCGTTTCAAATTGCCTTACCAATTATATACAAATTATTATTGACATCTTAAACTTAGCACAATTATTGAAATGATTTTGATGATATCGTTTAATGAGAATTGATCAAAGTAACGTCATAATATAAAAATTAAATTTGGTCAACAATATTAAACCGAAATTCCTAAATATAGTAATATCAATAAATAAGATTAGGAATATTAATAAATAACAACAAAATCATAACTTAATGAATTATGAAACGCATATAAAAATAGATAAATTATACAAATAGAAAGTATGCAATCAGACTTAAAATTAATGCTAAATGGTCAACAATTTTTTAAATGAAGTATAAAAATAGAAAGTATGCAATCAGACATTCAATTTTTAATTTTGTAGGAACAATCAACATTTTTTACTTTCAAGTTTAAATTTAGTAGAAAAAATTAACATTTTTGACCGAACATTATTTATTCAGTCAAAATAAAATTAAATAACAGTTATTATGATGCTAATCTAAATTCGGTAAATTGTTAAAAGATATTAATAAAAATAGAAAGTATGAAATTAGACTTAAATCTATGCTAAATGGTCAACAATTTTTGAAATGAAGTATAAAAATAGAAAGTATGCAATCAGACATTAAATTTTTTAATTTTAGGAACAATCAACATTTTTGACTTTCAAGTTTAAATTTAGTAGGAAAAATTAACATTTTTGACCGAACATTATTTATTCAGTCAAAATAAAATTAAATAACAATTATTATGATGCTAATTTAAATTCGGTAAATTGTTAAAAGATATTAATAAAAACAGAAAGTATGCAATCATACTTAAATCTATGCTAAATGGTCAACAATTTTCGAAATGAAGTATAAAAATAGAAAGTATGCAATCAGACGTAAATTTTTAATTTTGTAGGAATAATCAACATTTTTTACTTTCAAGTTTAAATTTTGTAGGAAAAATTAATATTTTTGACCGAACATTATTTATTCAGTCAAAATAAAATTAAAAAACAATTATTATGATGCTAATCTAAATTCGGTAAATTGTTAAAAGATATTAATAAAAATAGAAAGTATGCAATCAGACTTAAATCTATGCTAAATGGTCAACAATTTTCGAAATGAAGTATAAAAATAGAAAGTATGCAATCAGACATTGAATTTTTAATTTTGTATGAACAATCAACATTTTTTACTTTCAAGTTTAAATTTAGTAGGAAAAATTAACATTTTTGACCGAACATTATTTATTAAGTTAAAATAAAATTAAATAACAATTATTATGATGCTAATCTAAATTCGGTAAATTGTTAAAAGATATTAATAAAAACAGAAAGTATGCAATCAGACTTAAATCTATGTTAAATGGTCAACAATTTTCAAACTGAAGTATAAAAATAGAAAATATGCAATCAGACATTAAATTTTTAATTTTGTAAGAACAATCAATATTTTTTTTACTTTCAAGTTTAAATTTAGTATGAAAAAATAACATTTTTGACCGAACATTATTTATTTAGTCAAAATAAAATTAAATAACAATTGGTATGATGCCAATCTAAATTCGGTAAATTGTTAAAAGATATTAATAAAAAGAGAAACAATGCAATCAGACTTAAATCTATGCTAAATGGTCAACAATTTTCGAAATTAAGTATAAAAATAGAAAGTATGCAATCAGACATTAAATTTTAAATTTTGTAGGAACAATCAACATTTTTGACTTTAAAGTTTAAATTTAGTAGGAAAAATTAACATTTTTGACCGAACATTATTTATTCAGTCAAAATAAAATTAAATAACAATTATTATGATGCTAATCAATTCGGTAAATTGTTAAAAGATATTAATAAAAAAAGAAAGTATGCAATCAGACTTAAATCTATGATAAATGGTTAACAATTTTCGAAATGAAGTATAAAAATAGAAAGTATGCAATCAGACCTTAAATTTTTAATTTTGTAGGAACAATCAACATTTTTGACTTTCAAGTTTAAATTTAGTAAGAAAAATTAATATTTTTGACCGAACATTATAATACTTCAATTCAAAAAAAGTTACATTTAGATGGTGGGTAAGCGGGTAACAAGCTGCGCCGCTATCCCCTTTTGAATCGCAAAGCCTATCCTGCTAAAGACAAACCCTTGGTTCTTAGGGTTCTGCGAGTCACAGTGGACCACCTTCTGCACTCGTTACAAAAACCGTACTGCCTCAGGGGCCAGAGAGCCAAATGTGTCAAAAGCAAACGGCAAGAACACATGTTGATTCTCTAAACAGGCTGCTCCGTGCTTAGCAACCTTCTTAGCTTCTGCCCTCAAAACTGACTGCCCCGGTACAAAGCCGATGTGTCACAAACCTACGAAGGGGGAAACCCTGTCAGGTCAACACAAGCATGTTTTCCCCCAACCCATCCAAACACAAGAACATCCGTCGAATGCAAGGTAGATCTCCCCTCCCGCAGATCAGTCAGAAAATTGACCGGTACTTCTTTCTTGGCTGAAACCCCCGCACTTCGAAGCACATCCCATATAACATCTCTGACCAAATCATGGCAGTACTTGAACCCCGGCAATTCCTTGCAGTGGAGCGCATGCTCGCCAAATTTATCCAAACATGCTCTTTTGTAAATGGGGCATGGTTCATCCGGGGGGAACAGAGGTATCATGAGCCGGTATTTGAGAATAGCCATGTATTCGATCGCCAACATCCGGTGCCCAAGCCCTTCAATGGGCACGACAGTAAGAAAATCTTGAACATGAGCCTGTTGAAGACATGCAAAAAAAAAAAAAAAAAAAACCACATCGCGGTAGTACATTTAAAAGTCACGAAAAAGTTACATGGTTGTATACACGAGCAAAGTTATTAAAAAAAATAACACCAAAACGTATATAAAATATAAATGACGGTCGTGCATGACAACGAATCTGTTTAAACGTAGATAAAAAAACCACGTTGCAATGGTGCATTTAGAGATGGGAGTCAGGCAATTTAAAATCCCAAAGTAAAAAATTAATTTAAAGCAGCTGGTTGGTATAAAAACGTTACAAAAATTCAAAAGAAAAAAACATTGCAATAGTGTATTTAGAGAAGAGATCTGAATGATTTAAACAACTTGTAGGGTTAGAAACAACATTACGAAAATTCAAATCGAAATACAGATAAAATTAACTTGCGTGAAGCGTTGATATAAAAAAAATACCCATTACTTATCACGTAACAGAAAAATCGTTAAAAGCTCAAAATGAAAACATTATTAACATTTGTGGTGTAAATTAGTTATGAAAAAATAAATAAATAACAAATGTATACCTTTATTGAAGTTGAGGGGTCAATGTTCAACTTATTAATAATTATGGGGTGTAAACATAAATTAGGCACTATAAAGCAAAAAAAAAAAAAAAAAAAACTATTCATAACCCGCCACAATTGTAACATATAACAATTACATGTAAGAGGGCGTTTGGGGTTGAGTTTTGAAATATAATTTTTGATTATTGCGTTTTGAAAACGCAAAAAAATCATTTTTTTCCCCTTAGGTTGAACAGTGGTGGTTTGGAGTGAATGGTGATTTTGATTTATGGTGTGTGAGTATACTCCCCCCCGCCCAACCAAAAAAAAAAAAAAAAAAAAAACCTACTCTCAAATCCAACTTGGTAAAATTGTGCTAGAACCCGTGACACGAACCCGGGTATCCCTACCTGAGACACCGGCGACGATGTCCCCTAACGGGCTAACGAGTAAGAGGTATCCAAAACCGATTCATGTGGCGGCCCAACCCCTTAATAAAGTATATAAAAGTTATACATATAATGTGGAATTAGGTGAAATTAGGCTTACAACAAAAGAGTTTTTTCTTTTTTTCTCTAGCTCCTAAAAAATAGGAGGGCGGCGACGGCGAAAAGGTTTTCTCATCAGAATTTCGCATGGCGGCAAGAGAGAAGTACAAGGAGAATACATGGTACGATGTCCCCGCAAGGAAATAAAGACGATCGATGCATGGCGAAGCTTCGAAACAGAAAGAACAAGTCGTCACAAAATTCTTTGTGTCCAACCTTCCGGGTGGATGTGCATCTGCGGATCTTGTGGGAGTGCTGAAGGGATTTGGTAACATTCAGACAACGTATATTGCTAGAAAGTTCGACAAACTTGGTAAGCGTTTCGGATTCGTGTCTTTTGTTAATGTGAGGGATCCGGTGGGATTAGAGGCTGATATGAGGGACGTTTGGATTGGGTCGTACAAACTGTTTATCGCTTTGGCTCGGTTTGTTGATGGTGAGAAAATTAACTGGAAGGCCGACAAACGGTGGGTTCCGGCGAAAGATGTGCAGGAAAAAACGACTCAGGTTAACGATGGGGTGGAGCCGGAACCGAAGGATGATGTTAATATGGCTGAGAAAGATACGGGAGGGGGTAGAACGTTTAGAGATACGTTGTTGAACATAGAGCCGATGAGATCGGAGAAGTGCATGGAGGTGGCAGTTGAGTCGAACGTTCAAGGGAAACTGCCGTGGGATGGTTGTAGTGCTGTGGGTAGGGTGATGGATTTTCAGAAACTGACCAAGCTTAGGGTGTGGCTTGACTTGGTTGGTTGTGCTAAGGTGGGTATTCGCTATGTTGGAGGTTTATGGGTTTTGTTGGTGTTTGAGTCGGATTTCTGCATGGATGGTTTTCTACGTTCAAAAGATGTATGGAAGGTTTGTTTCGAGAGATTGGAGGCTTGGGATAGTCAGATAATTCCGCACGAACGAATTGCCTGGCTTAAAATCTATGGTTTACTTGTTGCGCTATATGGTAGTGACGTGGCTAATGACATTGGAGCTAAATTTGGTGAGGTGATTCAAAAGGAGGAAGTAAATGATTCAGTGGTGGATTTGTCATTTGTGATGGTTGGAGTTCTTTGTGATACAGTGAAAAGAATAACTAGAGTTCTTGAGGTAACGTGGAGGGATGTGAGGGTTGAAGTTTTAGTGGAAGAGGAGGGTGGTGAATGGGTGCCGGAGTGTGTGGAGGAAGAATTGGTTGGCTCGGAGGAGGATACCGGCACGCATGCTGATGAAGGCATGACTGATATGAATGAGGATATGGTTGACGTGAATGGTGAATGTGATTTAGATAATGCAAATGGGGAGGAAGGGCAGTTTGGTGGTTATGAAGATCATGGGGGGGAATGTAATAGTTTGGGACAGAAACAGCATGAGGAAGCAAGGTTTAATCAACCTTTGGAGGATGGAGGTGGCGACGTGGTGGGCAACAAGGTTAAGAAGGCGAAAGGATACCGGAAAAAAATGAGAGCTCAGAAATCTCCTTCGCCGTTGGGCCAGGAGAGACCGAAGAAACGTGCTAGGGAAGGGGATGATCCGTATGATTTGGATAGATTCATTTGGGCGTTAAATGGTGACGGGAGTGACAAAGATGGGCAGGTAGAACAGATGCCAGGGCTGGATTCTGCGGTTGTAAGGGAGGATATGCCGAACAGTCATGAAGATAATACTAATAATAATATTGTTGTTGATGGAGAGGTGTTAGAAACAGTGAGTCTTGGCAAGGTCTTAGGCGCCGAGGACTTAGACAAGTTTGAAGATTCGGTGGCTCAGGTCATTTTAGAAGAAGGTTTTCAACCGGGTTATCAATGAATGTGTTATCTTGGAATGTTCGAGGACTGGGTTCGATAGGTAAAAGTACGTGGTGCCGTAAAATGAAGACGGAGAATGAAGTTCAGTTCGTTATGTTACAGGAGACTCAATTTGAATCGCTTGAAGGGTTTGATGTTAGTAGGTATTGGGGTTCGTCTGAGTTCGAATTTGAGTATGTGGATGCTTCGGGTCGCTCTGGGGGGCTTATCTCTGTATGGGATCCTAAGTTGTTTGTTAAAGATGTGGTTAGGAAATAGAGGAATTTGCTATTTGTTTCTGGCCATCTGAAGAGCAATGGTAGAAGGGTTAATTGGTTAAATGTTTATTGTCCGCAACGGTTACAAGAGAAGCGAGCGGTTTGGGACCTTATGAAAGGTATGATTACGGGTGATGATGGTTATTGGATAGTCGGGGGGGATTTCAACTGTGTTAGAGATCGCGATGAACGTAGAAATTCTAGATTCGATGTAGTATCCTCGCATGAGTTCAATGAATTTTTAGACGCTACGGGTTTGTATGAATTTAGCCTCAAGGGTCGCAGATACACTTATATGGTTGGAGATAAATTGAGCCGTATCGATAGAATTTTTGTAGACTGGACGTTTTATAACGACTGGCCGAACGCGGAGTACCGGGCGTTGGAGAGGGATGGATCGGATCATTGTCCTCTTTTGTTGAAAATTGAAACTCGGAATTTTGGAGCTAAGCCGTTTAATTTCTTTAATTCTTGGTTTCATAGAGAAGGTTTGGATGATATTGTTAATAGTTCGATGGCCGAGCTTGATTTGGATGGTGAACCAGATGTGGTGCTATTGAAGAAGTTCAAGATTCTTCGAGATAATATAAAAAAATGGATTGAAAAAGTGAAGGTTGATGAAATGTTGGAAGAGAATGTGTTGAAGACTGAGATCGCCGATTTAGAGATTCTTTTAGAGTCTAGAGATTGGAGCGAAGAGGAAACTTGGGTTTATGAAGAGGCGAAGTGCCGAGTGAATCAGTTGGAATTTTTGAAGTTAAAAGATTTGAAACAAAAATCCAGAGCTCGGTGGGCCAAAGATGGAGATGAGAATTCTAGATTTTTTCATGGTGCGATTAATAGCAGGAAAGTGTCGAATGGCTTTACGGGTTTGTTTATTGATGGGGAGTGGGTGACTAAGCCAAAAATGATCAAGTTGGAGGTTCTTCGGTTTTTTAGAAATAAATTTGTGGAGGTAAATCCGATTAGACCAAAGCTTAATTGTTATGGTTTGAAGGTTCTCTGTGATGAGGAGGCGGCTAATCTTATTCGTCCTTTTGAGGAGAAAGAAATTAAGGAAGCGGTTTTCCAATGCGGTAGTGATAAAGCTCCTGGCCCTGACGGGTTCAACTTCAGGTTTATTAAGAGGTATTGGGAGGTTTTCTCTAATGATTTTTTTCTTATAATGAGGAATTTTGCAGCTACAAGGAATATCAATCGGGGAGTCGGGTCTTCGTTCATCACTTTAATTCCTAAAGTGAAGGATCCGGTCAACCTGGGAGAGTATCGTCCTATAAATTTGATAGGGGTGGTGAGCAAGGTGATATCTAAAGTTATGGCGAATCGGTTAAAGATGGTAATGGATAGTATTATTAGTGAGAATCAGTCGGCGTTTGTTGCGGGTAGGTATATTCTTGATGGGCCGTTACTTACAAGCGAAGTGCTTTCATGGGCTAAGAGGAGTGGGACCGAGTTATTCCTTTTCAAGATTGATTTTGAAAAAGCCTACGATAACGTCAACTGGGGGTTTTTATTATCGGTTATGCGGCAGATGAGGTTTCCGGACCTGTGGTGTGGTTGGATTGAGGGCATTCTTAAATCAGCTCGCTCTTTGGTTCTTGTTAATGGTTCGCCAACCTTCGAGTTTAATTGTGGGAAGGGTATTCGTCAGGGGGACCCTATATCGCCTTTTCTTTTTATTATTATCATGGAAGCTCTGTCGGGGATGATTAGAAAGGCGTGTGATGTTGGGGTGTTCCATGGGGTTGGTCTTCCGAATGATGGGCCGGTTGTTTCGCATTTATTGTATGCGGATGATGCTATGGTTATGGGAGTTTGGTCGGAAGAGAATTTTAAGTGTCTTAGACGGTTGTTGCGTGTTTTCCACATGTGTTCGGGTCTTAGAATTAACATTCATAAGTCCACGTTATATGGTGTGGGAAAGAGTGTATAAGAGGTGGGGAGTAAGGCGAGTGGGATGGGGTGTAGGGCTGGGATCACGCCTTTCACTTATCTTGGGATCCAAGTAGGGGCTAATATGAGTAAGATTAGTAATTGGGAACCGGTGGTGAATGTTTTTAAGAAAAGGTTGACGAGTTGGAAATCGAAGGTGTTGTCTATTGGCGGCAGGTTAACTCTGATAAAATCGGTCTTGGAAAGTTTACCATCTTATTATTTTTCTATGTTTAAAGCGCCAATAGGGGTTATTAATACGTTGGAAGGTTTAATAAGAAGATTCTTATGGGGTGGAGACGAGGTCAATAAGAAAGTTCATTGGGTGGCTTGGGATATAGTGACTAAGCCTATTAATAAAGGTGGGTTGGGTATTCGTAAGCTTGCGGATTGCAATAACGCTTTCTTGGTGAAGTGGTTATGGCGATATAAACATGAAAGTGGTTCCATGTGGAGAAGAGTGATTGATGCTATTCATGGGTCCAAGAGGAAGTGGGATGTTTTTCCAAACAATTCTAGGTACTCTGGCACGTGGACAAAGATGGTTAAAAGTAGTGTGAGATTGAAGGTGGGAGGGGTTAGTAGTGTGGATATGATTCGTGGGGCGCTTGGAAACGGAGAAGATATTCATTTTTGGATAGATGCGTGGGCTGACCAGAAACCATTGAAATATTTATTTCCAGATTTATTTCGCTTGGAGAAACAAAAATGGTGCAAGGTGCGTGATCGTCTTAGCAGAGGAGAGGCTGGTCACTTGTTAACGTGGAACTGGAAGAGGAGGCCCAGCTCGATAGTGGAGGCCCAGCAGTTGGTTAATTGTGTGAATTTGGTTGGGCTTCAAACATTGGGCTCTAATAGGGATACTTGGATTTGGAGTAATGGCTCGGCCTAGGGTTTTTCTGTGGTGGAAGTGAAGAGATGGTTGGAAGCTAGTATAAATAATCCAAGTATTGAATTTTATAGTTGGACTAAATGGTTGCCTATCAAATGCAATGTTTTCATGTGGAGGATGCTTTTGGATAGGATTCCGACTAAAATGGCCTTATTGAGAAGAAATATTAATGTGGGGAGTTCGCTTTGTATTATGTGTGAAGATCAAGAAGAAAGCGTAGATCACTTATTTACAGGGTGTATTGTGGCGAATGGTGTGTGGAATGGGATCGCTAATTGGGTCAAGCTTCCGTGTTTTTATCTCTTTTCGGTTAAGGATATTCTGAAGATTGTTTCCTATTCGAAGTGGTCAGGGATTAAAAAAATGGCGCTTCAAGGTATTTTGGTTCTAACTTGTTGGCGGCTATGGAAGGCACGGAATGAGAAGATATTCAAAGATTCAAGCAGGAATGTTGCTGATATTGTTTCGGATATTAAAGCGTTGGGTTTTATTTGGTTCAATAATAGATGTACTAAGGGTTCGGTGGGTTGGAATGACTGTAAAAATTTTAGTATTGATGTGATGTAATTGGTTGTAGTGGGCTCTCCGTCTTGGAGATCCCCCGTTTGTGTGTTTGTGTTTAATGAAATTTGCCTTCAAAAAAAATAATAAAATTGATATTTGGCATGTATATTTATTTATGCATAAGCTAAATACAAATGCCCCCGCTTCATTTATACGAATGTTATCCATCTATGTTTGATGATTTATTTTCACAACTTAACTCATTAATGCTAGCCTTTTTGAAATGGGGGTAATATGAGAATATGACCAGAAAACACATCAACATCACCTTTCTTAATAACACCTAATTACGCACACCTCATGTCAACAACCTCCCACCTAACACTCCCAAGTCCACTTTGTCAACATGTTCTCGTCACTGGCCCCCTTTGCTCAAACCAAACATCCTAAATCTGAATCATCTATTTGTATTGTTGATGCCTTCTTCTCATTCTTCTATCTCGCTTCTTATGCATTCCTACCGATCAACGTAAGAGTCGTTACTTAGGTGTTTAGTCTCTAAATCATAATTGTTTTCGGAACTTTAGATCCTAAATTGTTAAGCTTGAAGGTAAGATTAATAGATTAAAATTCATTCCCAAAATATGTATATTTTCTATGCAATTCACACTATATTACATGTTTACTATAAAAGTCTATATATTTACATGTTGGTAATGAACAATAGATTAATTATAGTTAGGTTTGAAGGTTTTCGGTTCAAGTTTTACATAAAACACGATTAAAGAAATTCACATTTACCAATGAAGTTGTGGCCATCGACAAAGACAAAATCTTTAAAATCCGCTCGATTTAGAGATTTTATGTTCAGTTCTTACACACTACATTATTAAAAAAAATTTGCCACTAAAAAAACAATAGATTAATCTTAGTTATAGAAGTCAACTTTCTTCAATAGAAAATTATTTGGTAAAAAAGTCTTCATGAATTATGTAAACCCTTAAACTTATACGCCATGCAATCATTTTGATATTTGTTTTGTCGCATTAAGCATTGAAAGATGTAAGTTGTGCATCATGGGTTGTACCACAGTTACCATGATGCCGACCTCCTTTTATCAATTAATATCACAGCAACTAGTGTTATAGTGGAGGGGTCCATGACATGTACAAACCGGTATTTTGCATAAGAAAAGAGGAGCCATATTATGTCGACTTTAGGTGAAAACAGCTAAGATTGTGGACCCAAAATCAATTAAAAATCAGTCACGGGATTGGGTCCGAATCATCAATGTAACTCCTTTGAATCGAATGCTCGTATAAAACAAAAGTGATTGAATTATAACAAGTTTGTTTCCTTTCTTTCTTTTTTCTTTCTAGCAAGTTAACTTAAATTGGAATATAGCTAGATTGAGTCACGAATTAGAGCATTCACTTTTTTTTAACAACCAATAAATCACTGTTAAGAGTACTGTAATAGTAGGAGCATGTAATGTAAATTTTGATGTAATGTAAATTGGTTTTGGTTGTTTTACGGTGATCTCTATCTTGGAGATTTTCGCGTGTTTTTATGAAAGTTGCACTTCAAAAAAAAAAAAAAGTAGGAGCATGTGCAATGTGTTATATCCAAATTGAAATTGTCTGATTATTATTTTCATGTCAAATTATTGTTTATAATAATATAATTTATCTACAAATGATAAATAAATAAAATCATAAGATATTGTTGTTACCAGGCTGGCAATAACATCACTACTAAAAAAAGGGTTAGTAGTTTTCTACAAAAATTTCCAACAAATTTCCCACAAATTTTATTTGCGACAAGTTTGCTACTAATTTCCGACAAAAAGTAGAAATCATCTTCATCCATCAACTTTTTGACAAATAAGATACAATATAATAATTTATCGCAATTTCAACGTAAGTTTAAAGACGTTTTCGACAACTTTTCGACAAAAACATATTTTTTACTAATTGTTATTTCTTTCTTTGTTTATATAAGTAAATTAATAAATTTTAAAATATAAAATATTAGTTTGTCGCAATTTCGTTGCAACTTTAAAGACGATAATGACCATTTTTGATATATTTCAGATAAATTTGGTTATCGAAAACCTGACAGTTTGAGTTCTATTGCGGAGATCAAGGTTGAAAACTTTTTGATAACCTTTTTTTCTGTTTTCTGGTTAACAACACTATGAGCCAAACAAAGTGGCAAATGATAAAGTTAAAACATTTTAATTTGAAAAGTTAAAAAATGGTTTAATTAATGGTTAAAAACAAAAAATATTTAACCAATAATAGAACACACACAACTTTTTTTTTTTTTTTACAGTGCTAGCTCGCATACACGTTAATTCTACTAACAGACTATATATTTTTTTGTCCATCACGGGTATTAAACCTTCATCACATAAAAACTTAAAATCTTATGTAAAATCTTGATATTACTAGACCAAAAGCCATTTAGTACAAAAATGAAGTAAATATGAAAACAAAATAAACACTGGGACCTCTTAAAAGTGGATGCTTAAAGGCATTTTTGTCAAAACCTCCTATATGATTAGAAGGACCGCACTCGATGAAAAACACAAGTTGGGCACATGCTTAAAGAGCTTGCATTTATAGATGTGTTTGATTGTAATCGTACTTGGTCAAGTTTTTAACTTTTTATGGATTAATATTTTAGCCTAAATCTTTTCATAAGCTTTTTTCTGCTTATGATCCTAACAAGCAATATTACTAGATTAACTTGTAAGACTGAGCGGAGAGGGGGCGGGAAGGGGGGAATACCGCCGCAACATGGCGTGGAAGCAGCGTGGAGGGGGGGGGGGGGGGGGGGGGGGGGGGGGGCGGGAGTGATCTCACCGGCGTGGGGGAGATATTAATGCCACTTGGCAGTTTTTGATTGGGGCTTGATTTAATTTTGTTACCGTTTAAAAAAAAAAAAAAAAAAAAAATCAACCGTTGGGTAACGGCTATATTTTAAAAAAAAAAATTTATTATATATATATATATATAACAATAAATCCAATACACACACACTCCTTTTTTTCACAAAATCTTCACAATACTACCATATATTTTCAAAAAAAATTGCAAGATGTCGAGCGATTCTTCGAGTTCAGACGATATGTTTGATCAACTCGCTTTGGATGACTTGAGCGAAGGTGCCGCAGAAATGTTAATGGCGACCGTTCAGAACGTCGTTAAAGCTATAGCGGACGACGAAGGGACCTCCGAACCACCCAAGCGTAGAAAGTATATCATTCGTGAACGACAAACCGGAAATGAGTTATTGGTACGTGATTACTTCTCACCCGAATCAACATTCGATGAAAGAAGTTTTAGGCGTCGTTTTCGTATGAGTCGTAATTTATTTTTAAGAATAACAAATGATTTGGAAAATAAGTTTGATTATTTCAAACAAAGGCCCGATGCACGTGGTCAGATGGGATTTACCGCGATGCAAAAGGTCACAGCCGCGCTTCGATCGTTGGCTTACGGAATGACTTCCGACATAATGGATGAGTATCTAAGGATGGCCGAGCGAACGGCTAGAGAAAGTACTCAGTTTTTTTGTGCGGGCGTCATTGATTTATATTTAAAAAGATATTTGAGAAAACCAACATTTAGTGACGTCCACCAACTTTTAGAGTTTCACGAAGAAAAACATGGTTTTCCCGGTATGCTCGGGAGTTTAGATTGTATGAAATGGGAGTGGGAAGTTTGTCCAACTGAGTGGCAAGATTACCCATCTGACGAAGACGATAGCGATAACTAAAATGTATTTTTTTAATGTTTTTATTAAAATTTCATGTATTTTTGGTTTGTTAGTGTTTTTTTTTATTTAACTTTGTAGTTTATTATGAATTAATATTATGTTTTTTAAAAATTTTGTTTTATATTTATTAAAAAAGAAAATTAAAAACAAGAAAAAAAAAAGAAAAAAGAAATGCCAAGTGTCACTTCCCCCCACCTCTTCCCCCCCTTCCACTCCCCACAATTATTTTCCCCCCCACAAGGGCCCCACAAGTGCCACATGGCGCTTCCCCCCACCTCTTCCCCCCACCACTCCTTATAGTCTAAACAAGTGAAATTACTAAAAGGGTTAATGAAATTTCTCTGATAAGTCTCAAAAACTTTAGCCATGTTGTCGTCTTATGTTTCTAAAGGAACAACTTCATAGATCCAACTCCTTTTGTGAACAAAATGTTTTTTTTTTTTTTTTTTTTTGAAGAAGAAGAAGAAGAAGAAAGGGGGTGGCGGCACAACTTGTTGCCCGTCTACCTTCTATTGTGATGTAACTTTCGTATTTCGATTTAATAAAATTATTGGTCACCATTGATTATAATTTTTTTTTTTTTAAATCAAGAAGAATTGAAATTTTATTCAACCAAATAAAAATTTTCCGGGACTAGACAGAAAGTGACACCAACGTTTTTTACTAGTAATTATTACTACTCCTAATCTACTTTACACCAATTGTTCTACCAACACTGTCACATTCAAGTTTTAACATTTGTCCCCAGTTTTGACAAACACTAGAATAAAATGCTTACAACACAGAAGTAAATACCATGCCAACAAACTAAAAGTAAACTGAGCATATCACACAAACATTATATATTGAAAGAATGAAGATAACACACAAGAGAATAAAAATAAATAAATTACAGACCTTACTATATATCTTTTGCAAGTATGAGTATTCAAGTGTAGGCTTAAAGTTTCCACAGTTGTTTTCCCACCCTCATTTGCGTCAATCAAGCATATGGCATATCCAAAAGCTAGTCGATGACCAAAAAGCAGCTAATCGTCACCGAATGACGAACTCAATAATTACGAAGTTGAATGACTTGCTTCCAATAGGAAAAAAAATATCGTCACCAAGCAATGCACATTGTTTTAATTTCTCTTGACTCTCCAGTAAGTGGGCCGACCATGACTGCAACCATTGAAGATAACCATAAAACTTTATTTTCCAAAACAACTTTCTTAGCTTATTATCTTAGCTTGTTTCGAATAAAAGTGTAAACCTTAAAGATCAAGAGAATGATTAATACGAAGTCCTAAAATTCTCGCTGAGATATCTTGGTTTTAGACTTCGTATTAACTTATGTTGTTTCCAGGGCCGGTTATGAGGGGGTGCGGGGAGGAATCCCGGCCCGGGCCTAATTTCTAGAGGGGCACTTTGAGCTATGATGAGTGTTTTCTTTCTGTAATTATTTACTTTCTATTTTCGACCCAAAAAACGATCTCATCTTGAACAAAACTGGTTATAAACACAAGAAGGTGAAGAGTAAAAAAAGAAAGACGATAAGTCATAAATGAAAAACTAGATTGGAAGAATACGACAGACAAAAAAGAGTTGAAGTGTGTTACTTGAGATTTTTATTGTGGTACAATAATTGTGCAGCCTTTGCAGTAAATTTTAATATCTTGTAGTACCACAAAACAGTTATTGTCCAACGTTTTTGCACATAGTGCAAGTCAAATTCATTTTATTAAAAAACTTTTGAAGTCTAAACATAAAATAATGACCCTTCAAATTATTATAGAATTTTAAGAAATGGTGGTTTTTTATGAGCCAATTAGCCAAACATATTAATTTTTATAATTATTACGACACTTTCAGTTCTACATCCGGTTCGACCGGGCCAACTAGTAAACCGGTAACGAAACCGGTTCACAGTCTGCTTCACTTATAAAAACATTGCTTAAAAAACCTAAGACTAAGGAGCACATATTTCGTTCGGCTTGGGCACCTGAATTTTCAGAGACGAACCTGGTTTGTATATATTTTTCATCTGAAACAAACAAAAAGACTTACACACTAGTCATTTCAACACGCCTTAATGTGAATTTTTTTTTGCATAAATAGGCTTTTTTTTATAGTGGGTAAGTGTTTCTAGGTAGGTTGGGACAAAAAAAGCACAAATAGGTAAGTATCAAACTCAATTGGCGACATTCAATAAAGATTTTTGAATGTATCTAATCCGAATGGCAACATTGAATCAAAATTCAATGTAACAAACCCATTTAGCGACATTGAATTAATAATATTTGAAAGTGCTGTTAAAAAAATATATTTGAAAGTATATAATTAAGTTGGCGACATTGAATTAACAAACCCAATTAAATTGGCGACATTGAATTAACAAACCCATTTAGCGACTTTCACAATTAATAATATTTGAAAGTATGAGGTCAAATTGGCGACATTGATTAGGGTTTATCAGTGTATCTAAATGGGTTGGCGACAATGAATTGAATTAGGGTTTAGGAAGGTTGGTGACATTGAATTATTTACTCGTATTATTTAACAAACACATGTTGCGTTTGTATTTTTAAATCTCATAATTTAATTTTGAGGGTCTGCCAATTGGTTTCAAGACTTTCACAATAATTGTACTAAGTCGCCAATTGGTTTCAAGACTTTCACAATAATTCTAAAATTTTTCAGCTATTTAAGGGTTAGACCCCAAGCCAAAATGGGCATAACCTTTTTCTTAGAAAACCTGCTTCCCCCCACAACCACCACTCTTAAAAACAACCTTTTTCTTAGAAAACCCTGCTTACCCCCAAAACCTTCCAACCACAACCGATGGCTACATTCTGTCCATACCTGGTTAGATTATACTGGGGTGGTCATTTTTCATACATTAACGGGGCTGTTCAACGTGATGATTCTCTAGTAACAACTAGCTTTATCATGCGAGTGGAGATGTCATTTGAAGAACTAGTTGAAGCCGTATGCAGTCATATTAACATTAACAAACAATCGGTTACTGTTCAACTACTGCTTGCTTTCACTTTCCAAGGGTCCTCTCAAACATCCAAGATCTTCAACGACGATGGGGTTCGAATGATGGACTATCTGGCCGTAGAGGCACGTGGCCATTTTGTTGCGGAGATCTACGTTGAATGGCAAGAAGCTCCTCCATTACAGCATATTAGTTTTACCAACCTGTTGCGTGACGTGGCCAACGTAAATGTTGATGCACCCTTTGGGTCTCAGCATGATGCGGAATCAATCCAAGTTGATGCCGGGTAACGACCAAAACGACGAGGTAGGTTCCCCACTGACAGACGAAGAAACAGTTGCGGTACCTCAATATGTTGCCGGTAACGACCAGAACGACGGCTTCGATGACTCCGGAAGCGGGGACTCTGAAGACTCGGAAGACAGTCATCGCTCAGCACCCGTATCAGATGACAATTCCTCTGAAGAGGAGGCCGCAGCCAGTCAGGGGCCCCCGGTGACCGAACCAAGTGACGGATTAACTCTCAAGTTACGTCCACATCTGTAACATCCCAAAACCATTCGTTCGTCTAATTATGACATTAGGCGTGATTAGAAAAATAATAAAACGAGACTTAAACAATAACAATGAGGGTTATGTTCTAATACGGAATAACCTAGTTAATAATATTTTTTTTTATATGAATACAAGGTGTTTGAAACTAGCTTAATTAGTTAGTTTTAATACGAAAATGTCAGTGGCCTAACTAGAGGGACTATAGTTGCCATCTAGCCAAACATGAAATGTTAAAATGGTAACATAAGTGTTAAGACACACACTTGTGTGTGTGGGTCGATTCTTTCATCAGGAGAATCATCTCCTTCATGAACCAAACCCTAAACTACAAGAACAAGGCCAAATTCAAGCTTAATCAAAGGGGTTTTTAGTGCATTAGCTAAAATCCGAATCATCTAAGCCTAACACACAACAAGGTATCTTTTTTTTGGTACAATTTGATGTTAAAATCCATTTTTGATTTGGATGATAAACTAGGGTTTTGATGAAAACGTGGAATTTATGGTTAGTATAGGTTGCCCTAGTCTTGGGGAGCCTTAAACATGTATAAATTGGTTACAAATCACCCTTAGCATGTGTGTTTGATTATGTTCATATGAGTATGTTAATATGTGAAAATTGGGGTTTACCTCTAGGTTGGAACCCTCTATGTTTAAATGATTTAGTTGACTCTTAGGAGTTGTTATAATGAGGAATTTAGGCTAAAAAGTCTAAATAACATGATATGATGATTATTAGGTAGATGGGTATGTTTTGATAAACTTAAACTCATGAAAATTAAGTGAATTTGGTGGGTGCACACCAAGTGTTTGATGAAATGCCTCAATAGTCTTGTTTGCAAATTGAGGTGATAACTTGATTTGGGTAATCATGGAATTACCCGCATATAAAACGTGAAACACATGTTTAAAAGATGAATCACACCATACATGAAAAGTATAGCCAAATGATAACTGGGAAAACGAAATAATGGTGTGAATAAACTCATGAGATGTGTTAGTTATTGGATATGATGACTAACTTAACTAATCTTATGAGTATAGTAAAGGTTGATCTTGTCAAGCTAGGTGCAAGCTTGGATGGAATGGATTAACGAACAAAACGGGTCAAGCGGATATGAGCCTAAAGTGCAAGTAAATGGGAATGAATACAAGTAAGTTTTACTTACACTAGTAGTCTATAACATGGCTTAAGTTTCGTATATATTGGTTATAAATCTCATGTATGTATTAAAGGTAAACCCCGAGGGGTGAAATGTATTAAATGAGTTGCCTCACATGAACTCATAACAAACAAGGTTTATGACATATATTTGAAACAATGAGTTGTGACCAAATGGTGAAATTCATCAAACGGGTCAATCAATAATGAGATGTGGAAAATGATGTTTTAATCCAAATGGAATCAATTGAATGAAATTGTTAAGCATGATGTTAAATGGGTCAAGTTGTATCACTTGAACCATATGTAAAAACTTGTGTAATACAGTATCTTGAACTATGGGTCTAAACGGGTCAAATGGTGAAGACCTCACCATTTGAGTCCAACACTTGATGCTTGTATTCAAAGCGTTAAGATTTATGAGGTTAAACGGATCAAATGGCAAGGTTTTACCATTTGAGTTCTGAGAAAATAATGTGTCTAGTTAGAAAGCACGCAGGTACATGCACTTGCGCACACACGCTTGATGCTAAGAATCATGGATGCTAAGCACAAGTTATGGATATGATCAAGTCCACCCGGTAAGACTGTAGCTAATTAAACGCCTTCGGGCAAGGAAACAAGAGTATTAAAACTACCCACATGAAGCGTGTGTGCAAATCAAGTATGTTATCTCCCTAACTCTGTCTAATGCGCGCAAACGCGCTTAGAATCTACTAAACAAGTGAAAACTTGAGAAAGGATGAAACTCTAACTCCGGAAGGACTTAGAGGTTTTTAAACAATTCATTGAGTTAAAAACATTGGATTTGAAACAAGAAGTTTCGCCACGAATGGCTAAATCGAAAGATTTGACCATGAGGGGCATTTTGGGGATTTAAAGGATTAAAAAAGGTTGATTCTAGGAAACTAAGTCATAATGAAACAAATCGGACAAAAGCTTTTGTTGATCAAGTGTCTAATGACTTGACAACTTAAACGGTATGCAATTTAAGTAGTCAAAAGTGTCTTGTTTGATTCAAGGCCTTAACGGGTCGATTTGGGTGAAAATCGACATAAACACTTAAAACTATGAACCGGGTCATAGCATCATGAACCGGACTATAATTTCAGTCAAACAAAGGTTTATTTAGTCGGCAAGTCAATACTTAGGCTTCGGGAATCATCAAATGCGGTTGCGACATGATTCCCATGCTTAAAAACCACCAAAATTACATCAGAAACTGTGCGCGGCCGCTCACAGAGACCGCGCGGCCGCGCACAGAGAACGGCATGACGACACGATCTTTAAAATTGCATATAAAATCTTAGAAAAATCTTTAGGAGGCGTTCTTTATATTCCTGGAAAGCTCTCGGAGCGTAGAACAATTCTTCTTTGAAAGTCGAAGTCGGATTTTGGGTTTTAGAAGGGGTAAAAGCGATCCGAACAGCTGCTGCGCAAAAGTTGCAGCAGTTTGTTCTCCTGATAAAGGGCCGTTTGGCCTGGTTCGTTCCGTTTCGACGTGTAACGACTATCGTACTAGTTTAAATGTATCATTGACAACCCACTAACCATTCCTTGTGTAATGGTGCTAGGTAAACATGAGATGGAAGTCCCGGAGCAAGGATCAAGCCGCGATAAGAGCCGAACACACCCGATCACTCATCAAGCTTCCGCACTAGAGTTCAAGGAACTCCCGTTAAAACGCTAAATCTTAGAGTATGCTTTAACTACTAAAATGTAAAAATTTGTGGGAATCAAATATGTATTTGATCTTAATGGTTTGAGTTTATAATAAATATCAAGGTTTTAATCGGGAGTGGTTTAAGTAAGGTCAAAACCTGTAAGATTAGACGTTAATCACGTGATTACGGGTTAGGGTCTTACAACATCAACACAACGATCCTGAAGATGATATGGATGTAACTGATTACGTGGTTCCAGATTACGAAGATGACGATTTTGTGTTATGGAACCCAAGTATGAAAGATATCCGTGTTGGTATGTATTTCAAATCGAAAGATGAGGTTGACCGTGCAGTTAGACAGTGGAACGTTCGTCGTGGTCGAGAGCTGTTCGTTAGGGAAAGCAAGAAGGGATTATACAAGGTCATATGTTACACCAGAAAACCAAAATTTGTAAATCCTTTCAGTGGTGCTCGAAAGTGTGAGTGGCGTTGCACCGCAACCAAAAAGTCTGACGCGCACTATTGGCGAATTATTGTGTGGGGTGGCAAACACACATGCTATTCAACGGTGGTACGTAACAGCAACAAAACTTTACGATCGAAGGTTATCGCTTCACACATCGTCCCACAAATTCGTGCGGACATTAAGTTTAAGGTAATACAGATTCAAACGTATGTCAAGCAACATTTGAACGTTGATGTTACGTACTCTAAAGCGTGGCGAGCACGAAGAAAGGCAATAGAACTTATATATGGTGACTGGGACAGCAATTTTGAGGCGCTACCCACGTATACCACTCGGTTGCAGGATCGGAACCCAGGCACCGTTGTTTCTTTCTATAACCATCCACATGGAGATCGGTATTACCCCACATTTAAATATGTGTTTTGGGCCTTCGGACCCTCTATCCGTGCGTTTCATCGCTGCATGCATGTCATCTCGGTTGACGGGACGCATCTAAAAGGACTGTACCGAGGTAAGTTGTTGATTGCTGTAACAAAAAATGCCAACAACTACATCATGCCTTTGGCTTATGCTGTGGTTGACGAAGAGACTGTACATAGTTGGTGTTGGTTTTTCGAAAATCTTCAAGAATATGTCGCCCTTCATAGCATGGGTCCATTGTGTGTGATAATTAATGCAATGGAGAACCTTCCAGGCTGGATGGAACTCAACGCGTACCACCGATATTATCTTCGTCACGTTAGAAGCAATTTCAGTGGGAGGTTCAAGAATAAAATGCTACGGAAACTCTGTTGGAGTATTGGTAGCACATCTTAGTCAAGAAAGTATTGGTGGGGTGTCCGCGAAATGAGGCTGTAAAATCAGCAGGCTTGGGACTACCTTAACAACATTGATAAGAGTAAGTGGACGGTCAAGTATGATAAAGAGCATCGTCGTTGGGGTAACCTAACGACCAACATTTCCGAGTCCATGAACAATGTATTGCGTGAAGCCCGACTACTGCCAATCACAGCTCTGATTGACTATGTATTGCAGTATGTTAAGCACACTGAGATTTCTCACAGTTGCAACTCCCCTCTACCACCTAGCATTTGGAGCAAGTTTGAGAAACTATACTCAATAGCCATGCAACATGAGTTGTCGTGCTTTGATTCTAGGGACGGAAGGTTCAATGTTCTTTCAAGATACGAGACAAATGACCGTGGCGGAAATGACTACACCGTTGAGTACAAAAGAAAGGTATGCACGTGTGGGAAATGGCAAATGTCCAGATTTCCATGTTCCCATGCAATTGTCGTTTGCAATTGGATGGGTAAACACCCTCACAATATAACTGATTGGAGATACCACACGAACACATACATGGAGCAGTACAACGGTCACTTCTACACGTTAGGACCTAAGTCTGAATGGCCTCAGGCGAATTGGAGAATTAAGGGGGACCCGTCGATGATTACAACACATCGAGGAAGAGTGCGTTCGAGAAGAATACACAATGAGATGGATGTGAACTATGACGATCGCCCGAGGACTCGTACATGTAGCATCTGCGGAGAGACCGGCCATAACAAGAAGACGTGTCAGAATGCAACTAGTCTTGGGACTCATACTCAGTGAATGATCCTAAAGGGTTCTGTCAGCCGGATCATCGATGTGTTCGTTTTATGTTGTATAATTATCTTAGTATTACTTATCGATGTCTTTGTTTTATGGTAATATTGTCGTTTGGATTCATAATGACATTAATATACAAATGACATAATCCAAAGAAACTTCATAAAATGACCTGCGGGACTTTTGTGACCTGCCGTACCGGGTCACGGGCTGTCGGTTGATGGCCGAATTTCCGACGGGGCAGTTATATCAGCCAGGGACGGCACGTCCGAGGCTTCGGTTGCCGTAGATACCGGCCCGGGAGACGGATACGAGGGGCCTAAAAGGGCTCCATGGGCCACTTTCAACAAAAAAATAAACTACATAAAATGCCAATATAAATTCAAGTTCAAGTTGTAGGTATACCACTATAAATTCAACACAATACAATTTCATGCAGGATTATTACAAAAACCAGGACCACCACAACTAGGTAGATTACAATATCTACCACCGGCACCACATAGGGGTCGACCCACATTCCGAGCTGGTTGTTCACTTTGAACAACTCGAGTGGACGAAGCTTCCTGAGTGTTATAAGGGGGTGGGGGGTACACGTAATAGACTCGTGAGGAGTAGGTATGAACCCCCCAGAGTGTTGTGGAATGACCCCCCCCCCCCCCCTAACAGGGATGTGAATGAAATAGCCCCTGAAAAACTAACACTCTCATCATCATCAGCATAAAGCATCCTTGATAACTCAACATAGTCCACATCATCATACAAGGGAGTATTTGGAAGTGTTGACGGCCCTGCTTCGTCATAATCAACACGTCTCCGCTTCACGAATTGAAGACATGAAGGATAATTCACGCGATCTCCTTCGCGAATTGAAAACAACACTGCGCTGGCAGTGTTTTGAATGTCTCTGAGTTCTGCAGGGGCGCTTGCCATATACCGAGCCGCTAGACGATGTATCTCGGTATACCCTTCCAGCTGCAATAATATTAAAAAAACAAATGTTAAAATAGTTTTCGCATTATAAAGTAATTCATAATTATTAAAGTGATGTATAAACCAGTAGTGCGGTAATCGACCCATGATCTCGGGATCCGGTTTGTGGTACCGGATTATTCACCGGGTTGGCGACGTATCCAACCGTGTTTTCCAAATACCAAGTCATGTAATCTGGAGACACGGAAGGAACTATCGTCCGTTCCCCGTACACCCTATTGGCACTGCGATTATCCCAGGAAGAGATATAGTCGGCATGTTCATATGTCCAGTTTGTGCGTCTTCTCCCGGTACGCTTCATTTCATGCAATTTTTGGTGGACTTCAGGGGTAAGGGGAGGATCCTGAGGTCTCAATTGACAGAACCCGAACTGTCTAAGGACCCTCGATGGTGAGTGGTATTCAACTATATGCATCCACATAATGTAAGACTCACAGCACCATGAATCCTCCCCGTCTTTGCAGTAACCTGGCAAAGACGCAAATGCTTCTTCATATGGTCGCCAAATAAACTTGTTCACAAAAAAATATTATTATTAACACATGGTACGAATTTAACCAGTAACACAATGTAGATTAACTATTACCGACTCCTCATGAAGATTTTGTAACTCTGAACGAATTTGGCGTAAGGAGTGTGATGCGGTCTCCGTAAAGTCATGTCTCACACGCCAACTATAAATATAATTATAAAAACAATAATTAGTTAAATTAACAAGTTTTACTAAATATTATGTAGGCATCACAGAATACTTAGAGGACACCAAATGGAACTCCAGCTGGGGACTGGGGTTTAATTCTGGGGGATAATACCCGGATTCTGGTCCAGGCCCACAGTTGTAACAAAAACATAGGACCTGACACCGTGGCTGTGGTCCTTACTGCTGCTTTGCATAAGTTGCGATACAACCATGCTAACACAGCACTCCCCCAACTCAACCTCCCACATTGATGAAGATTCAACAAATGTGGTAAAAATGACAATGACACAAAACTTTGGCTTGTGTCGGGAAACAGACAAAATGACAAAATAATTCAGATCACACATCGTGTGCGTCGTGTGATCTCGCCCTCATTGGTGTCGGCGGGTAACGGAGCCTTTATTTTTTTTACAATTATTCTGGATTCCAAAGTGTTTTCGCGGAAATTGCGGGGCTCACTTTCTACACCCAACATTTCTTCGACATACTCTACCCGTTCCGCATCATCTCTCATGCTGAATTCGGGTCCTGAGACCGCTGCACCATTAACCCGCAAACCCATTAGGACGTTAACATCCTGTAACGTCACCGGGGCCTCACCAATTCTTAGGTGAAACGTGTGGGTCTCAGGACGCCATCTTTCAACAAAGGCAGATATTAGCCCCCAGTCAATTTTGCGGTATCCGCACTCAAGAACTCCACTAAAACCAGCGATCCGCACCAATTCTTGAATGCGTGGATCTAACGGATGCTCGCCAATGGCATGCCAAAATGGTTGGTCATCTCGTCTGCAATCCAATAAACCTTCTTCGCCATTTCCTTCAAACAGCTTCGCAGTACAATGTTGTGGTTGAGCCCAAAGAAGTGGATTATTGCAAGCACCGGGGTTTAGAGATGCCATATTAATTAACAGGGTTTGGAAATAATATATCAACTTCAATAAGGGGAGTTTGAAGGCGTCTGATGACAATAGCCTTTGAGTTTAGTTTTGTGAATGCAATTGATGAAAATGACCTCCAATTTATACATAATCAATGTCGCCAAATGATTTCCATACATAATCAATGTCGCCAAATGATTTCCATACATAGTCAATGTCGCCAAATGATTTCCATACATAGTCAATGTCGCCAAATGATTTAGCAATCTTCAAATGTACTTTGAGTTGTAAAAAAACATGCTTTTTTAAAGTTGCCAATGATTCCCATACCTACCATTGTAAGAATCCAACATTTTTTGAAACATGTTTTTTTTACGCCACAGAACGTTTTTTTAAACATATTAATTGAACAATAAATACAACATATTAAATGACCTCCAATAAAATATATTACTGAAACTGATTATACATAAAAAAACCAGGTTGCACTCTGGTGCGTTGTGGTCTCCCTGGTGCGTTCTGAGTGCCAGTCGTATCAGTATTAGAAACATTTAAATTCAAGCTCAAGTCAAGGCGGGGCGGTGGTGTAACATCGACATACCCTGCACGGTGGTCTTGTTGACTTTGATTAGCTGCATAATACCGATAATCACTGTGAGTATCTGGCATAAAAGTCAACAATTGTGCTTGTGGGGTAAAAAAGTCTTCTTGTTGTTGGGTTACCCAATCCCGCACATTTTGTTGATTAACCCCCGGGTTTGTTTGAGGTTCCACCAAGAAGGTGGACATTCCATCCCCACCGCCAGACCTACCCCCAGTGTCAACCCCACCTAGTCCACCAAACGTACCCTCGCCATCATTAACAACTGTATCATCAAAAGCAGGTTGACGACGTCGTCTCCTTATTGCCCTTTGAGCTCTTGGCGCCATTTGGAGGTTGACCTAGTTTGCTGTCAAATGCGACTGATACTGGGAATATTCTTGGGCATCTGACATTTGCATAGTGTGGTAGGCAACACTTTGAATGAACTGGAGATTGCTGGAGGCCTGGGTACCATCTCCCGCTCCAGCTTGAGAGGATGCGTTGTAAATTACACCCATTGACTCCCTCTACAAAAAAAAAAAAACAACAAAATGAATTAAATTAAATTAATCGACAAAATAGTAACTCAACGGTTTTGAAATAAAATACGAAAACAACGAATACCATCATTTGAAGTCTTGCCCCATCATCTTGAAAAGCAGGAGGAGGCATAGGTACTTCCCTGGGATCAGATGCGTATACAACTGTGCGCGCATTATACCACGGCATGTAGTTGGCGTCAACTGATCGGGTCGTAATTATTTCACCGTTGACAAGAGTTTTGTCACGATTGTTCCACCCGCTAACATACTCCTCGTGTGTAGTGAGCCAGTTAGTCCCGGTTTTACCTTGCCGGTTTAACTTGTGCAACCTCTTATGCTCACTAGGCTGTATGCTGATCGGGGGCGGCTCTTGTTGCACCATCCCAAATTGTCTCATTACCCTTTGCGGATAATGATGTTCGACAATATCCCAATATATCAATGGGCAGGTACTCATCCAGCTTTTCATACCACTTCTGCAGATTGGTGGCAACTTTCCAATGATATCATTGTAAGGGGTCCAGTTAAACTACAAAACAAAAAAATTATAGTTAGTTACATCCATTAATATCAAAGCCACTATACGAATGACAGACTGAAATCAATAGATTGATTTCTAACAGTTTATTTTATATACTCAAAAATTAGATATACTTACGTGGCTCCGGTGTAACGATTGAAGTTGAGAACGATATGTTCTCAAGCAGTGTGACGGGGTTCCAGTGAAGTTGAGTTTCTGCTCTTGCCACCTATACAATAATTAGAAAGCGAAAATAATTAGTTCACTTTTTAAGTAACATTTCATATATTTTAGAAACTGATGCTTAAAAGGTTTTCTCGCAACTATTCAAAGAAATTAATAAACATAGTAGTTTAGTGGAGTATATAATTATTTATATGTGTGTATATGCATATATTCAAAGAAATTATGTATATGTTTCATTTAATGACTAAATTACGCTTATATAAAAGATAAGAATATTTTTAGCACCAAAACAGAAAATAGACGGTTTTCAATAAATGATCATTAATAGGTAAAGTTAAACATATATACCAAGAACTTAACCTAAAAGTTATTATCTGTTCTTTTAAAAAGAACAACAAAAAAGAAATGTTGCAGTTTTTTTTAAAGCATAGGAACTTCTAACGTCCAACTTTTAGAAATTATAATATCGTTTGCAGTAAGAATAACTAATGATAATAAAGAATTAATAACGTATTTAAGCAACATAATTAAATTACCGAGCTGCCAACGGGACGGAATGATCGAAATTTACGTCTATCTGCGGGCATATGCTTGGAAACCTTTCCCATGCCCAAAGCTGTAGAATGAAGGCTGGACCAGAAAGGGCTATTGCATCGGGGGCTGTGGCATCACACAGGTTTCTATACAAACATGCTAAAGCTGCACTACCCCAACTGTACGATGAACATCTTCGTAGATCATCTAAAAGTCTTAGACGGTGCAATGAAATTCTATTGTTGGCATTATCCGGAAGTATTGTGCAACCAATAAGATAAAATATTATCAAACGAGCACGAATAACGCACTCTTCGTCGGTTGCTTCAACTTCAGAAAATGATTTCTCTAACTCTCTTATAATAGTAGGTGACTTAAGAGCTTTGCCAAGAAAATCATTTCGCCCGGGGGTAAAACCCAACATAGTTTCACACATGTTGATGGCCTGCTGCTCTGTAATGGGAGTTTCCGGACCCGATACCACAACACCCTCTATCGGTAATCCCCACAACACGTTGATATCCTGTAATGTGATGGTGGCTTCACCCACAGGTAGATGAAATGTGTGCGTTTCTGGCCTCCACCGCTCAACCAACGCAGTTATCAGTGCGTGGTCCAGGTACCGATAACCACAACTTAACACCCCACCAAGCCCGGCTTCTTGTATGATACTTTTTACCCGTTCACCTAGCGGGTTTTTATTCAGAAATTTCCATAAACTTCTATCACCACGTTTCACCATCAGGGGTTCGTTGTATTTTTTAGGATTTGTGAAAACAGACAACGCACGGTGGTCGTTGTGTAGAAACAACACATCGTCTTCAAGAGGACCCGGGTGTACGTTGTAATTCATTTTCAGATCACTGCTAAATATTTTCAACTTTGAAAGATTTTGAGAGTTTGCAAAATGGGAAAGTTTTGAACGTCTGAAGGAAAATTTTGAGACTTTCATTTTGCGACCTCTATCATCAGTGTTATATAACAAGCACTTCTGTTTTCTATCATCCATGTTTTCCTGCAAATCGTCTATGTCGAGCAGTATGAAATGAAAGATTATTCACTGCAACCCTATTGATGGCATACAATTGAGAACCTGCATCCTATTAATATAATATCAAAAAGGACACCACATGTGACATATGTCGCCTAACTTGTTTTCAAAAAATTCAAATAAGGACAAAATTTTCACTGCAAATGTCACTAACTTACAAAATACCCGTGACTAATAATTGTATAGAATAATAATGTCGCCAATTCAATGAGATACTTTCGAATATTATATTCAATGTCGCCAATTCAATGAGATACTTTCAAAAATTATTAATTCAGTGTCGCTAAATGGGTTTATTACATTGAATTTTGATTAATTGTCGCCAAATGGATTAGATACTTTCAAAAATCTTGATTCAATGTCGCCATTCGGATTAGATACATTCAAAAATCTTTATTGAATGTCGCCAATTGGGTTTGATACTTACCTATTTGTGCTTTTTTTGTGCCACCATACCTACAAACACTTACCCACCATAAGAAATGCCTATTTATGCAAAAAATTCCTTTAATGTAGTATTTAGAGAACTTATTTTACTTAAAGTTACAACATGAATATCCGGAATGTTCATGGTCCTGTCCAACCGGTTTAGGGGGAAAATTAGGCTAAACCACCACCAACGGTTTCTATGATATACAACAAAACTGGGCAGGTTGATTAGGTCATCCAAACTGGCCGGTTGTTAGTGGTTTGATGGTTTTGAACCTTTTTTCAAGACCATTACTTTTATTGATTTTGTTTATTAAAGTATAAGGATGGTTGATGAATATAATGCATATGCATAACAAAAGTAAAATGAAAAAAATATACATAATAAATTAAATGTTAAACAAGCAGTTTAGTTTACACAGTCGGTTCCATGTTCCAAATTGAAAACGAGTGTAAACCATCATACTGTTAAAACAAACCGTGAATTCATATATATACTCAAATCAGCCAAGCAATCCAACTTGCTTTCGAGTGACAATCCAAAAAAAAACTATATATGAATAGTCCAAAATACCTTAAACAAAATATTAAATTGTATACTCTTAAAAAGCATGGTCAGTGGACCATTCTCTTTAAATCACCCTTCATCTTTTCCAAAATGTCATGATTCACCCCTTGTAATTCTAAGTTAATAAAAACCAACTTTTTAGCTTGATAGAAATGACTCGCTTACTTTCTAACTTGACAAAATAAGCCCCCATATTTTCTATTCTTTTTAACCTTACATGTAACCCATTCTACCCCCAAACTTCTCTATAATGTCAAACGTAACCATTCGCCTTTGCAAATGTCACTTTGACCTCCTCAAGTTTCTAAAGTTTCGACCTTAAACTATTTTTTACGCTTTTATTTTTATGGATGTTTCGGTATAAAGTCGAGTTAATTTTGCTTGAAAACGAGTCAGGTCAAATATAATACGTTTTGATTTGACAATTAAATTAGAGCTGGTCTACGTTTGACGCAAAAGGTCGAGAATAGTAATCTATATATAATCACCCTACATAATTGGTGTAAATTCAAGTTCATCTACATTTAAATGTAAATTTGGTATACTTTTCCGTACAATTTTTATTTTGTATAAGTTTTGATGTGAATTTGGTATTCGTTTTCATGCTTTATCTTGTACGTTTCATATGTATGACTCGGGCCACATACTATACATTTAATAACTTTACGTTTTAACCCCGCCCACACTGCTGCAATGCACTGCGGGTAAAAAAACTAATTCACCTAAAATATCAAGTGTGATGCACATAACCTATTTATTTGATGTTGGGTTTGCTTTCACCATCTGGGCTTGGCCCAGCTGAAAAAGGCTATACTCAAATTCAGCTTAGCTAAGGCCCCTTTCTAATATCTCTATCTCTACTACATTATAAATGAGGAGTGATGGCTAAATATGTTCAAATTGGCAAATTTAAGATGACATCCCAAGAGTCTCAAGTGTAATCATCAAGTTTTTACCTCATTTCTTCCAAATTTACCCTTATGTACCACCTTTGATACCTATTATACAATCCCAACTTGCCATGTTCCTATCTTCATCACCATCAGTTATTAGTGAAACCCCATATTGTAATTGAATGTCTAAAATGAATAATGAGACCCTCCATTAAATTGAATAGAATTTCATCATGTTAATATATCAGCAACACTTTTGTTTTATTTCATCATGTTAATCTTTTGTTAAAATTAATAATAAGTTGGTAGAGAAAAATTGTAAGACCTTCTGTATAGGATACATGATTTTTTTCTAGATTATAAGTTTGGTCTACACACGTATTTTAATCTTTAATTGATAAAGAAAACTATGAAAGCAATTTTGGAAATAACTTTTGGTATTGTAGATAGACTTATGAATTAAACGACGTCAATGGGTTTGGTGATAAATATTCAAGTTTATAACACCATCATTGATGCTCAATGTCGTCACGGTTACAAAACAAAAGCAGTTGAAATTCTAAAAAATATGCAGAGGATTAAGGCCTAATAAGTTACCTTATACACCACTGTTAAACACATATCGCAGAAAAAATGATACTAACATGGCCTTTGTTTTGTTTGTTAAGATGGTCAATGATGGAGAAAAACCTGACCTATAATTCTCTCATTCACGGGATTGTCATTTTAGGCTAGACTGAAACTGCAATAATCTTGGAAAAGATGACGGAAAGAGGAGTATTCTATGATGCTGGGGTATATAATTGTAGTTTTCAGCCATCTATTTTTATCTCCAAAAAACAATGAGTAACCAAGGTGGTCTCTGAGGGTTCAAATAGTTTGTGCGACATGTAAACATGAATCCTTAAAATAGACGTATATTTGATCTTTTGGAGAGGAAATTGGAAAAAAAAAACATAGTATTAATGAACTTTAAAGCTCAAATCAGTACACGCGCACCAAAAATATCAACAACAAATAAGTATGTAAATATAAAATATATAAAGAGGATGACATAGATCTCCTAAAGAAGAAATTGCAACGAGTAACGGGTAGCCTATAACACGGATATCATCAACCCCTACATATATCTATCTATACATACACATTTAGAAAGACGTTACGAATGACATGTAATCACATTTATAACAAACTTGTTTAAAACCCGAAATGGGTGATGGTTCGTTATAGATATCATAATTGAATCTGATAGCAGTTGAGACATCCGCTGCAACGTGCGAACATTCCCACTAGTAATATACTAACAGACCCTTAACAATCGGAGTAAGTGCTGTTTTCGATAGCATACTTGAGCTTTATTTGTTTGTTAATTAGTTATTTTTATGTATATATTTAGGTACTAGCTTATACCCCGGGAGCGTCCCGGGTTGAGGAATCTAAGTAAAGTAAATAAAATTAGAAGTATCTAAACTATAAAAATAACATCTATGTATCAATTTACATTAGATACTTTCAAAAAAACTATACCAAAAGATCCATTTCACCTTACAACATCAACACCTAAAACAGAATATTAAGATCTCAAGCACTTCAAGGGGACAAAGATTGTTTAGCACCTATACATTCAGTCAAAGGTCTTTAACTGCATACAATAAGATTTGAGCTATTTCAGAATATGATAGAAAAAGAAAACATAGCAATTACTTGTTGGACAGCGTCCCGGGTTGAAATATCTAATATGACATAATAAAATATCTAATATGATAACATAATTAATGACTTGTCAATATATGATTAATGAATATTATTATTATTATTATTATTATTATTATTATTATTATAAACAAATCTCTGCCATAAGTTATCATATTCTAATATAAAAAAAAGGTAATTGGGTCGGGTATTACCTAATCCCAGGCCCGACCCAAACCCACAATTTTTTTTAAACTAATATATCCCGGGAGCGTCCCGGGTTGAGAAATCTAATTTGAAATATCAATTTTACACCTGAAATAGACTGATGCGTTTTACAGTTACATGTAGGAAAGCTTCGGGTAGCACTTAACCTAAAACAATTAACAATGTATCTTCAATGTTAGTGCATAACTTTAAACAATGTATAACTCTAATATTAAAACCTAATCTAAAACAATGTACAACTCCAATGCTAACACATGTTGTAAATAAAAATTATATTTACTGGTTTGAACATAACTAATGACTTGCCTATACATGATTAATGAATAACCTGAACTTTGTGTTTTTTTCCTGTATGAACAAAACCACATGAACAAAACCACACAAAAAAAAGTCATTTTTTTCTCCGTTTTTATATAGCACTATGGTACCCGTTGGAAAGATAATAAAACGCTCGTTAATTTGGTGTAATTTTTTTCTTTAAAAATTTCGTATATAAAAGATATTAACGTTTAAAAGTTATGGAAAAAAACATTAGAGATAAAAATCTAATTTTGTTTTTAAATTTTAAATTATTATTTTCCTAAAATAAAGCCCTTCCACATGAGATGACACATGGCAAACTCAATGAAGAGAATACCCTCTTTAAGTGACATGTCATTAAATGACTTGCCTATACATGATTAATGAATAACCTGAACTTTGTGTTTTTTTCATGTATGAACAAAACCACATGAACAAAACCACACAAAAAAAGTCGTTTTTTTCTCCGTTTTTATATAGCACTATGGTACCCGTTGGAAAGATAATAAAACGCTTGTTAATTTGGTGAAAGTTTTTTCTTTAAAAAATTTCGTATATAAAAGATATTAACGTTTAAAAGTTATGGGAAAAAACATTAGAGATAAAAATCTAATTTTCTTTTTAAATTTTAAATTATTATTTTCCTAAAATAAAGCCTTTCCACATGGGATGACACATGGCACACTCAATGAAGAGAATATTCTCTTTAAGTGACATGTCATTAAAATGGCTTTGGTTTATTATATGTATAGATTTAATTTAATTTAATATATTCATAATTATCAACTTTTTCATTAAAAAGTAATTGTAGCCAATTTTTTTCCTTGACAAATTCAAGAACTGTCTTCAAACATTGCTAAAAGAAAAATAAAATGAAATGGTGCGAATCTGTGAGACTTCAACCAATATCATTACATCAATACATAAAAAGCCCATTTTGACAAATCACTCTAATAAATCTTTAAACTATTATATTTTTTTCTCTGAATACATTTAGTGGTGTACAAAATCCAGTTTAAGCCAATTCTGATTATAAATAGACTCGATTTGGGTTGGGTTTAAAACCAGTTTAAGCGTTTAAACACTTTATTTTATCTAGCATTTAAACACTACATTTTATCAATTTTTTTAAGTCTGTCGCAAACCGGTTTGGGTTGAAACTGATCCTCAAGTCTCAACACAAAAATTCCAAACCTGTACCAAACCGCCGGGTCAGTTGAACCCAAACCGGTTTACACCAAACCGATTTTTAACAGGATCACCAGGCCCAAACCGTTCTTTTGAATGAATTACAGGATTAGGCCCAGGCCCAACTAAAGTTGTTTAAACCCTCAAAACCTCTAATAATAATATTCTCTTCCTTCTCCTTCTGCTTCCTCTGTATACAGCAACTCTGCTTCAAAGACGGCTCATCAATGGCGTCACCAAAGAAACGAAAGAATAATAATAACAAACAATCAACACAAACCAGCAAGAAGAACAAGAAGAATCGGAATCTATCCGATGTTCAAAAGCTAGGTCAACAACTGTTATCAAACAGAGCTCACATCAACAACCTCCCTATTCTTATTAATATCCTCAATCCGACGTCGTTTTCTCCACCTGAATTCGTTCTCGAATCAATCCTCTCTATTCAATCGTTCTTCACTCCACTTGTTCATGACCTCCCGTCCTCTTCCGCTAAACCTACTGAAGATCCTGAATCTGTTTATAAAATCTGGTTGAGGTCTAAGTTCGATGAGTTTGTTCAGTTTTTGATTGAGTTGTCTGTTTGTTCAACTCTGTCTGAAGAAGCTCTGAGGGTAATTATGTCATTTATTGTTGTTTTTTGTTATTATTTACATATTAGGGTTAATAATAATATTAATAATAATTTGTGCTGATGTGGAAAAATAGGAAGTGGTGGTGGATACTTTGATGGAGTGTGTGAAGGTTGGAAATGCAGGGAAGTTTCATTCTTCTGTGTATCATAAGTTAATACATACAATGGTGAGTTTGCTAGTTGCTACTCAGTTGTTATTTTACTTGTTGCCTTTGTTTGTTTGATAGTTTAAAGTAACTAGTGTGCTTCATGCGAGCGGCATGATCGGTATGCGTATCGGCTGAACCTGTATTATGTTAAACTTGGCCATGCCATGTTCACCAGTAACTCCATATGTTTAGTCTCTTCCTGCTGCTTCTTTAATTCGAAGACCCAAAAACACAAAAAAAACCTAGGTCATTATTGAAAACATGGTTTAAAAAAACGGGTGAGGCATACGCCTCGAGGCGAAACTCTAAGAAAACGAGTCTGAGGCGCGCCTCATGGGGTTCAGATTGTACATACGTCTCGTAGGGCTTGAGGCGCTAAGAAAATGTGTGCCTCAGGTGCGCCTCAGGTGGTTTAGGGTGTTTTTGATGTGCTTTTTTGGTGTTTTAGACTTTTTGGATCAATTAATTTATTTTTGATGTGTGTTTTTTATGTTTTAGACTTTTCTAGGTCAAGTATTTTACTTTGTACAGACACATAATTTTTATATTTATTTTTTGACTTCGCCTCGAGGCTTACGCCTCATGAGGCGAAGGGAAAACGCCTCGAGGCTCGTTTCCATTCTTTTAAACATTGATTGAAAAGAAAAACTACCAGACAACATATTTTTTGGTGAATACCAAACTTATGATCTCGGTCGTATTCTCTGTTATAATTTCAAATAATAGAATCTGAATCATGGGACCAAAAACATACATGATCAAAAGCTCTATTTCAAATTTAATCTTAAAACTATCCCAGGTTTGTGAGTTACATCTATGCACATTTGGCTTCAGCATATGAGGAAACACTGCCAGTTCTTTATCATTATAGGCAACCTGATTCACATGCAGATGTAGTCTTGTATTAGTGATGTGTGAGCGTAGTTCTATACGGTTAATAAATTTAAACTAAATACAACTTGTTTAAGGTGACCTACATTTACATAGCAAGGCCAAGTAGAACAAAACAAAACTACCAAATATGAGATGTACAGATCAGTGTTTATTATACGTGTCAACCAACCACACAAACACGTTGATTCACCTATTGTGTGTCTTCGTCTATCAGTTAGTTGCAAGTGTTAGCGCTTGAGAAAGTAAATCTTTCTAAAAAAGACCAATATAAATAATGTTGAAAAAGCATTTCATAAGGTTTTGCTAATCTGCAACTATCTAAATATTGAAAGGATGGTTCACACATTCAGCAAAACATCTGAAAAGGTTTTGTATCTTTTTCGAGTTTCATTGAGTGGTTGTCATATGAGATCAGTGTGTTAAGAATGCTAAAAAATGTGTGTACCTAGTGCTAGAAAATATGATGATATTTGTTGTGGTGGAAATGTGTTTTGCTCCCATTGGTACGCTACTACGCTGGGGCTGTTATGGCTGTGACGATTGCTGCAGTTGAGCCTGCCTCCAGGTCTGCTTTAGTGGCAATGCCGAGGCGGTGAGGGTGGAGCAGAAGTATGTTCACATGCAACAGGTAAAAGTAAGTGAACCTGATTGAAAATACCTCATCTTTGTCACCAACGCTGATAAGCATGGAAGCAGACATCAAAACGACCAGAATAAACGAAATTCTTCTGAGTCACATGATAATTCCTTCCAAGTTTTCTCAGCCGATTTAATGGTGTTCAACATAACACCAAAAACTTTGACCAACTGTAGAAAAACTTACCAGATTTCCTTTGTTTCTTCACCTTCCACGCCACTCAAACCTCCATTTTATACCTATTCCCTAATGCAATATGTGAAAGCATTAAAAAGGAAATAGTTATTATAAAAAAAAATCCAATCTTTAAAAGTTACTGAGATTCGTTACCCAACCCATGTAGACAAAATAGAGTTCCTTTTCTTGAGAAGTTGATGTTCATCAATGATCAAGATATTGCATGTTCCAAATTCATGTTAAGACACCTACATACCAAAAAAAAAAAAAAAAAATAGAAAGAGAACTTATCTGATTAATGGAACATTATTTTTTTGCAACAATTGATACAACCAGCTTACAAGTATTTATCATTATGTACATTGGACCTAAAGCAATTATAGCACTAAGTGTACCATAATAAACATAATCAAGCTAACAGATGCACAGATAATCCATTTGACCATCAGAAACATAACCCCAAAATAAAGAAACCCCAGAAATTTCAAGTATACAACAAATTCTGACAACGAAACTGAAACTTACTTATGCGGTGAGGTATTCGACAAGGAACACCGGAGAGGAAAGCAAATCCGGATCCAGCGGCTGTATAGGCCGATGCAACTGACAAAAGTAGTGTTATGTCAATAGAGACGGTGAAGGAAGTGGTGTACCCGATGACCATCTCCACACACGGAGCATGCAGAGGTGGACGCGGTGTAACGGCATCCGTCTCTCGTGAGCAGCAGAAGACATATCGCCACCATACAAAACCTCCACCCACGGCCTATGTGGAGGTGGACGCGTTGCAGGTTGTCGGAAGGTGGCGAACTGCCTCCGTTTGGTTGTGATGTCGTCGGTGGAGGAGAAGAGAGGTTTGAGGCGAGACAGAAAAAGGAGTGCTAGAAAGAAAGAAAAGCGTTGGAGCAGCAATAAAATAGACGCGTGTCCACTACTGAGAAGGAAATTACCAAACAAACCTTTGCACTATTCATAAAACTTCAAATATTAATATATAGGATAATTTAGGAATTAGGAGATTTTATTATTTGTATAGGTTTAGGTGGTGCAAAATTATTATAAGGTGTTATGCACTGTTCACTTTAGTTAAGAACTACTACTAATCCATTGATACATATACTATAACGCCTTAAAATCTATACGTTTTTAAGTATGAGTGACGCTCACATCCACAAACCGTAAAGTTATGAACTAGTTAATGAGAAACTGAGAAATAAGACAGATAAGTTACCAATGGGTCATAACTTGCTAAAAGAGTAAAAGCTAGAATGAAACATGAATAAAAGGAATTCATCATCCATGAGTTATTAGTAAACATATAGTTGAAAGTTGATACCTTTTTTTTTGTTTTGCTAGCATGGTGGATCCCTTGAGGGGATTTCATGTTGTACAATCACTTTTTTAAATAGTTAGCCTCAGTTTATTTTCTTCATGGTTTCTGTGTATGATAATCTATTTATTATTTGACATCTTTGATGCTTTACAGGTTTACTCCATTGAGGAGGCTGATACTTTGTTAGATTTGCTTGTATCTAAATATTTCAAGTACATCGATGTCTGGTAAAAAGATCTAATTATCATGAACAAAGTTGATTTTTTTTCTTATAGTTTGTGTGACGTCTGTTTAAGTGATATTTAACTCCTTTTTTTGTGACAGCTATTTTACTTACATAAGCCTGGAGAAGCTAATTCGACCACTAGCTGCCAAACAAAGATCTGGTATTCCTGCATGCCAATTTTGATTGTCTTATAGAAAGTTTAACAATGTTGTCAGTCATAGTTGTTAATAGCGACCATAGGCCATTGGGGTTGGTGGCCCAATGGTAGAAGCAAAGCTTCTAGGAACACCTAAGGGGGAGGTCATGGGTTCAAGTCCCACAAGGAGTAAAAATTTGCCGTTCAAAAAAAAAAAAAATAGCGACCATAGCGCCCGCTATTTATAGCGTAGCCTAGCACTCGTATGCGCTATATGGTTGATAGCGACAAATAGCGGGAAATAGCGAGATTTTTGTATTTTTTGTATTTTTTTGGTAAAATATACATATAAAATATCTGTAAAATTTTCTTCTAGTGCATCGCTAAATGTGAAATAGCGCACGCTATTTCATCGCTATCTCTACGTAGCGTATCGGTAGCTTGTCACTATCGTCCGCTATTTGCTATTGACAACTATGTTGTCAGTTGCCATTAGTCATAACTGATTTGATGATTTTTTACCAGATGTCAGATCTGAGAGTGCGGATTCTGAAAAGGAAAGTCCGGCAGGAGCCAGGTTGGTGTATGCTGACTAGATGTGTTTGTAAATTATCAAAATTAACTTGTGATAATATTTGAAAATACTTGGGTGTGAATCTAATCTAATGGGCTATTGTTCTTACAGGGGTTATGAATTTTCTGTTGATTGTCTTGCATGTGTGAATCTAATCTAATGGGCTATTGCAATATGTACATGACTACACCCATTATGCATATCTCTTTTAGCCTTTATAATGCATGATGCATCATACCGTTAAGCGTGATTCTCTTTTGATATTTGAAATCATGATATGTGGATTAGGCCACCTTGAATCTTTCATAAAATGAACCAGAGAATTCACACGTGTTGTCAAATAAGCGATGATATGTTTGTATGATCCAATATTGTACTAGAACACTTCAACCTGCCTAACTGTTCAGTTTTCACTAAATCATGCCCAGTGATCTCCACATACTCTGTATAAGCTACAGTTTTGGTTGACTGTTCAGCTGTTTTTTCCATATTATGTCAACGATAGCTACCGATTCCACATGTGTTAGATGTTCTATCCGGGTCTGTTAATTTCACAATTTCAATATGTTATGTTATTTTTGACATATTTCCAAAGTTTAGATCCTATTTCTTCACGTGTCTAGAGAATATAGTAGCAGGTCTCTGAAACTGTACCCAAGAGATGACAAAGTAATGCTTAAATAATCTTATGCTAAAGAACTTCAACTTGTCCCGTTATAAAGTATGAACCATATGTCAATACTGTCTACAAGTCTATAAGATATCATTTAGGGTTTACCAGAGTTATCTGGCATGAATATAGTATTCATGTTGTACTTATTTATGAGCAATGTATTTGGCATTGGAGACATAACTTTTTGTCATGTTAGGCTTGTTCTATCTCAAAATTGAGAACTTGAAGGTCACACAAATTACTCACTATTGTTGCGAGTTTGTAGCTTGGCCCATGAGCATACATGCCTTCTAGTTCTTTCTTAAAAACTTGTCATTATGTATCTTATATTAACTGTGAAAGTTTTCCTATTTGGTTAATTTGATCTAGCAAAGCTGTTGCATGATATGAATCTAACAACATGCTTTTTAAGTGCAGCGGACAGCTTTTAGTACGCAATGTACATAATGTCCTATCTAAAATCCCTCCCCTTCAACTTGGTGAAAAAACTGAATTTGAAATGTGGAATGCATCAGGTGAGAACTCTTGGTTCACATATAAAGCTGATTTAGTTTATTCAACATCCAGCTTCATACAGTATTGAGCAGTAAAGATTCCAACTTGTTAAAAAATCTTATATAATGACTAGTGGGTCAGCAGACTCATCTTTATAAGTTTTTGAAGCCAACTCCATTGTAATTCAAAATTGCACTTTTGTAAAGTTAGTTCCTACATCGTCTCCTTCCATCCCATCGTCTTTTTTATCCATGCTTAATAATTAATAATTCATAGATTACAGGTGTTCTTATACTTTCTCTGTATGTTAGGTGTTTTTACCAAAGACAGTAAAACAGAGACCAAGAAAAGTAAGGGAACAGAAGAAAAACATGGCAAGGTCAAGCAGTCCAGCAATGATGTTAGTCCTTGGTTTTCTAATCTTTGTGGACTCTTTGTGATGATTAAAATCCTGAGATTCAACAATTAAATACATTATATAATTCCCCTTCTATTCAAATTACGAGTGAGTGGAAAAACCGATTAAAGAAACCATAATTGAAAATTTGAACCAGATTAAGTGAAGAAAGTAGTTAATCGATGGTTCAATTTTCCTATTTTTTTTATAACCGACGTCCAACTATATTGGTTCAGTTGTACACATTTGAAAAACTGAATTAACCAAACTGAACCGGTATGTAATCAAACCAGCTATTGTATTTGTAAAAATATTTTAGAAAATCTTTAACTAAGGGTGAAATCCAAGCGTTCAGGCCCCAATCTATATTTGAATATTTACACCCCTAGTTTTTTTACTAAACTTGGCCTAATAAACCAAGCCTAAAAATGAAGGTAAGTGGCCGATTAACTGGACTGTTTTATACAATTTACTGATAACCAAAATGATGTGTGCCGGGTTCGGCATACGGGTTGACATGCATGGGTGTTGGTTTGTAATACTTATTACTTAAGTGTGTAATAATAAGGTGTGTAGAGGGGGGAACTCCCTATCCGAAGTTTGTTAAATTTGTTTGATTTAATCCCATGTTATCAGTATGAGCTGGTTAAGTTAGGATCATGTATTCCCCTATTTAAAGGGTTTCCTTTTTCTTTAATGAAGTACGCAGGTTATGAATTCCAAAGATTCCCTCTAACCTGTCGACTGCTTCTATTTTCCTTTCTATGTGTATATATTTCCATATTACTCCATGGATACTTTGCTTTCCTTGTCAGGTGTTTTATGCTATATATAATGCGTCAGGTTTCTTCTTGTTTTTTAATTCCAGGCTCCATCTTCAGCTATTATTTCCAAAAAGATGAAGTTGAAGTTTTCTAAAGCATGGATGGCATTCCTTACATTATCACTTCCTATTGACGTGTACAAAGAGGTAATTTTGTAGTGATTTGGTCATTATTGTGCTCTTACTTTTAATATCTTATACTCACAACATCAAAAATAGAGCAAAAAGCTAATAGCCTAATTCATACGGCTTTTCTTTGGTGCATGACTACATTCTTGTCTTTTCATTCTTAGGTTCTTGTTACTCTTCATCAGGCGGTGATCCCTTATTTGTCTAATCCCAAATTGTTGAGGTTGGTTCCATTTGTAGTTGATTTCTTTTATTTTTCTGACATACATTATATACATGTCTTCTAACAAGAGTTGTCCACGTGCAGTGATTTTTTGACCGAATCGTATAACATCGGAGGTGTTATAAGTGTGATGGCTCTTAGCAGCTTGTTCATTCTTATGACGGAACACGGTTTAGAGTATCCCAATCTCTATGTGAAGCTTTATGCACTCCTTCAACCCTCTATATTCATTGCGAAACACAGAGCCAAGTTCTTGCAGGTTACTCTTCTTATTGGCACGCTATGTGCTTCAACTTTATTTTTTGGCTTTGAATTTGAATTTTTATCTATGTAAATGTCACTATCTATTGGGCAACTTGTAATAGCTTTATCATGCTAATAAATGTCCATATTTTTTTGCAGCTTCTTGATTCATGCCTAAAATCACCTCTTCTTCCCGCTTATCTAGCTGCTTCATTTGCTAAGAAACTAAGTAGGCTAGCCTTAACCGTCCCTCCTTCCGGAAGTCTTGTCATTGTTGCTCTAATCCATAATCTCTTGCGAAGGCATCCTTCAGTCAATTTTTTGGTGCACCAGGTGAAAGAATGATCCATCCATTTTAAAAATCTTTTTTTAGATTACACATTCTTGATTCGTAATATGCTTGAATGATGACATGTATCATCTTAGGCCCTTAGACAAATAAACCCTTTGGGATGAGGGAACTGATTAGTGAATTTTATTGGTTGTCATAGGATTTATATATGAGGTGCATTTAATACATAACCAGTTTTAAAGGGAGATCTGCTTAAGCACTTGTACGTTGTGAATGTCCGATATACCGGAAGAGAGACAAGTGGTTATGTGGTTACATTAAAGCGATAGGTAATGGTTTTGTATTAGGTCAAGTGGTCAACTGAGGTTAGGTTCAAGGTTTCCTGCAATTTTGAGGTCAACCAAATCCCAAACAACTCTAGGCTTGTTCCAAAGTTGTTTCAAGCCACTGATAATTGTTTTAGTACCTCTTATAATACTTGGAGAAAACTAGAAATCCAGTTGAATGTAAATTGTCTTCCTAGATCTTGTAGGGATCTTCTTTCTTGGAATTGGGACATAGCCTCATCACATTGTTTGTTTCTTCTAAGTTCTGTTAATTTTTGCAGGAGGAGAAGGACCAAACAGCCAAGGATGACACCAACACTAAACCAGGCATTGATCATTTTAACAATGAAGAAACCGATCTTTCTAAAACCAAAGCCATGAGTAAGTGCTAGAGCATTTGAGGGTTTTTTTTTTGGAAAATAATTAAGATTTATTCTTCATGTTACAAGACTGTTCTGCATGTTACTCGGGTTTTTTTTTCTCCAGTTTACCTGATATGATTTTTTTTTTGCAGGGAGTTCTTTGTGGGAAATTGATACCCTGCGCCACCACTACTGCCCCCCGGTGTCCAGGTGAAGTATACTTATTTATTTGCAACCAGTACACTGTTTGTGTTGTGCAAGTATTCACATGCAATATTATTTATGTAGGTTTGTACTGTCACTGGAAAACGATTTAACGGTTAGATCCAAAACAACAGAAGTTGCTGTGAAAGATTTCAGTTCAGGTTCATATGCAACCATATTTAGAGATGAGGTAACATATAAATATATAAATTCATAGATATTATAAAAACCATGATAAATTGATTTAGGGTGATTTCATATAGTATTTTGTGAATGCAGATGCGAAGGAGAGTTAAGCAGGTTCCATTGGCTTTCTATAAGGCCATACCCACTTCCTTGTTTTCGGAGAGCGATTTTGGTGGTTGGACCTTCCAATCTGAAGAACAAAAACAATGAAGAAAATGTAACAAAATTTTGAGGAATGAGTTTGCCCTACTTTTCAGAAAGGGATGGCGGCGCAGCTTGTTGCCCGTCTACCTTCTATTGTGATGTAATTTTCGTATTTTGATTTATGATAGATTAACGTATTTTTTTTCATTCAAAGTGTTGACATTATGAAGATATGGTAATTTTGAGGATACAAACACGGACTTGTTAGGAAGATAAACATGTTTGGGTTACCTTAAGACTCTTAGGCTATTATGTGTCCTCGAATAACTATTCACTCCAATAACTAACAAAAAGTGCTGGCACCTTAGCATTACGCAGTCGCAGGGGAGCATAAACTAAAACGCTATTAACCCACCCTTGTGGTGGAGTGGTACCGGGAAGTGAGGGAGAGACACTTGATCCCTGTGGTCATGGGTTCAACTCCTGATCCCTCCAGGTTTTACCGGTTCGCTGTCGTCGTGCCTTCGAGCGGGTATGCGGGCCGGGTTTTCCCTGGAACAGGAGACGGGTGGGCTAGAGGGCTTCGTGCGTGCGGATTGTGCCGCTACAAGATACGTCTTGTGGGCTACCTTTAGCCAATGGGGGCCGCGTACGGAGTACCTGACAATACTTTAATTGGTCGTTCAAAAAAAAAAAAAAAACTAGCTCTTATTGAATAGGGTTCTAGGATTCATACACCCTGTGACATCATATTTGGGGGTGTATGACATTACATTCTGAGTATGTGGCAGCTTTCTGTTAGTCTGTGATGTGGACCAAGGTGTATGAATCTTAGTTACATGGTGTATGGTTTCTAAATCATTTCCAATCATTAATTTGTATAAAATTTATTTATATTCTATTTATTTAAATATTAAGTACAAGAATAAACTTACGATATAAAAATAAAACATGTACTACAATATTACAAAACAAAATGGTTCAAGTGTCACCCACTCACCCTCGTCATCGACGTCTTTAGCACAATTAATCCATAAATGGTTTGTCAAGTTTGCATGAAGATTATTGTGTGTATCGTGATGACGCAATTTCATAAGGATAAACCACTCTTTTTTACGTGTTCATTGTTGACAATGATAGACCTATGTCATTTGCATTATAATCTGGACAAATCGCTTGACCCAACTCTTTCAAAATCATGTTATGTAAAATAATATAAAGGTACATAACATTCTTTAATGTTTCTTTATCCCAAATTCTAGCAGGATTAGCAATTATACCCCATACTAGATTATATCCCGGGAGCGTCCCGGGTTGAGAATTCTAATTTGAAATATCAATTTTACATCTGAAATAGACTGATGCGTTTTACAGTTACATGCAGGAAAGCTTCGAGTAGCACTTAACCTAAAACAATTAACAATGTATCTCCAATGTTAGTGCATAATCTTAAACAATGTATAACTCTAATATTAAAACCTAGCCTAAAACAATGTACAACTCCAATGCTAACACATGTTGTAAATAAAATTCATATTTACTGGTTTGAAGATAACTAATGACTTGCCTATACATGATTAATGAATAACCTGAACACTTTGTGTTTTTTTCCTGTACGAACAAAACCACACAAAAAATAGTCGTTTTTTCTCCGTTTTTTTTATATAGCACTATGGTACCCGTTGGAAAGATAATAAAACGCTCGTTAATTTGGTGTAATTTTTTTCTTTAAAAAATCTCGTATATAAAAGATATTAACGTTTAAAAGTTATGGAAGAAAAGATTAGAGATAAAAATCTAATTTTGTTTTTAACGTTTAAATTATTATTTTCCTAAAATAAAGCCCTTGCCACATGGGATGACACATGTCATACTCAATGAAAAGAATACCCTCTTTGAATGTCATGTCATTAAAATGGCTTTGGTTTATTATATGTATAGATTTGAAGTTTATTATTCTTATACTAGTTTATACCCCGGGAGCGTCCCGGGTTGAGAAAGCTAAGTAAAGTGAATAAAATTAGAAATATCTAAACTATAAAAATGACATCTGCCAATATATGATTAATGAATATTATTATTATTATTTTAAACAAATCTATGTCATAAGTTATCATATTCTAATATAAAAAAAGGGTAATTGGGTCGGGTATCACCTAATCCCAGGCCCGACCCAAACCCACAATTTTTTTTAAACTAATTCCAAACCTGACACAATACCTGTCGGGTTACAAAAAATAGTCGTTTTTTTTTCTCCGTTTTTTTATATAGCACTATGGTACTCGTTGGAAAGATAATAAAACGCTCGTTAATTTGGTGTAATTTTTTTTCTTTAAAAAATCTCGTATATAAAAGATATTAACATTTAAAAGTTATGAGAGGAAACATGAGAGAGAAAATAATAAAGTTTTAATTTTTACATTTAGTAGATTAGGTATTTAATAGATTATGTTAAATCATATTTAAACCATATTTATTTATTTTTTTTAATTGGTCTAGAGTTGTCACATCACATCCTATGTGGCATATCTCAAAAGAGAGATTGTATAATATTATGACATGTCATTAAAAATGCTTTGGTTTATTATATATATAGATATAGATATAGATATAGATATAGATATAGATATAGATTTTAATTTAAACGATCGATTTAGTTGTCCATTGCTACTTATCCGCTTTTAAAATTGGATAATCTATATATATATATATATATATATATCTATCTATTAATATATATAAAAGAATTGAACATTGCCGACGTGGCGTGCAATGGTGCCTTCAACTTCTCCATGAAACCGCCACATGGCATCATAATTGAAAAATTTTAATGTTTTTGAATTATTTTCTTTTTTAATTAAATTGAGTTATTTTAGGAAAAAAAGAATTTAAAAATAAATTTAAAATTTTATCTCTCATGTTTTCTCCTATAATTTTTAAACGTTTATATCTTTTATATACGGGATTTTTTAAAGAAAAAAATTACACCAAATTAACGAGCGTTTTATTATCTTTCCAACGAGTACCATAGTGCTATATAAAAAATGGAGAAAAAATCGACTATTTTTTGTGGGGTTTCGTTTATACAGGAAAAAAACACACAAAGTATTCATGTTATTCATTAATCATGTTTTTTCTTTTAAACTAGGTTCTTATCTACGATGTTGAAAATCAGCCCAATCGCCATGTTATCATTGGAATTTTACTAGGTATACTTCATCAAGAGAAGCTAGGAGAACAAATCGCGCAACACTGCAACACATGGTGTCATCTTATAGCAAGGTTATTTTTTATTTATTTAATTACAAGAGTAATAATTATTACTATTAGTATTAGTATTATTAGAATGGTTATATTTTTCAACTCTGTGACGCTCCCGGGAAGAATTGATAGTTGCTGACGTGGTGTTCAATGGTGGTCTCAACCATCTCTTGATTATGCAACGTGGCATAATGAAATGCAATGGTTACAACTTCCAACTTAAGTGTTTGTTTAGTTTATTAGGTTAGGAATTATAAGAGTCATTAGAATGTGAGAAATTAGAGAGATGTGATGAGTTTTTGAATAGTTGCAGCTTACATAAGTGATTCTTTACATGATTACTGATTAGGTTTTAGATTAGGAAATATGAGTTATTACTGATTAGAATACTATGAACATGCAATGATTGAGAGATTTTATGGTTAGTTAACTTGAGCCATTTGCAATAGGTTATCACGTAAAATTAGATTTTTCAACCCCGGAACCCTTCCGGGGTAATCAGCTAGTATATATATATTGCAAAGGGATTAATCCTACATGTCATACTCTTATGCAATCCCTCTTTTGAGAGATGCCACATAGGATGTGATGTGGCAAGTGTAAACCAATTAAAAAAAAGGAATAAATATGATTTAACCTAATCTATTATAATCTTTAACCTAATCTATTAAATACCTAATCTACTAAATTTAAATATTAAAACTTACTATTTTTTCTCTCATGTTTCCTCCCATAACTTTTAAACGTTAATATCTTTTATATACGGGATTTTTTAAAGAAAATAATTACACCAAATTAACGAGCGTTTTATTATCTTTCCAACGAGTACCATAGTGCTATATAAAAAACGGAGAAAAAATGACTATTTTTTGTAACCCGATAGGTATTGTGTCGAGTTTGGGTCGATCTGGGATTAGGTGATACCCGACCCGATTACCCGAAACAACATACCCAAATACCCGAACTATATACCCGATCATATACCCATGAATTTTTTAACGCATCACATAACCCTTAGACTAATATGTTCGATATTTCAATAATTAACTTTTTTTTTTCTTATTTCATGTTAGTTCTTTTTAGAATGATCGATTACAAACTTCCGAATTCATTTGTAATGGCACTAGATTCATACCCCGACGCAGAGATTCGTTTTTTTTATATTTGAATATGATAACTTATGGCAGAGATTTGTTTAAAATAATAATAATAATAATAATATATTTTATTATGTCATATTAAATATTTCAACCCGGGATGCTCCCGGGATAAAAACTAGTAACATAAATAATATATATTTAATGGAAAATGATTATGATATTTGGATGTGAATCATTTTGATTTAAAAATCGATTTAGTTGTCCACTAGTTTTTATCCTAGGAGCGTCCCGGGTTGAAATATCTAATGACATAATAAAATATATTATTATTATTATTTTAAAAAAATCTCTGTCATAAGTTATCATATTCAAATATAAAAAAAAAACGAATCTCTGCGTCGGGGTATAAGTCTAGTGTCATTACAAATGAATTCGGAAGTTTGTAATCGATCATTCTAAAAAGAACTAACATGAAATAAGAAAAAAAGTTAATTATTGAAATCTCGAACACATTAGTCTAAGGGTTATGTGATGCGTTAAAAAATTCATGGGTATATAGTTCGGGTATTTGGGTATGTTGTTTCGGGTAATCGGGTCGGGTATCACCTAATCCTAGACCCGACCCAAACTCACAATTCTTTTTAAACTAATCCCAAACCCGACACAATACCTATCGGGTTACAAAAAATAGTCATTTTATTTCTCTGTTTTTTATATAGCACTATGGTACTCGTTGGAAAGATAATAAAACGCTCGTTAATTTGGTGTAATTTTTTTCTTTAAAAAATCTCGTATATAAAATATATTAACGTTTAAAAGTTATGGGAAGAAACATGAGAGAAAAAAATAGTAAAATTTTAATATTTAGATTTAGTAGATTATGTATTTAATAGATTAGGTTAAAAATTATAATAGATTAGGTTAAATCATATTTATTCCTTTTTCTTTAATTGATTTACACTTGCCACACCACATCCTATGTGGCATCTCTCAAAGGAGAGATTGCATAAGAGTATGACATGTAGGATTAATCCCTTTACAATATATATATATATATATATAGAGGGAGAGAGAGAGAGAGATTTTCTTCAAAATCCCAAACATTCATCCAATTTTTTTTCCTTGCAGATTCTTGTTTTTTTTCTTGTGAAATATACTCGTTTATTGTCAAGTTGACTAGAGTTAGAGATGAACAAAAAATCGGTTCGGGAACCGAAACCGGTAAACCAACCTGAACTAAGACCGGTACTAAAAATCCCAACTGAAAACTGGGCTAAAACCGGCGCTAAAATCGGAACTGATATCGGTACACAAACTGGAACTGAACCGAATCCAATTTAAGAAAAAAAATCGACTATGGCCACAAAAACAAATAAAATGATGTTATTTTTTGTATTAAAATTCAATTTTCTTGTTTAAAAAAAATAATCTAAAAGTTAATAAAAGTTAAATTTTATTTAGTTATATGATTTTAAAAAAGTGTACACATGAACCGTATTGAAACCGAAACTGAAATCGGGTAAAAAACCCATTTGGGCCGACCAAACCAAGACGGAACCGAACCGGTCAAAGTCAAAATCGGTTCCAAACCAAGACCAGTTCATGAAAAAAAAGATTTGTTCACCTCTAACTTGAGTATCCCTTCACAAACATGGGCCACTCCGAAACATCCGTAAGATAATACCGTAATCATACTTCATCATTAGCATAACATGAAGCTCAAGGTGCAACTCCGTTTATAATGTCGTCAAATAGAGATATTGTTCAATAACATTGATATCTTTTAACACGCCAGCTATACAAATATATGCATGTCAAATTCAGAGGTCATATGATGCCATCATTTCTAGTATTAAGGTTGGGCCATCTATGCCACCATGATGATGTGCTCCTAGCCAATGGTGTAACAACCTCGAAAACGTAATTAATATTATTATCGATCGTTAGAATAATAAAGCAAATAATAGAATCGAATAGAATAATATTGGGCCACCTGAAGGTGCTGCCCAATAATCTTACCCGGATTAAACAGACTAAGGCCCATTCCCTTCTATAACCGACCCATTAGATAAGGTGGCCCATTTATTGACCCATTAATAATTATTAAGACCTAACATCCTAGTATTCGGCCCAATCAATTAGAACACCTTTCGACCCATTTACCTATCTAATCTTTTAAGCCCAATACCTAAAACTAGTATTACTAAACCCACTTAGCCCAATTAAACCCCACAAATAATCGGCCCACCCTTTGATTCCCTTTTGTGCCGCGAATTCATCACCACAATCCACCTATAAACCTTCTCAACACTTAACCATTCTCATTACCCTCCACCTAAGCTAACCTATAATAGTTATCATCATCACCATGCATGAACTTATTTCTATATAAGAAAACCATCGGCCCTTCATCTTCTTTTGTTAAAACTGTTAAAATGTTATATAAACATCATGTCATTTTTATTCTAACTAGTAGATTCCCCGCCGCTTCGCGGCTGGAATTCGGTTGGTACCGTCTCGCTTATTTATGATCTCCATCCTTTTTTTTAATGGTTACTTTCTTGACTGTGGTATGGCAGAAGATGATTACACCCGTCTAATCGACATGCCACCGGTGTAACATTCCAGACTATGCCTATGCTCTCCATTTAATTAGTTGATATATGATGATTATATATAAAATAATATAAGCAGATAGTGACTCTAGAGAATACTTTTTAACAATGAGTGAAGATCCAAAAAGTGGACGAACCTGAAATGTGACTAACAACAGGGACGAATGAGATGGATCTTGTGAGCTTAGAACCTGAGCTTAAACCTGCACAAGGTAAAAGACCGTTAGGCTCGCTACAGAGGAGGATGGAGGGCCTCTCTGTAACCACCCTCCGGCGTGAGGATAAGTATTTTTCTAGTGAGAGAAAGTAGAGAGAGAAAGTGAGTTCGGAGTGTGTGAGTTTGTCTGTCAACTGTACTTTAGAGGGGGTATTTATACTAGTCAGCCAAGTTGTACTATGCTTCGGACCCCCTTTCGTACTATCATTCGGAGTCTTTTGACTTCCGGGAGAAACTCGTACTTTCCTTCGGTCAGTCCACTTGGCCGTAACATGGTGTCCTGAGCTCGTACTTGGGCAAGCCGCGGTATAATTGCTTATACCTCTTCATGTCTTCCCAAGTCCTCAAGTTACTCTGTAACTTGTTGGACTTAGTTATGACCGAGTCACAGGCGATCAAGCCGCGGTATAATCGCTTATACCTCTTCATGTCTTCCCAAGTCCTCAAGTTACTCTGTAACTTGTTGGACTTAGTTATGACCGAGTCACAGGCGATCAAGCCGCGGTATAATTGCTTATACCTCTTCATGTCTTCCCAAGTCCTCAAGTTATTCTGTAACTTGTTGGACTTAGACAATCTTTCGGCCTGTTGATCATGCTACGGTGTCTGTGGAAGGTTAATGAGGATTGTTGACACGTGTCGATGACAGCTGTTTGGTACCTTGTCGTTTTCTGACGACACGTGGATGCAGTTATGGCCATGTGATTCAAGGGGCTGACGTGATGGCGGTTCATTTCTCGGAGTGATCTGGGCCGCTCATCTTATCCCTTCATCTGGACCGTTAATTCGAACGGTTGATGTGACGACGGTTCAAATTTCGGGATAATCTGGACCGCTCATCTTGTCGAGCTGTCCATCCAACCGTTGCCTTTCCTCCCCTATATAAAGCCACTCCTCATTTTTCTTTTTACTTTTTACTGTTCTCTTCTTGTCTTCTTATCCTTGTTTACCCTCTCGGAGCTCGTATCATCCATTCCAGTTTCCCTAAGGTGCGTTGTCTTCATCCTTCTTCATATTTCCCGTTTTATTGTTTTGTCGAGTCTTGAAGATGGTGAAGGATGATATGAATGTGAGTTTCTCAATTCTATCCGCGGATAAACTTGCCCAGTTTATCGATACTTACTCGATCCCTCGCGAGTTAAACCCGGTCTTACCGGGGCCGAGGCAAGTGATACATCCTTTTCCTGTTGGCAAGTTTGGTTTCTACACCCGAGTGTGTGACTTTGCCAACTACCGCATCCCCTTTACCAAATTTTTGATGAAGGTGTTGAGGTTTCACGGCGTGCATATCTCTCAAGTGAACCCTTTTGGTCTCAGCCGAATAAGTCACTTTGAGCTTTCTTGCCGTGCTTTGGAGAAAGGTGCGGATCTTAATGTTTTCCGGTGCTTCTATAAGCTTAGCAAGGCCGGTAGCTGGTATACGTTTGAGAAACGGCGGTCGTTGGAGAGTTGTCATGATTATCAGACAACTAGCTTAAAGAACTGGAAGAATCAGTTCTTCTTTTTGGACGACCGATGCTTACCCCCGGATATGGTGTGGCGTGATAGTTTTGAAGCGTCCGAATGGGATTTGCCCAAGAAGTTTAAATACAACCGCAAGTTGTATTTGGACCTGGTGGAGAATAAGAGCAACATCCAGAAGTATCCGGAGCACGTTCTCTGCCTCGGAGGGGTTAGCATGAATTGGAGTTTGGATGATAGGTGGCCGTTAGTGCGTTACAATGGAGAGGGTGAGTGGAGAGCCGCAGCTTCACTTGTTTTTTACTTGTGTTTTTTCTAGTTTTTTCTAACTCCTTTTTTATTTATACAGAGATGTCGCTGTTGGATTGTCTGAAGCTGACTACCTTTGATGATACAGCGTTGGAGTATACCAACGAAGATTTGGGAAACACTGAGCCTTTGGTGTCACAGATGGAGAGGACGCACCAGGCCATTCGGCCAGTGGCGGGTACGGGTGTTGGTGCGAGTGGCGCTGGTGGAGAGGGTCAGACCACGGGGGTCGTGACCGAAACTACTGGGGTAACTCCGCCTGCCGAGGGCGCAGCTTTATCTTCCGAAGCCCCCCCCTGATCCACTTGTTACAAGTGTTCAACAACCGGACCCTTCTGCTAGTACGGGCCGTCAATCCTCCGATCCCTCTCGTACCTCCAAGGAGGTTTCCGGTGACAAAGAGGGCCGAGCTCTTACTGATACTTCGGTCTCCCGGGGTGCAGTGAAGAGGAAAACTCTGAAGGGCACCACCGCTAGTTCGAAACCGAAGAAGAAGCTACGGTTTGTCGAAGATACTACTGAGGTATATTCTAACCTTCTCCATAACCTTGAATATCATTTGTTTGGGGGTAAATCTCCCAGAGACTCGGCTCCGATACTAATGGTGGATGATCCTCAGGGTGGGGGGCTCAGCGACGACGAGGATTTGGATGGGTCTGCCGGGATTCGTAGCCCGTTGAAGGAGAAGGTAGTGCGGCCTGATGATGTTTCTGCTGGTGAGTTTAGGCAATCTCCCCTTCTTTCTCAAACCGATGTGGGGGGTAAGGATGATACTTTCCCCCCATCATGGTGCGAGACTGAAGCTTTTTCCATTTATAATTTTGCAGCGGTGGCAGGGGAGGGTTCTGGTGGTGGTGGTATTGCTGATGAGAAGTTCGTCCCGGAATGGGACATAAAGAACGGGGATAGGGTGGTGGATGGGCTTTGTGCTCGTATGATGCTGTTCAATCTGGATACCCCCGCTGACCGGGAGTATTATCACAACTTGGACTCGCCTGCTCTTTGTGAGGCTCTGTTAGTCAACCAAGCTCAATCCAACTTCCTGGTGACTGAGGCATACCGCCGATGGACGGATGCCGAGGTTGACCGTGAGCGCCTGCGGCGAAAGGGAGCTTCTTGCAACCATGGGCCGGCCATGGCTGATTTAAAGAAAAACCTAAGGGATGCCCAGAACCAAGCTTCTTCTTCTCAGGCCGCCGTAGCTTCTGCTGCCGAAGCAAGGGACAAGGCCCTTAAGGAGGTTGATCTTCTGAAGAAGAGGCTTCAGGATTTCGAAGCTTCTGCTGCTGCTGATTCTAGGAAGACTGCCGATCTTTTAAAGCAGATGGAGGTCACCATGGCCAACCTTCGGACAGGTACCGATGTTTTAATCGCTGGTACGTCTTTTTTGTCGTTTGGATTTTTCCTTTATCTTTAACTTAACTTTATTGTTTGTGTTGTGTAGAACGGGACGATGCAGTGAAGGCGGAGAAGGTGGCTCGGCAGGTGTATGCCGCGGCCGAGAAGAAAATGGCCGAGGATGAAGATTCCTGGAAGAAGGAGAGGGCGGAGCTGATTGCCAACATCGACGAGCTTTTTGGCTTCAAAAAGTTCTTCTTGACGGAGGGGGCTCAATTGTTGACGGACTTCGTTCACAGAGGTCCTATCATGAAGCAGGCTGTCAGCGGTGTCGTTAACGCAATGAATGCTGCTGGTTTTAACGAAGGTGTGAAGGCTGGCCATGCGGCCGCAGCTAAAGGGATTCCGTTGGAAAAGAACCCGATGTTAAAACCGGAGGTTAACGCACAGCTATCGGCAGCCGTAGAAGCATTTGATAAGCTCACCTTCCCGCCGATCGCCAAGCTCGTAGACCATGTGACCGGTTCACCAGAGTCCCTCCCTGAAGCCTTTGATGGGCTCAAGCTTCCTTCATCTAAAACATCCGTTTAAAACAATTTCATTTGTCCCGGACCTTTGTGTGGTCCGGTTTTTTGTTTGTAATATTTTGAACAAGTATTTGCTGGTTCGGGCTTTGTGTTGGGTCCGAGCCTTTTTTATATGTATGCCTTTTATTCCGATCCTTGTCGAAGGTTCGGCTTATGATTCTTATGCCTTGTCCTAGTGTTTGGTCCGAATCTTTCGGATTTTGCCCGTGCTGGACGTTTTTTAGGCGTTGTCCTTGATCAATTAATGATCAGTAAGAGGTTCGTGGCCAAGTTATCCGTGCGTCCACGGTTTTGGCCGCTCCTTAATCTTTTCCGCGGATTCATTTATTTTAACCATGGTTCGTGGGGATTTTCCATACCGGGACGCGGCTATTGTCCATACCGCGTGCCGGTGTGTTGGGTTTTTTCCCCTTTAAATAGATTTCTATTTCTTAGTATTTCTAAGGTTAAGGTGTTTATTTAGGTTAGTTTAGACCCGGATCAAAAATTATCCACTTTGTTCCGGATCACTTTGCTACTCCTGTTTAGTTTGTTTTTATACCACGTGGTTTTGGTTATGCCAAGCTCGTTTTTTGAGCTGCGGCTTATATTAACACCTTAGAATGTTTGTAGTAATGACCGGCTTTTATTAATTCTTTTGACGGGGAATGTCACATCCCGCTTAGTAACAAGGAAAAGGTAAATAGTGGGGAATGGCGCATCCCACGTTACAATAAAAGAAACAATTATTTGAAAAGAGAACTAGCTGGTCATGATTACATGTAGCACTTCTTTAAGTGAACACCGTTCCAGGTGCGAGGGATGTCTTTTCCCTCTAGGGTTCGGAGGGTATAAGCGCCACTCCCTCCGGCGGTCTTGACAATGTATGGCCCTTCCCATGATGCGGCCATTTTTCCTTTTTCAACCCCGCTGGCCTCATTGCACCGGAACACATAGTCTCCGGGTTTAAACCGGACTTCCTTTACCCTGGAGTTGTAAAATTTCTCCAGCTTTTGTTTGTATCGAGCTTCTTTGACAGCCGCAGCTTCCCTTCGTTCGTCCAACAGGTCAAGATTCATGCGGAGCTCTTGGTTGTTGTTTTCAATGCTTTGAATTCTATGGGAGGGGGACCCGATCTCGACCGGTATGACCGCTTCAGTTCCGTACGTCAGACTGAAGGGCGTCTCACCTGTGCTGGTCTTGGTGAAAGTTCGGTGGGCCCATAGGACGTTGGGAAGCTCATCCACCCAACCGCTTTTCTTTCTCCCCAATCTTTTCTTTATTCCCTCAACCAAACTTCGGTTTATGCGCTCTACTTGACCATTTGCCTGCGGATGGGCTACCGAGGCAAATGACTGTTGGATATGCAAGTCTTGACACCATTTTTTGAAGGGGTTATCTGCAAATTGCTTTCCATTGTCACTGATTATCGTCTGGGGTAACCCGAAACGGCACACTATTTGCTCCCACACAAACTTTTTTACTTCCTTTCCCGAGATCTTGGAGAGTGGTCGGGCTTCAACCCACTTGGTGAAGTAATCTACAGCTACCAGTAGAAACTTCATGCCTCCGGTTGATTTGGGGAAAGGTCCGACGATGTCGATACCCCATTGCTGGAACGGCCATGCCGCTGTTACTGGGATCATATTGTTTTTGGCTCGCAGACTAACCGGAGCATGCCTCTGACATTCGCTGCACTTCTGTAGTTCGGAGACCGCGCTGTTGTGCATCCCTGGCCAAAAATACCCGGCGTTCATAACCTTTGCCACCATCATTCTAGGACCAGCGTGGATACCGCATATGCCGCGATGGATTTCCTGGATGATGTATGAAGCTTCATCCAAGTCCACGCATTTGAGGAGTGGTCCTAAGAACGTTCTTCGGTATAGTTGTCCGTCAATCAATTGGTACTGGAGTGCTTTGACTTTCAGCTTCCGAGCCTTTGCCTTATCTTCTGGGATGACATCGTTGATTAAGTACTGCATTATGGGGGTCATCCAATTATCAGTTGGTGAGTTTACTGATAGAATTACGGCTGCCTGGACTGTCGGGCCATGAAGGCCTTCCATATGTACCTCTTGGTTCACAATATCTGTGGTTGTGGCTGCGAGCTTACTTAGAGCATCGGCTTTCTTGTTTTTGTTTCCTGGGATGTGCACCACTTGGCATGCTTCAAATTGTTTTATCAGTTTTTTAGCCTGCGTTTAAAAGTAATGGTTAGTCGATCTTTTTTATTAAGATCCGGAGTTTATTGAAGGCTTGGGTTAATCCCATACCTCGGCTAAATAAAGAATCATGCTAGCTTCTTTAGCCTCGTAGTCTCCAGATATTTGGTTTGCTACCAACAAAGAATCGACATGTGCTATAACCTGCAAGGGGCATACACGTTTTAGGTTTTTATAATGTACTTTGCGTTTAGCAGGGAGTTTCATAAGCATTATCGCATGCTTGTACCTTTTTGGCTCCGACTTTTAGAGCCAGCCGCAGCCCTGCCAGGAGTGCTTCATACTCGGCTTCGTTATTCGAGCTTTTGAAGTTCAAGCGAATTGCGTATAGAAGCTCACGTCCTTCGGCTTCACATAGGACTAAACCTGCTCCTGACCCTTCTGTTCCGGAGGCTCCGTCAGTGTGCAACGACCATATAGGTTCCGGGGGGTTTTGTGGTTCGGCCTCTAGACTTGTGGGAATTTCTACCAAGAAGTCAGCCACCGCTTGCCCTTTAATCGGTCCTCTGGTTTTGTAAGTGATGTCAAAGGCACCGAGCTCAATTGCCCATTTTGTCATTCTCCCGGAGGCTTCTGGCTTTCTCAATACGCTGAGTATCGGTTGTTCAGATTGCACTTCAATGTTAAAAGCTTGAAAGTATCGACGGAGCCTTCTGGAGGTATGTACGAGAGCTAGGGCTAATTTTTCGAGAATTGGGTAACGAACTTCATACTCTCTAAGGGCCCTGCTGATGTAGTATACCGGGCGTTGGACTGTGGCTCTGGTCACGATGAGAACCGAACATATCGCTCCGTCCGAAGCAGAGAGGTACACTGTCAGTGTTTCCCCTGGCTCTGGTGCAGTTAGGACGGGCAAGTCTGCCAGACATTTCTTTAATTCTGTGAAGGCAGCATCAGCTTCGGCGGACCACTCGAATTTTTCTTTTCCCAAACTCTTTTTCAAGACATTCATGAAGGGGAGTGTTTTTTCTGCGGCTTTGGAGAGAAAGCGGTGTAGGGCCACCAGACGCCCATTCAGAGACTGCATTTCTTTTAGGCACGTGGGTGGCCGCATCTTCAAGACTGCTTCGACCTTTTCTGGGTTGGCTTTTATACCATCCCGGGCCATGAGTACCCCTAAGAACTTCCCTTCTTCAAGGCCGAAAGAACATTTTTTGGGATTCAATTTCATATTGATTTTCCGCAGCTTGGTGAATGTTTCCTTGATATCTTCGATCATTGAATCTTCTGTAGTACTTTTTATAACCACGTCATCCACATATACTTCAAGGTTCTTCCCTATCTGTTCCTTGAAAGCTGCGTCCATCAGTCTCTGATATGTGGCTCCAGCATTCTTCAACCCAAAGGGCATCTTTGTGTAGCAGTACAGGCCGTTGTTTGTAACAAATGCCGTTTTGTCTTCATCATCTTCGGCCATTTGAATTTGGTGATAGCCTTTGTAGGCATCCAGAAAACACTTCAGCCGGAAACCTGCCACGGCATCTACTTTTTCATCTATCTCGGGGAGGGGGTAGCAATCTTTCGGACATGCATTATTCAAATCTTTAAAATCCACACACATTCTCCAGGCTCCGTCTTGCTTTTTTACCAGGACCGGATTGGCCACCCAAGTCTGGTACCGCACTTCTCTGATAATTCCTGCGTGTAGGAGATTTTTTACGTCTTCCGCTATGGCTTTAACCCGCTCAGGGGCCATGCTTCTCTTCTTTTGAGCCACTGGTTTGATACCGGGGTAAGTGTTCAACTTATGTTCGGCCAAGCTTCTTGGAACCCCCGTCATATCTGAATGTTCCCATGCGAAAACATCCAGCGAGCTTGAAAGTAAACTCCAAAGCTTTTCTCGGGCTTTAGTGGGGAGTTGAGTACCCACGGACAATTTTTGTTCTGGAAATCTTGGGTGTATCGACCATTGCTCAACAACTGCTGTTCCCGAGCTTCCCGTATGATCATCATCCGTTCCCGGGCCTAGAGATTGACGTATTTCTGAGATTCCAAGCCCTACCTCGGACTCTAGGGTGGCTATTCCATTTTCAGTGGGGAATTTCAACGCACCGTGGATGGTGGATGTCACCATCCCGAATGCTTTCATGCCGGGTCTCCCCAATATGATATTGTGAACTGATCTTGATCCTACCACCAAAAAGGTTAGGATGACTGTTCTTTGCAATGATCCGGAGCCGAATGTGACCGGGAGGGATAACTGTCCAACTGGCTGGACGATTTCCCCGGAGAAGCTTATTAAAGGCATGGAGACGGGGATTAATCGATGTTGCGTTGATTCTGCTAACAGTTGGAAACATTGAAGATACATAATCTCGGAGGCACTCCCCCCGTCTACGTAAATTCGGTGAGTTTTATGCCCTGCCACAATTCCGGATATAACTATTGGTCCTTCTTTGTAGTCATCTGGTGAAATGGAGGGGAAAGTCATTGGCTGGGTCATCCAGGTCGTGACATGATCATTATTTCGCTTAACCCCTTGGTGTTTGAGGGTTCGAATCATGTGTATCCCTGCTTGATCGTTTGGATTGGGGATATTCACGACACCGGCCTTCCCGTCCTTGATCTCCTTTACTAGATGTGACAGTTTGCCTGCCTTGAGTGCTTTTTCAATCTCTTGCTTTAACGACCAGCAGTCATCCGTGTCATGCCCCTTGGCTCGATGGTAATCACAGTATTTCTTGGTGTTTCTGTCAGACGTAGGTTTTTGTTTCGGAGGTTTAGGGAAATCAACGTTCTCTGTACTAAGTATCTCGCTAGGAGATTTTAGCAAGTCGGAGTAGGTTGACCCTCGGTGTGAAGAGGAGCTTCGTCCATGAGAGCTTTTGTCATTTCTGGAGTAAGGTTGGGGTCTGCTTTTTCCCCAGGAACTGCTTCGATCTGAGTTTTGAACTCCCGAGCCCTTCTTCCATGAGCTGCTTCTTGTTGTGGAGCGGTATTCATTATCATATGTTTGGCTGCAGGCACTTTTACCCCGAGCGAAAGCTCGTGCCCGCTCCATTAACACTTCCATGGTTTTGGGGAGATCTTCATGTAACTTCTCCACGAGTTGGTTGTTTCGGACTCCGTGACAAAAACCGGATATCCGTAATTGATCAAGTGCTCCGCTGATCTGCATACTCTCCTTGTTGAATCTGTCAATGAACTTTTCCAATGACTCCCCGTCTTTCCTACGGATATTATGGATTTCGGTGATGTCTTTCGAACATCGCCGTTGCTGAGAAAAATTTTGTAGGAAAGCACGGCGGAGCTCAGTCCAATTTGCAATCTCGCCAGGGGCTAATCCGTCAAACCATACTCTGGCTGCTCCCGTAAGTGTTTGGGCGAACATGTGGCACCATGCAGGCATGGGCCATAGTTCGATTTCTGCAGCTCCTCCGAAGTCATGGATGTGATCATCTGGATCTGTTGTTCCGTCGTACTTTTTTATGGTTGTAGGCATTTTAAGTTTCGCGGGCAAGGGAGCGCTGGCGATACGAGGTGCAAACTTGGAGTAGGCAGCCATATAGGCTGGGCGATAAGGAGTAGTAAGGTCGTCTTCAGCTGTTGTGACGGTCGGTCGTGGCCTCACTGTGGTAACACCCGGTTGCGTGCTCCCCTGGTGCCCCGTGAGGAAGCAACTCCCTTGTGGGGTCCCAATATCGGGAGTGGTAACCACGGTGGAGTAAGTTGTCTGTGCGGCGGGGCCTGGACCATGTCCGAAGGACGTTCGAGGTCCTTCGGTGGAGAATAAGTTTACCTGTACACTTTTGAGTTTTGCCTCTTTTTCTTGCTGTGCCTTGAGTTGCAACAAGAAATCCCTGTTTTTGAGCAGGAAATCAGCGTCAAACTCTGATGTGATGTTTGGTTCTTTGCGGAAGATGTTGTCCACCGAGGCCTGCATAGGCATGGAGCGTCCCTCCGTATCCGTAAAACCTACGGACGGGGTTATGACGACCGAGGCCGCAGTAGTGGTGGTTCCTTCATCATGCTCCGTGTTTGAAATATCTTCGAGAACAAAACCCTCAGATATAGCCGCCATGGGAAAAACCGTCGATATCTTTATCTTTCGTGGATACAGAAAACGGTTGTACAAACGGATGGCGCCAATTGAAGATCCAAAAAGTGGACGAACCTGAAATGTGACTAACAACAGGGACGAATGAGATGGATCTTGTGAGCTTAGAACCTGAGCTTAAACCTGCACAAGGTAAAAGACCGTTAGGCTCGCTACAGAGGAGGATGGAGGGCCTCTCTGTAACCACCCTCCGGCGTGAGGATAAGTATTTTTCTAGTGAGAGAAAGTAGAGAGAGAAAGTGAGTTCGGAGTGTGTGAGTTTGTCTGTCAACTGTACTTTAGAGGGGGTATTTATACTAGTCAGCCAAGTTGTACTATGCTTCGGACCCCCTTTCGTACTATCATTCGGAGTCTTTTGACTTCCGGGAGAAACTCGTACTTTCCTTCGGTCAGTCCACTTGGCCGTAACATGGTGTCCTGAGCTCGTACTTGGGCAAGCCGCGGTATAATTGCTTATACCTCTTCAATGAGAAAGAAGATGAGTATTTTAATATATTTTTATTTTGAGTCCTCAACAAAATCTTAAAGGTAAAGCAAGATTTTTTTTTTGTGTGAAACCTCTCCGTCTCTTTCACAAGCACACACTCAACCCCCCCCCCCCCCCCGTCTTATTTCTTTGCCATGTACCCCAACCCCCAAGCAAACAATCATAAAGTCAAGGATTTTGTGAGAGGTTGTCTACATCGAGGCATGCAATCCCGTCGTCGGTCTCGTCTTCGTCGGAAACCCCCGTCGTCGCTGCCTACCCTTTTGAGACGCAGCCGCTGTGTAAACTAATCAGACATTCAGACCCACAAGACAGAATTAACAATCGACACAGCAAAAGGGTTTTGCGGCAGGGTTACTATACAGCAGGCGAGGGCAGCACCATGGGTATCAAAGCCAGGGAAGAAATACGTAGTGGGTACCGTCACCACGGTGGTCTGGTGGTTGATGCCTAATGGTTTTGATACCGGCCACATGCTTACGCTGAATTGTTCACTCTTTCGTACGGTCGTATGTTTTTCGGTCTCCGGCAAGATGTTTTCAATTTTCCGGCAAGTAGTTGACAAATCAGCCGTTCCACCTCGACTGCCTTAGGAAGCCTTTACTGTCCTTGTGCGTGACGATGGTGGTGATGTTTTGAAGAGTGAAGCAAAAACTATGCCCAAAACAGAAAGAATAAACCCTTTGTGGCGAAATGTAAAAACTGGAAAAAGAACTATTCCGCCGACCATTACAAATTAATATGTACTAGTGCGATACCCCGCGCGTTGCGCGGCGGTTATTTAGACGATATCGGTTTACGGCAATGAAACTTAATAAAATTCGGTGCCAACAACGACCTTGCGAAAAGGCTTTCGTGAAGGTGGCAGCTAGGGTTTGGCTGGGGGAATTGGTTGCACAAGTCACTGGAGATTGATCGGAACCTTGAGGAATCCTAACTGCTATGGTCAGAGGCGAATGTTAGGTGCTCAAACACCCTCAATGATCTCCTTGCAGCCATTGAATCCATCGATGGTGCTTGCCATCTACGTCGGATACTTTTCTGAAGTTGGCCATACGTGTGTGTATATATTTGTGTAATAATATTTACAATAGTAAAGTGAGAGGGTAAAAAAGTTGTATCAACAAATGGCATTGTATCAACAAATGACATAAACCCAGTATACAACTATGGTAAAGAAAAGAAATGGCGTTACACAAAATTCGAAACATGCTCAACAAACCTAGAAACAACCCTTTAAAAGCCTAACCGCATCACAAATATCTAAAAGAAAAGCAAGGTACACACATGTTGATGAAGATGGGGTGATGCTTCCAACCCGATGGCGGCACCATTAGTACTAACGGTGTTAACATTAGCTGTAACATCGTTACTCCTAATGCCGTTAGTACTAATGACGTCAACTATTTTTTACGTCGTTAACACTAACAACGTTAACTTCTTCTTTTTTTACCCCGTCTTTCATCACCTCAACGATAAAGTCGTTAGTACTAACGCCGTTAGTGCTAACAGCGTTAATTTTTTTCACCTTTCATCACCTTAACAATAACGCCATTCCTATTAACAGTGTTAT
>CM054131.1:33934423-33970202 GCA_028751855.1 Ambrosia trifida | reverse complement strand
CATTCACATCATTCAACCCCAGTCTGTCTGCAAGTATGGCCGGTGTAATGGCCATTTGTCTCCCTTTAATTGTTGAGTTGAGGGAGATAACTTCATCATCCACCATCACTGTCTCAGCATTAGCCCAGAACTCATTGAGAGTTTCAGGATGTATTGGTGGGTCTATTGTGAGAGCGGTGAAATATTGGGATTTGACGACGAGATCAATGATCTCATCGTATTGGGACTAGCCTTCTTGTTTTTCTAAGTAGGCTCTGAGATTGTGTCCCTGTTTAAGAACTAAAGCCATGTGGTTTGTGTGTGTGCTGATGAATCGAACAGTGTTTGTGTTGCAGGTTCAGGGGTTTGAGAGCTTTCTTGAGAGAGAAGGAGGGAAATTTTGTGTTTGAATGGATAAGTGTTGAAAAAAGATATTTATCAGAAGTTTTTAACCGCTTGGATCTTCTTTATTAGAAGTTTTAAACCGCCTAGGTTAAAAATCTCTTTATCAGAAGTTTTAAACCGACTAGGTCAAACTTCTGATGATGGGAAAAGTCAGATTTGCCCTTTTTGACTAAACTGCTGATGAAGAATTATCTTCATCAGTAGTTCCCATTTTCTCTTCAGCAGTTTTGAACAGCTGATGAGAAATTCTTTATAAATACTTTATTCATAACTTCTGAAGGTTATTTTATCAGAAGTTAATCACTTTTTAGAAAATATCCCCATACTGATGTTTTGTTCATCAGTAGTTTCTCTCTTTTCAGAAGTTTTTCAAGTTTTTGAAAATAGATGTAAGTGGAAAAAAAAAGTTGTGCAGAAAAATAAATAGAAACACTTACAAATTTAGCATCCCTAGCATGGATACTAACTTCTGAAATGTTGATGTGTCAAGGGGTTTATTGAATATGTCAGCTATTTGATTAGCTGTTGCTACATGTTTCACTTCAATCTTGCCTTTTTCATAGCAATCTCTTATGAAATGATACCTGATTTCAATGTGTTTAGTCTTTGAAAACTGAACAGGATTTTGAATGATGCTGATGGCAGATTTGCTGTCTACTAGCAATGGTGTCTTGGTCTCTTTGATTCCATAATCAAGAAGTTGATATTGGAGCCATTGTATCTGTGATGTACAACTTACAGCTGCAATGTATTCAGCTTCAGCAGTTGAAGTTGCAACAGATGTTTGTTTCTTTGATTGCCAGGACACTAGACAGTTTCCCAAGAATTGACAACCACCAGATGTTGATTTTCTTGACATTTTACACCCTGCATAGTCACTATCTGAAAAAGCTGATAACTTGGTATTGCTTGAAGCAGGATACCAAATTCCAAGAGTTGGAGTTCCTTTCAGATATCTGAAGATTCTTTTGACTGCAATGAGGTGTGATTCCCTAGGAGCTGATTGATATCTAGCACAGACACATGTTGAAAACATAATATATGGTCTAGAAGCAGTTAGATATAAAAGGGAACCTATCATACATCTATATATGGTTTGATCAACCTGTTTTCCTTGATCATCTGGTTCAACTTGTGTGGTTGGTGTCATGGGAGTGGAACATGATTTACAGTCTTGTAAAGAAAATTTGTTTAATAATTCTTTAACATATTTTGATTGATGTATAAAAGTTCCATTTGTTTGTTGTTTAATCTGCAGTCCCAGAAAGTACTACAGTTCCCCCATTGTACTCATCTCAAATTTTGATTGCATGAGTTTCTTAAATTCATCACACAATTTTGTGTTAGTTGAACCAAAAATGATATCATCAACATATATTTGAACAAGTAAGACATGATTTCCAACATGTTTTATGAAAAGAGTTTTATCAATGGCACCTCTAGTGAAATTATTTTTGAGTAAAAAGGTTGAAAGTGTATCATACCAGGCTCTTGGAGCCTGTTTGAGCCCATAAAGAGCTTTGTCTAGTTTGTACACCCACTCAGGATGAGAAGGATCCTCAAACCCAGGTGGCTGACAAACATACACTTCCTCTTTTATTTTTCCATACAAAAATGCACTCTTGACATCCATTTGATAAACTTTTATTTTGTTGGAAATGGCATAGGCCAGAAATAACCTGATGGCTTCAAGCCTTGCAACTGGAGCAAAGGTTTCATCATAGTCAATGCCTTCTTCTTGAGAGTAACCTTATACTACCAGTCTTGCCTTGTTCTTTATTATAATACCAGCTTCATCTGGTTTGTTCCTGAAAACCCATCTTGTCCCAATTGGTTGCTTGTTTGGTGGTAAGGGACAGATTTCCCAAACCTGTTGCCTGTTGAATTGAAGCAATTCATCTTGCATTGCCTGCACCCAATTGTTGTCTTTGAGGGCTTCCTGGTACTTCTTTGGTTCCAACTGTGAAATAAATGCTGAGAATAGACAAAAGTTGGAAAGCTGGTTTCTTGTAAGAACACCTGATGCAATATCAGCCATGATTTGATCAAGTGGATGGTCTTTGTGTTCGATCAGTTGTTGTAAACCACTGACAGGTGTTGGTGGCTCATGTTCTTCAAACAAACTACTGAGGTCTATTATATCTGGTTCAGCAGTTTCAGTGTCTTCAGTAGTTGCAGGTGCTGAAGCAGATGTTTGAGTTTGTCCTTCAGTATTTGTTGAATCAGAAGTTTGTGAAACTTCTGATGGTTTTGAAGTTGACTTAATGACTGTTTGAGGAGTCCATGGTGTTGGATCCTCATCATCAAACCTTTGATCACCATAATAAGTAGGTTTGGATGAAGTGACAGTCTTTTCATGTTCAAAATGGAAGTTGTCAAGGTCAAAGAGTTCAGCAGGATGTGCTGGAATGAGAGTGTGTTTGGACTCATTGAACTTGACATTCAGTGTTTCTTCTACTATCCTGGTTTTTGAGTTAAAAACCTTGTAGGCTTTTCTAGTTGAGGAATAACCAAGAAAGTAGCCTGAGTCAACTTTGGCAGCAAACTTTGAAATAGATTCCTTGATGTTCAAGATGAAACATTGACACCCAAAAGCCCTGAAAAAGGAGATAAGGGGCTTCATGCCATGAAGAACTTCATAGGCAGTCTTTGAATGTCTTTTGACAATAAGAACTCTATTTTGAACATAACATGATGTGTTAACTGCTTCTGCCCAGAAGTATAAAGGTAGGCCAGAATCAGCTAACATTGTTCTCGCTCCTTCTATTAAAGTTCTGTTCTTCCTTTCTACCACACCATTTTGTTCAGGAGTTCTAGCAACACTGAATTGTCTAATAATCCCTTTAGACAAACAGAATTCATCCAGAGTTTTGTTCCTGAACTCTGTCCCATTATCACTTCTAATGGTTTTGACAGGTAGAGAGTATTGCTTCTCTACTTGCAGACTTTGACAAGTCTAAAGTACCAATCATCAGATGGTCCTTTACTGATAACAACTCAGTACTTGTGACAAGAAGAGATCAAACAAGCAGGGCATATAGGTCGATGAATGAACTGAAGAAACTATCGACCAAAGACCTGCTTACAATCCAACACTTAGAACCACAGAAGGGGTCTCTTACTGATGATCAACTAAACCAGCTCAAGAATTCCATGTTCAAAGGAATATGGAAAATTGTGAAGGACAGAAAAGAACAATAAGGAATTAGTAAGGTTTTGGCTTCATCAATCCAGGGGGAGATTTTTAGGACAAAAAGGATTGGTGAAACCACTTTTGCAAACCTTAGTCTAATTCACTTCTGTCAAAATATTCTAAGTATAGAACTGCTGAAGAAGAAGGATCAAACTGCTGAAGAAGAGATTCAGAAGTACTGAAGAAGAAAGTCATCAGAAGTTCTGAAGTTCAAACCAGACACTTCTACTGAAGAACTACTGAAGACAAACTACTCATCAGTAGTTTGTCATTCATCAGTACTTACAGAAGATCTTTTCCACCGCCTTTGTATATCAGTAGTTTATTACTTTAATGTTTCTTTTTGCTTTATGTACAAGTTCCAAGACTGCAACTTGTTGCAACTTGTTTCTGAACTTGCTTTTGGCAAGGTTCATGTATTTGTAACGTCTATAAATAGAAGGGTTCAACCCTCTGTTTTAGACATTGATTTTAATACAAGAAATCCTTCAACACTTATTATTTTTATTTCCATTTCGTGTTTATTGAGAATCTGTCAAAGTGTTTCATTCGCATTCAATACTTAGATTCTCAATAAACACTTTTCATTTATTAGTTCTTGATTCCAGGGGGAGTAATAACTCCTGTTGATAAGTGTAGCTTTAAACTTATAAACATTCCGCTGTGCTATCACTCATCAAGAACTTGCTAAACACTTAAGTGTCAACTAGCAAGTTCTAACAAAAGAGCAACTTACTGATCCAACAATTGGTATCAGAGCACTGGTTTATCTGATCACATATCAATCTAACACATTGAGAATCAGACACAGGCTCTTATTGATATTCAATAAAGGATTATAAGCTCACTTTTATCAACATCCATCACTTTAAGAGATATTTGACAAATCAATACTCTTTAAAATGGATCCTCATAATACTGGTTCTGCCACTAAACCTGCCATGCTTGTAAGAAATGAATATAACATATGGCAAAAGAGAATGGCACATACCTTAACACAGACCAACACAGGTTGTTGGAGATCTGTGATATATGGTCCTCATAAAACAGTAAATATAAATCTTGAAACTAAGGAAGAGATTCCAAAAGAACCAAAAGACTATACTGATGATGATTTCCTAAAACTTGAGCTTGATGCAAAAGTTTTTTCTATGTTGGCAATGGCACTCCCAAATGAAATCTATTCTGGCCTATTACATTGTGATAGTGCCAAAGAGCTTTGGGACTGCCTAAAAGAACAGTATGGAGGAACTGAAGAGGTGATTGCCAACACCAGAGAAATCTTGGCTCAACAATATGAAACTTTTGCTCACATTAATGGGGAAACTTTAACACAGCAATTTGAAAGATTCTCCTCATTAATATCTGAGCTAAAGCTAAATGGTCACACCTATGCAACTGTATCTATGCTTCATAGATTTTTAAGGTCGTTACCTGATAAATGGGAAACATACTCAATAGTCTTAAGATCTTCACCAGATTTTAGCTCCCTCACTTTTACAAAACTTCATGGGAGATTACTTACTTTTGAGAGAGAAATTGATCAAAAGAAAAAAATACAAAATTCTGGCAAAACTGCTAATGACTATCTACCAGGTAGTACAGCACTATTGGGACAAGACTCACCAACTTGTTCAAATAGTTTTGGATCTTTTGACCACATTGACATAACTGCTGGGATCTCATCTGAAAGATCATTCCCTGGTTATGACAATAATGACTTTGGTCAAACTGCCGATAACATGTGCTTTATCATGGATGATTTAAATAGTTTCAGCAGTGATGACCTTAAAGAAATTGATATTTTGCACCAACTGGCCATGTTAAGTTTAAAAACAAATAAAATTTACAAAAGGTCAGGAAGGAAGTTTCCAGGACTTAACAGTTCTACAAAAATTGGTTTTGACAAATCTAAACTTAGATGTCACAAGTGTCAAAAGTTGGGACACTTTGCTAGAGAATGTAGAAGCTCTAGCTTTAACCAATCTCAGTCTGGAAACAATTTTAACCCCAATTATAACAGGAATAATGGAACACAAGGGAGTGCACATTTTGTACAGGCACAAGCTCCACAACACCAATATGTGCCACAAGTACAATATGTACAGATGCCTGCTCAACAGATGCATAGCCAACAATCAATCCCTCCCTTTCCAGCTGCTCAACAACCTCCACAGCAACAACAACCCACTCAACAAAGTTTATTCACTTCAGGGTATGTTGACTGGAGCAGTCTTCCTTTTGACACCACAGAGTGCAATCCTGATGCAGACAACAAAATGTTTGACATCAACTGGGGAGAGCCTGACAATGGCAGAAAGAACTTTGCCTTAATGGCATTTGAGGGATGCTCCTCAAAATCTGCCTTGTCACAGGTATCAAAAGAATCTTTGACAAAACTATGTTCAAATTCATGCAATGAATCTTTTGCTCTCATAAGAGAGACAAATGTGCACTTACAAGGAAAAGCTAATGATTCTGAGAGAAAACTCACTCAGATAAAATGTGATTTAGAAAGAAAACTTTCTGCAAAAACAAAAGAAGTTTCTAAATTAACTAACTCTGCTATTGAAACCCAAGCATAAATTAAAATCATGATTAATGACCTAGGGAATGTCAGACAAGAGCTTGCTGACACCAAGGTCACATGTGAAAAATGGGTGGAATCTTGTAAGGGGTACCAATTATTGCTAAACAAACAAAGTGCTTCAAATGTTAGGTTTGGCATAGGGTACAATCACACTGAAACACCAACAGATTTCTCTCCCAAAACTACTGAAGATGGGAGAAAAATTGTTTCAGGTGAAACTTCTGTAGAGGAAGAATGCACATCTTTCCATGAATACTTTCTAAAATCACACAAAGAAAGTTCTTCAGAAGTACTGGTTAAATCTGACTTTAAGCCATCAGTAGTTTCAACTACATCAGGAGTTGAGAACCTGAAAACTAATGATGACCTAAAACCAATCAAAACAGTCAGAGACTTGTCTTTGAAAGAAAAGACAAAAGAATGTGAAATTTGTGGTCTGTTCAACCACAAAACAGAATTTTGCAGATATAGAAACGGCATTCAGTTCAATAAGAAAAATCAACAACTGGTTGTGGGGAAACAAATCAAGAATGATTATGTAAAAACTTTTTCTCCCAAGAAACAACAACCAGCAAAAACCTTTTCTCAGAAAAAGACGAAATCTCAACAAAAGTCTTTTTCTCAAAATTCTCTTTCAGTAGTTAGACCTGAATCATCAGCAGTTTCACAAACTGCTGAGATTAAAGATCTCATGAACTTGGTACAACTACTGATGACCAAAGTAGATGGTGGTCCTCAAAAGGATACCACCATTGTTCTTAATGCAAAATCCATTGCCAAAAAGACATGGATTTCTAAACTTGGTCAAGAACAAACTATAAATGTTCTCAAAAGCAAACCCAAAGCCAAACTGGCTTGGGTTCCTAAATCTAACTGATTTGCTATCTTGTGCAGAGAGTTTCCAGAGGCTTAAATAGCATTTGGTATGTAGACAGTGGAGGCTCAATGCACATGACAGGATGCAGATACCTGATAAACAATTTTATCAGTCAAAGAGATGGATCTGTATCCTTTGGGAACAATGTTAAGGGATATGTGCTAGGACATGGCAATGTCTCCTCTGGCAAAATACAGTTTGACAAGGTCAATCTGGTTGAAAACCTTGAGTACAACTTGCTGAGTGTGTCACAAATGTGTGATAAAGGATATTCTTCCTTTTTCACAAAGACAGCATGCAAGATCATATCACCAGAAGACCAGAAGTTGATAAAGAAGATCATTGAAGATCATACTTTGTTAATAGCCAAAAGATGTGGCAATGTCTATGCAGTGGACATTGAAAAAGACAAAGTACTGAACAACACTGCCTGTTTCTTCTCAAGGGCATCAACTTCAGAAACTGATCTCTGGCACAGGAGACTTGGCCATGTGAACTTTAAAACCATAAATAAAGTCACAAAAATGGGCTTGGTCAGAGGTCAACCCTTAAAAGTATACCAGTGTCAAGAACACTGTGTATCATGTTTAAAGGGAAAACAACATAAGTCCTCTTATAAGTCTATTGAAGAATCAAAAACAACTGCATGTCTTCAACTACTCCATATGGACTTATTTGGGCCTGTAAAAATCATGAGCCTTGGTAAGAAGAAGTACTGCTTAGTCATCATTGATGACTACTCAAGATTTACATGGGTATTCTTCTTATTTTCCAAGGATGAGGCTGCTGAAATCATCAAGTTCTTCATTCTACAAGTAGAGAAGCAATACTCTCTACCTGTCAAAACCATTAGAAGTGATAATGGGACAGAGTTCAGGAACAAAACTCTGGATGAATTCTGTTTGTCTAAAGGGATTATTAGACAATTCAGTGTTGCCAGAACTCCTGAACAAAATGGTGTGGTAGAAAGGAAGAACAGAACTTTAATAGAAGGAGCAAGAACAATGTTAGCTGATTCTGGCCTACCTTTTATACTTCTGAACCTGAAAAGACTGTCACTTCATCCAAACCTACTTATTATGGTGATCAAAGGTTTGATGATGAGGATCCAGCACCATGGACTCCTCAAACGGTCATTAAGTCAACTTCAAAACCATCAGAAGTTTCACAAACTTCTGATTCAACAAATACTGAAGGACAAATTCAAACATCTGCTTCAGCACCTGCAACTACTGAAGACACTGAAACTGCTGAACCAGATATAATAGACCTCAGTAGTTTGTTTGAAGAACATGAGCCACCAACACCTGTCAGTGGTTTACAACAACTGATCGAACACAAAGACCATCCACTTGATCAAACCAGCTTTCCAACTTTTGTCTATTCTCAGCATTTATTTCACAGTTGGAACCAAAGAAGTACCAGGAAGCCCTCAAAGACAACAATTGGGTGCAGGCAATGCAAGATGAATTGCTTCAATTCAACAAGCAACAGGTTTGGGAAATCTGTCCCTTACCACCAAACAAGCAACCAATTGGGACAAGATGGGTTTTCAAGAACAAACAAGATGAAGCTGGTATTATAATAAAGAACAAGGCAAGACTGGTAGTACAAGGTTACTCTCAAGAAGAAGGCATTGACTATGATGAAACCTTTGCTCCAGTTGCAAGGCTTGAAGCCATCAGGTTATTTCTGGCCTATGCCATTTCCAACAAAATAAAAGTTTATCAAATGGATGTCAAGAGTGCATTTTTGTATGGAAAAATAAAAGAGGAAGTGTATGTTTGTCATCCACCTGGGTTTGAGGATCCTTCTCATCCTGAGTGGGTGTACAAACTAGACAAAGCTCTTTATGGGCTCAAACAGGCTCCAAGAGCCTGGTATGATACACTTTCAACCTTTTTACTCAAAAATAATTTCACTAGAGGTGCCATTGATAAAACTCTTTTCATAAAACATGTTGGAAATCATGTCTTACTTGTTCAAATATATGTTGATGATATCATTTTTGGTTCAACTAACACAAAATTGTGTGATGAATTTAAGAAACTCATGCAATCAAAATTTGAGATAAGTACAATGGGGGAACTGTAGTACTTTATGGGACTGCCGATTAAACAACAAACAAATGGAACTTTTATACATCAATCAAAATATGTTAAAGAATTATTAAACAAATTTTCTTTACAAGACTGTAAATCATGTTCCACTCCCATGACACCAACCACACAAGTTGAACCAGATGATCAAGGAAAACAGGTTGATCAAACCATGTATAGATGTATGATAGGTTCCCTTTTATATCTAACTGCTTCTAGACCAGATATTATGTTTTCAACATGTGTCTGTGCTAGATATCAATCAGCTCCTAGGGAATCACACCTTATTGCAGTCAAAAGAATTTTCAGATATCTGAAAGGAACTCCCACACTTGGAATTTGGTATCCTGCTTCTAGCAATACCAAGTTATCAGCTTTTTCAGATAGTGACTATGCAGGGTGTAAAATGTCAAGAAAATCAACATCTGGTGGTTGTCAATTCTTGGGAAATTGTCTAGTGTCCTGGCAATCAAAGAAACAAACATCTGTTGCAACTTCAACTGCTGAAGCTGAATACATTGCAGCTGCAAATTGTACATCACAGATACAATGGCTCCAATATCAACTTCTTGATTATGGAATCAAAGAGACCAAGACACCATTGCTTGTAGATAGCAAATCTGCCATTAGCATCATTCAAAATCCTGTTCAGTTTTCAAAGACTAAACACATTGAAATCAGGTATCATTTCATAAGAGATTGCTATGAAAAAGGCAAGATTGAAGTGAAACATGTAGCAACAGCTAATCAAATAGCTGACATATTCACTAAACCCCTTGACACATCAACATTTCAGAAGTTAGTATCCATGCTAGGGATGCTAAATTTGTAAGTGTTTCTATTTATTTTTCTGCACAACTTTTTTTCCACTTACATCTGTTTTCAAAAACTTGAAAAACTTTTGAAAAGAGAGAAACTACTGATGAACAAAACATCAGTATGGGGATAATTTCTAAAAAGTTATTAACTTCTGATAAAACAACCTTCAGAAGTTATGAATAAAGTATTTATAAAGAATTTCTCATCAGCTGTTCAAAACTGCTGAAGAGAAAATGGGAACTACTGATGAAGATAATTCTTCATCAGCAGTTTAGTCAAAAAGGGCAAATCTGACTTTTCCCATCATCAGAAGTTTGACCTAGTCGGTTTAAAACTTCTGATAAAGAGATTTTTAATGCCTGTGGTAGGAAATCCTCTGAACCAAGAACAAGAGGTACATGAGACAACTGAGTTGGGCTCAGCTCATGATGTAACTGATACAGTCCTCATTGAGGATGTAATCAGGGATTCAGATGATTCCATTGATTTGGATGATGTTTCAAAACACCAAACAACTGAATTGATTCCCCTAGAGTGGCATCTTCTGTACAAGAAGAAGATCAACCAAAAACACACCCCTCACTACAAATGCCTACCCAATTCCCTGGGCAAACAAGCATAGACATGAACCAGCTATGCAGCCCAGATGGTCCCCTGTACCACATGATGAACACTCTCATCAAGAATCACTTCCAAACATACACAGCTAACTTGGAGCTGTCAATCAAAAACCAATTTGGAGTGATCAAGACAAAGATGAACGATCTGTCCAACAAGATTGAATTCAACAGCAGACAGATTGCTACTCTTACAGGTCAATTCTCCCAACCCTCAACTTCCAAACTTGATGAATCCAAAAAGGGGGAGAAAATTAGGGAACCTAAGGAGTCATTCGAAGCCAGGATAAGGGCAAGAGTGGCTATCCTTGAAAGAGATCAGAAGAATCAAGCCAGAAAAGAAAAACTGGCCCAACAATTTGGTGTCTCTATTCAAGAAATAGAAGATGCTGAAAAGTCTGATGAATCCCAAGGGCACAATGAAGAAACCTCTGATGGCCAAAGTTCTGATGAAGAATCAGAAAGTACTGAAGACAATCCATCAGTAGTTGACAAACCTTCAGAAGTTGTCAACCCATCAGAAGTTAACACTTCCAAGACTCAAACTGCTGACCCTTCCAGATCAACTTCTCCTATTCAACCAACTTCTGTTCCTACTAGGCCTACCACAACAGTTACCACAATGATTGTGCTAAACCCTTCTCCAATCTCTCAATCAGCAAAACTACTTGAGAAGAGTTTAGTGGCAGCCCAAAAGAAGGCCAGAGAAGATCAGATCTGGAAAACACTGGAATCAAGGGATGACTTAGATCTAAGCCATGAAGAAAAACTTCAGGCTTATGAAGCTGAACTCCAAAGGCAGGCTAGCCTAGATGAAATTGCTGAAGAAGATAAAAGACTTGAACTGATGTCTTACATTACAAAGAACAGCAAAATCAAAGCCCACACACTGAAGAGACTCTCTATGGAAGAGCTGATAAGAAGAGCTCAACTTATTGCAGATAAACTTGCAACAAGTAAAGACACAAAGGCCAAGAGAGCTCAGATGATAGAAGAACTGGTAGCTAATGGTTATGGTTCAAAAGTCTCAGTGTCCAAATGGAAAGAAGAAAGATTGGTGGACACATATAGAAAATATAAGGCTGCAAGGGCTGCTAATCCAGAGAAGTTTCAAACTGCTGAAGCTTCAACTTCAGTAGTTAGAACTTCTGGTGTTCAAAGAAGACCAGCTACACAAAGAAAGAAGTCAGAGGAGAAAGTGAAGACTGATTTCAGGATGGTACTACTAGAAGGTAGTACAGTAGTCCATTCTGATTTTGATATAGAAGAAAAGCCTCTGCTCACACAATTCAGGGATCCTTCCACCTTTGCATATCAAATCCAGAAGACCATCACAGACAAACTGCACACTAAGGTAGTAACTGAACATCATTTACCAACATTTCAGATACCTAATGTGATGCAACAAGAACAAGGAAGTGAATCCCACCTGAGAGTCACTGAAGTTGAAAACATTCAACACTCAGGAGAAACCCAGGGTACCACCATGGTTCCCTACACTGTAGACTTTGACAAGTGTAAAGTACCAATCATCAGATGGTCCTTTACTGATAACAACTCAGTACTTGTGACAAGAAGAGATCAAACAAGCAGGGCATATAGGTCGATGAATGAACTGAAGAAACTATCAACCAAAGACATGCTTACAATCCAACACTTAGAACCACAGAAGGGGTCTCTTACTGATGATCAACTAAACCAGCTCAAGAATTCCATGTTCAAAGGAATATGGAAAATTGTGAAGGACAGAAAAGAACAATAAGGAATTAGTAAGGTTTTGGCTTCATCAATCCAGGGGGAGATTGTTAGGACAAAAAGGATTGGTGAAACCACTTTTGCAAACCTTAGTCTAATTCACTTCTGTCAAAATATTCTAAGTATAGAACTGCTGAAGAAGAAGGATCAAACTGCTGAAGAAGAGATTCTGAAGTACTGAAGAAGAAAGTCATCAGAAGTTCTGAAGTTCAAACCAGACACTTCTACTGAAGAACTACTGAAGACAAACTACTCATCAGTAGTTTGTCATTCATAAGTACTTACAGAAGATATTTTCCACTGCCTTTGTATATCAGTAGTTTATTACTTTAATGTTTCTTTTTTCTTTATGTACAAGTTCCAAGACTGCAACTTGTTGCAACTTGTTTCTGAACTTGCTTTTGGCAAGTTTCATGTATTTGTAACGTCTATAAATAGAAGGGTTCATCCCTCTGTTTTAGACATTGATTTTAATACAAGAAATCCTTCAACACTTATTATTGTTATTCCCATTTCGTGTTTATTGAGAATCTGTCAACGTTTTTCATTCTCATTCAATACTTAGATTCTCAATAAACACTTTTCATTTATTAGTTCTTGATTCCAGAGGGAGTAATAACTCATGTTGATAAGTGTAGCTTTAAACTTATAACATTCCGCTGTGCTATCACTCATCAAGAACTTGCTAAACACTTAAGTGTCAACTAGCAAGTTCTAACAAAAGAGCAACTTACTGATCCAACAAATGTGTTTCCAGATTATCATATTGGGCCAAAATAAAGGTTTTGGAATTAATATAGTTTGTCTAAAAGTGAGCGCCTATGATTAACGAGGATAGATTTGAAAATTGGCGCTGGAAATAATTTGTTTGGAAGGTGTAGAAATCTTGGGAATTGATAGTGGAATGCTTTGACTCTTTTAAGACTACCCGGAGTGGAGGGGCGGGAAAGAGGGGCGTGATACGCCATGTGGCACTTGTGGGATCCATGTGTGAAGGGTGAAAATTGTGGGGAGTGGGAGGGAGGGAAGGAAATAATATTATATTGTGTTAAAGTTAAAAAAAAAAAAAAAAAAAAAAAAAAAAAAACCCTGATCAATCAGAATGTTCCACCTCGCTTCAAGCCCCGCCCCCCGCTCATGAATTCTTCCACGCCAAAAGGGGCAACGCCATGTTTATGCCCTTTGGCGGTGGTGTAGAGGGCTTGGAGAGGGCTTCAAGCCCCTCCTTCCCGCCCCACTCCCAACAGTCTAATGATAATGTAATGATAATGGTGGGTGACTTTGTTTGGGTGCATTAAATGTGGCTTGCTGTCAAAGTTCGTTGTTAGGATTGGAAATAATATGGGGCCGTGGATTATACTAAAGTTATTGGAGGTGTGCCACTCAAAAGATCCAGTTTGTTTTTTCACTTGAGGTTTGGTTGATAGTGGGTTTGCCTTTGGTCCGAATTTGTTTTTTGGACTCTAGGTTTTTTTTGTTTGAAAAGGAGTGGGTTGTTTCTATGTGGGTTGAGAGTTTTGGGTTGTAAATAGAGGAAACTAAAAATATACATGTCAATACGGTAATATTTTGCAAAGAAAAAGGGGGAGATAATTATTTATTTGGCAAAATTATTAGAGCATTGTTCTCTGAAAAATGCGATGTGCAAGATTTTGAAGTATTTTTGCAATGAAGCTGGATGTTCGTTACTGATTAGTTGAAGATTGAACCTTATCATATGCCGTTTACTTAGGTCCTTTATTAATCAGGCGTAAATTCTTCATAGGAGGAAAGATGCAGATTATAGTGGATATAGAAGTAATTTGGATAGACTTACATTGAAGGGAGATTGGATGCGAAAGGTTTTGGGTATTCGGTGGATTTGTGAAGATACCAGACAGAGTCAGACACAACTGATTGGGAGACGAAGATCAAGTCTTATGAGAGAAGAACTGAAATCATCAGTCAAAGGGGAGTTTGTTAGTGCATGTTTTGTGACTGATGATTATCAGTGTTTGTTAGAGTTGATAGCAACGGTCAAGGGGGAGTTTGTTGGTACATTTGTGACCGTCGCTATGCAACTCATGTGGGCTTAGTTTTAATGTATTAGAGTGAGGGCATTATTATGGTAGCCCAGGCGACATGCCTGAGGCCCAACCCATACTTAGATATTCATAGCCTATATATAGGATTTGTTTCAAATGAGAACCTTTCCCCAAATTGAGAACTAGAGAACCATTATGGGCCACACATTTTTCTAAGGCAAATTTTTTTTTTTTTTTTTTTTTTTTTTTTTTTTTGCAAAAATCGCTGCTTTATATGTAAGAAAATTTTTTTTTATTTTTTTTGTATTTTTTTTCAGTATACACATGTGTATAATTGCATTATACACATATGTATAACTGAAATATACACATATGTATAGCTGAAAAATGCTATATACACATATGTATAATTGTTATATATACATATGTATAGTTGACATATACACATATGTATAAATGAAAAAAAATTCAAAAAAAAATAAATTTTTTTCCTTGCATAAAAATTTGCGATTAAAGCAAAAAAAAAAAAAAAAAAATTTTTTTTTTTTTTTTTTTTTGCCTTTATATGAAATGTGTGGCCCAGAATGGTTCTCTCAGTTCTCAAATAGGGGTTGGTTCTCTTAGGATCCCTACCCTATATATATATGTGTGTGTGTGTGTGTGTGTGTTAGGTTTAGGGTTGCAACAGTCTCTAGAAGAAGACTACTGTGTGTGGTCTAGTCCAGGTTGGCATGAGGTTGAGCTAACCTCAGACCGGTGTCCCATTCAACAGCGTATGTGTATGTGTATGTATGAAGAATATGTGCCGACTTGTTTATTATATATGAAAGTAAGATTCTTTGTTTTACACATATAATATTTATTGTTTTTTTATATATTCGGTTTGACGTCTTGTGAAGATAATTAGAAGTGATTAGTGATGTAGTATCGGTCCTACACATATTAACAGTGGTTCATTGTTTGTTTATGATTTCTTAAGTATATAACTGTTCACATTGATATTTTTGACTACTTATAAAACTTTTTTTTATCACACCGAAATGTTTTTTCAAAATATATTTTAATTTATAGTTCAAATCAAAATTAGTTTTGATCAAATATGTTAAAAAAACTAATACTAGAAGAGTTAACGAAAAGTTAAATGGTTAGACGATAAAATTGTCGGCAATTCAGGTTATCAATTTTTCTTTTTATTTGGTTTCCAAATGTTCTCAAATATATTATATTATTAAGTAAATAAATATTAATATTTTACAATATCATGAAGTGATTATGAATAAGTTTTACCCGACTTGTTTGGGTCTGCCTTCTTTTAACCTAGTCTATTTATGCCCCCCGTCAAAAAAATTTCTGTATCCGCCACTGATTGTGACAAGAACAGATGTTACTAAATAGATTTTCCTTACAACAGACGATTGGCTTCTTGATTTGGTCTTTAGTAAACAGACCTTAAAATATAATATAGTATTCCCGTGTTTTCACATGGGATTTCACCTAGTATCTATACTTTCCATAATAGGAGAAGCGTGAGTGACGTCAGAAAGCTTATGTGTCAGCCGGAGAGAGTGACCACCAATGCGCGTATGATGCAAAAACTGACGTCATTACTCCCATTAAAAAATTCAAAAAGAGGGGTGGGCCACGTGAAACCACCGTTGTTGCTCCCAACAGCGGTTCTCAATCCATGCGTCTGCCAACCAACAGCAGACCTTTACTAATATTTCCTCTCAGCTGTTTTAGGCCCGAAGTTTTTGAATTTTGAGGGGGAAAATTTAAATCCACGTATGGAAACGTGCCTCATCAACTACCTATATATAACCACATAAGAAATGCACCCATTACTTCTATCAGCTTTGAATTTTCTAAAAAAAGATTTTCAAATTTCCCTCCTAAAACATAAAACAATGTCCACCTCAATATATGATGAAGAAAGCCGTTGTGATCTGTATCCAGCCAAAGACATGTGGTACACGAAGGCTCAAGTTATAAGAAAGTGGAAGAGGGCTTATCCATTGCAGAGTTTGATGTTGAAACAAGAAGAAGAGTGTGGTTGTAGTGCTCAAACCGTTGAGACACAGAAGAAGCCTGTTGATGAAGTCATTGTACCAGGAATTCAAGAGGTTTCAATATTTTATTCGTATCTTTTATATGTCTTCACTTTACTATATTTTTGTATTGTTTAAAAGTGTATGTTTAATATACATTGTGTGTGCTGCCGATGTCTTTTGTTGTTGTTGCCGCCATAAAAAGTGTTGAAGAAAGCTATGGTTGGTTTTATGCTGCCTGCCATAATTGTAACAATAAAGTTTTAAGTAAATCTGAGTTTTTGCAAAATGCTGAAGAAGTGTGTGAAATAGTTCTGAAATTGTGTAGATACACGAAAGTGCGACTAGTGCTATTGAATTGCAAATGCTAATATGTCTTGTTTTTTGTCGAATGGTCGAAGGTGAAACGTAGATGGTCGAAGGAAGAAACAGACGGTCGAAGGTAGCACTGGGAGGTCGAATGAAGATTTGTTTATATGTATGTCCAGATTCGCCCACTGTATATGGTCGAACCTGCACATTCGACCAAGCTATTTGGGCGAATGTGCAGGTCTATATAAGGTAATCTCATTTTTGAATGTTTAATTTTTGGTCATTTGTTTCCCTCCCAGTGTGTGTTTCTCCCTAGGGTTTTTATTGAGTCTGTAATCAAGTTTTATGATTATTTCTGTGTTTTGCTAGTTTTATTATCATTTTGTGATCAATTCAGGGATTCCGCACCTGAATTGAACTTGTATGATCATTATCTTTGTTGATTAGCCGATCCTATACGCATACAAAGTGGTATCAGAGCCATTTGGATCAAACAACCACAAATTGATAATATTACAGCTGATTTGGACCCAATTTTGATCAAAACTTTCTGTTTTTCAGTGAAACAATTGAATTTGGTGATAATTGATTGATTTGAACTTGTTTTCATGGATAAAATTCAAAATTCTCTTTATTAAACTTTTTCCAAATCCAATCGGAAGCAAAACCTGCATAAGATCATCACATTTCATCAACATTTGAAAATTTTTGATCAAAATAACTGATTTTCAAAGTATAACCGTTTTTCAAAATGAAAGGGTCGAACCTAGGGAGATTTGGTCGAGAGTGGAACTTTTAGGTCGAACGAGGGATTATTTAGTCGAACGTGGAGTTATATTTGGTCGAACCTAGAAAGTTTTAGTGTGTTGTTGTTCATTCGACCTTAATTGGTACATTCGACCAATCGGGTGGTCAAACGTGGGATAAATCTGTCGAAAGTGAACCGAGTCTGTTATTTTCTACATTCGAACCTTGTCAAACGGTCGAACCTGGACTAATTTGTACATTCGACCACGCGATTATTCAAAAGGGTCGAACATAGAAACTGTTGTGAAATTTTTCTAATCGTTTCGTGTTTTATCATTTTCAGAGCGATATGTGGAATTTTCCTACAACACCACGACCTAATACAACACCACAACGGCAGACAACTATGGATCCTTGGTCGGTAGCTACTCAGAAGACTAGTCAACCATCCCAACCGATTAACTATATGGCGATGACTAGTTCTATGCCCCAACAAGTTGCACAACCACAACCACAACCTATGGCTGATTACTGGGGAGTTGCAGCAGCGTCGGTACACTCTCAGACTACCAATGCGATTTCGACACTTATTCATGACTTATCTTCGGGTAGTGGGAGTCGTCCACCAAAGTTGATGGAAATGATAGACTACAACACATGGAAGACCAAGTTTAAGATTCATATAGAGGGAATGGGATTAGAAGGAACGGAAGCTTGGCAAATGATTGCTAAGGGTTATGTTGCTCCGGTTTTGGAGAACACAGGTGAACCGATTCCATTAGAAAGTCTTGCTGATGACGAGAAAAAGAAGTTTGCGGTGGAAAAGAAGGCGTTTTCCCAACTGTCCCAGGCCATAAACACTGATCTCTTACATCAGTTTGGGTCGTGCACCACTTCTAAACAATTGTGGGACATGTTAAAGAATCGTCATGACGGGAATGAGAAGACGAGGAAGCTTAGAATGGAGGAGTTGCGAAAAGAGTTTGAGAATTCAGCTATATGGGAAATGAGACGCGGAAGGAGTTGATTCCAGGGTATTGTCACCTATTGACCGAACTTTCAAGCTATGAGATCAATATACCGATGTCTGAGCTGGTGGACAAGTTTGCTGATGCGTTGCCACCATACTGGAATCAACACATCGAGGTACTCAAGGAAAAGGATGCGTACCAATACTGGACCATCAATGAGTTTATCCAGAAGCTAGAAAACAAAGAGATGGAAGAAAAGAGGAAGGCGAAAAGAGCTCAAGTTCCTCAGAATCTAGAGCTATACCATGGCGGTGTATCTTCATCTCTAGCTAGTTCAAGTTCTAGTTCTAATGTTGCTCCACACATTGCGTGCGTATCAAGTATTGTTGAACCACCCAAAGCCCCCATAAACTATCTTGCTCAAACTTCATCATATACACCACCATCATACCCTACTACATACATTCCACCATTTTCACCGATGCAACAAGCTGCTTGTTATTCTGCAAGTCTAAACCAACCTTAACAACAATCTTATATTCCTCAAGTGAATCAAAATCAAATGCATCCAAATCAACCTAATCAGAGTCCAATTGTGTTGGAGACTTCGAACTTGAACAATGTTACTATTGAAGTTGCACAACAACATGTAGCATTGGTCTCAGCTATGGTCACTTCTTATAAAGGTTTAGTCGCTAGTCAAATTGGTAACAACAATCTAACAAGTGAGGACTATGCGCAAATTGACAAAGAAGAAATGGAGCTCATTGACATCCAGTGGGCGTTTGATAGCGTTATGAGGAGAGCAACTGAATTCATTGAGAAGACGGGCAGAACTTATCTTTCCACTTCTCCAAACACCATATATGGCTTCAACAAAGCAAAAGTGACATGTTTTAATTGTGGTGGGAAAGGTCACTTCAAGAGGGAATGTACATAGCCAGCACAGCAAGGGAATAGGAATCCTTTCAACACCAACTATCAGAACCGTCAAAATCAGGTATCATACCAAAGTCAAAACAACTCCAATTTTCAACAACAAAATAACTACCAAAACCGCCAAAACAACTCACCAAACAACACTGTTAGACAAACCACTACACAAAACCAGAATCAAAACAAAACACCACACAATCCAACCAGAACTATAATTCCTATTTCTACACCAAACAGCCAAACCCAATCAGATAACAAGAACCAGGCCTTGGTGATACAGAAAGATGAGGGATTTGATTTGAGAGGTATGCAGTTGGGTGTTGAGGAGATTACCACTGGTAATGTGGCGTGTGTTGCCCAGCAAATGGATTTGGATGAGCCAGTGAATGTTGAAGAAGAATTGGTGACTAAGAAGATATCTAAAGTGAAAATTGAGGAGTTGAGTGATGAAAGTGATGATTGTGTTGAGAAGAAGTCGGGATTGATCCTTGACTCTGTTATTGAGATTCCAGAACAATGTGATTCAGCTTATTCTGATACGGAGAGCGATTCTGATTCTGAAACTAGTGTTAACTCACTAGATGATGATATCGATCAACTTCTTGCTGAAGCTGATTTTCTGATAACACGCAAATCATGCATGGTGGATGATGCTTGTACCAGAATCAACTATTCTAAATTGTTTGCTGGAAAGGAAGCACACTTTGCACTGATGGCGATGACTGAGCCTCCAAAGAAGGTAAGTTCTGAATCTAATCTAGATATGAATAGTGAGAGGTATTGTGGTGCATGCGATAGATTGACAGAGGATAATAAGCAACTCAGGGTTCAGCTTGAGAGTGCTAAGATCAACTGTCAATTGTATCAGAAAGAAGCACGAGAATTTAACAAGGTGCTTGATGGTTACAAGAAAGACATTTCAGAACTTAAAAAGACTTTATCTTTGAAACAATTAGCCATTATATCAATGAATTGGAAAATACAAAACTTGAAATGGCTACCATCAAGTGCTTTGCAGAAAAGGTCAACAAGAAACTTGAAAGTTATAAGCACATTGCATATATTGTTGACCACATCATTGAAGAGCCTTCACAGTCTAGTAGTGCAACCTACAAGGCCGTCCCATCTCCTGTGTTATTTGAAAACCATACTTTGCATGCAATAACACCGGAGAGCTCAGTTAAGTCTGACTCGACATCGGATGATGAGTCTAACACCTCCAGTGTGGGAGATCCTAATTCTGATGTTCGACCTATTTTGGGACTAAATAATGAAGGTGTGATTACTGTAACTGATGATTCCGACTCTGAGGATGACAAATCTGAGGAGGTGTGTGATATTCCTGCTGAAAATCACATAATTACAAATGAACCAGTGTCACCATCTCAGATTGTGCATCCCATGTCTAACGCTCATCGAGCGAATCAATCAGTTAAGCCTGTTGAGATAAATGAACAAAGTGAAAAACCCGTCAAAGTTTTCTATCGGATGATAGGATCCGATAAGATAATGTCTGATGAGGAATATCCAATTCAATTTACCAACTATTCCAAGATTGAGAAAATTTGGCAGGAGAGTACCATTTGGTTCCCAAAGCATGAGCGAACAAATGAAGTACCTCCAGAGGTTCTAAAGAAAATTTATTTGGATATTCCAAAAGAACCAAAGGTTCATGTCACAGAGTTTATCAAGCCAAAGAATAAGGCTAATAGTTTTCTTGAGCCGACTTACTCCAAGGACCCAGCTCCTGAGAGTCTAAGAAGGAAGTGTGTGGATGATCAATATCCTATCACTACATATGCTAAGTCGAATGCCAAGAACAACTTTGAGGAATACCGTGCGTGTTTTAAATGCGGGAGAGAGGGCATTTACTTGCTCACTGCCCGTATGTTAGGCACAAAAGACACAAGGTGGAAGTGAAGCAAAATCATCAACATCCAGCCGATAATCAATGTTATCCACAACAACGTTTTGTCCCTCAACAAGCATCTTTTTATAATCAAAATCGTTTTTATCAAAGAAGGGACAACCGTTCGATGACATATGACCGTCGTAACCGGATAGCCATAGAAAAACCACTTAGGAAACCTATGGTGAACACAACTGTTGACAAGAAAAAGGTTCCTGTCAAACCTGCAGTAAAATCAACAGTTGGACCTGTCTCTGTTAAATCAGAGAAGGTAACCAAGAATGTTTCCTATAAAGACGAAGTAAAGAAACCGGTTGAGACCCCAAAATCTCAGATTCGGATCTTGAAACGTTCGAAACAGTATTGGTCACCAAAGGATTCTCAAGGTGCTTCATCTTCACAAGAGAAAGTGAAAGCTGAAACTGAAAAAGATTTAATTGATCAGAAGAAGATCAATTCAAATCAAAATCTGAGTGGGAAAATGGATTTTAAAACTCAATAAGTAAACCTCATCGGATATCATTTTATTTTGATTTTCTTCAAAAGTTAAAAAAATCCAAAAATATGCTTATTTTTAGATTTTTAGGGGGAGAAAATTTCAGAAAAATCAAAATAAAAAATTAGAAAATCCAAAATGAGTTTTCCCGGAGAAAAAGAGGAGATGATAGTACATTAGTGGACTCTCAGACTACTATGAAAACAAAATTATGTAACAACATTGAGTAGCCACTACAATTATATATTGGTAGGCTTGAAATCAAAGGTTAAAGTTCAGCATGGTGATATAAACCTAAAAACATTAACTGATAATCATGTGGATCAACGTCTCGTTGACATATGGTCTTAGTACCGAAATTTCGTTTGATAGATTGCCAAAATCGGAGGTTTCGGGTCGTTATATTGAAAGTTATCTGGGTAGAGCCTAACTGATCTTTTGTCGTATTGATTTACGGACCTAGATCAGTCAAGGTATCTTAACAAAAGATCTTTAATGACAAATCCTTAAGTTACCAAATGAGGAACTTAACATGTGTGATGATAATCAAAGATTATCTAATGCATCGTATCAATACTATGACGAAAATCAAGTATGATATTAGTCCTCACCCTGGTTGAGTGCATAAGTTGCTTTGAAGCATTAATTTGCTGACCTATCACCGCTGTGCCTCATACCTTGTAATTAACGGATAACTACAATATAATCATGTGTTACGATGAAACTTTGTGCAATTCTTGATACAGGAATGTGTCACGTGTGCGGGGACCGTAGATTTTTCAGTATCTAATATTACCATAATGTATCTGAAGTGCTGAACAATGAATAATGATTTTGAGTTTAAGTGGACAAACATACTGGTAATGGTTGTAGGATGCTCAATGCCAAAAAGCAGAAAATTGATCAAAAAGAGTTTTGACTGACGTTTCAATACTGATATGATCCTCTTACCGGAAGATTAACAAAAATATGTTTAGTTTACTTTTATGCAATTCCATTTGAAAATTCAAAAAGATTTTTGGTGTGTTTTAGCATAAACTTTGAAAAATCAAAATGTTTTGTTTCTACTTTATTTTCGATAACCGATGGTGGGATACTTAATGTGAATGCTCATATACTTAAAAGTTGAAAAAGACTACAGATTTTCAAGTTTCTGGTGCATATTAAAAATGTTTAATAGTTTAGGGGGAGAACTATTGAGGGTCAAAAGGAATGTGAAGAGTACTTCTGAGATTTTTGTCATGTCTAACGCTGGTTGTAGTTTGTGCAGTTTTTAGTAAAAATTTTCGGCAGAATCAAACTAGTCAGAGGTTGTTAAAGAAATGACGGAAGATCGAAGAATTCCAAGATAGATTTCTGTCTTCATCTCTGCACCAACAAATGACAAAGCCAAGATTTCTTAAGTCTGTCTAAGATTTTGAAGCTTACTGTAGAGATAGACAAGAACTTCGACACAAACGTGCATGAAGATGGAAAGTTTTCAAGTCGTTCAAGATGATGAGATCAAGAATTGAAGAATTGTTAACTTTCTGATTTGGTACATCACTAGCTAGGTCCAAGGGGGAGATTGTAAGTGCATTATTCATGTATGTCCCCAGCTAGTGATCCAGTACTGAATGTCGAAGATTCAGATAATCAGAAAACGACCAAGACTTTAACCTGAAGATACATTCAACCAGTCAAGAGGTCGAATGTAGTTTGTCTTGGGTCGAATGTAGATTGAATGAAGAAGATGGTTTCATTCGAACCCTTAAAGGGTCGAATGAACACTTTCGACCTCATGAAAGGGGTGAAGGTGGGAGCCTATAAATAGGGAAAAGTTAGTTATTTTTATTAGAGTTGATCATTTGAGCTTTTCCCAGTTTGTGTGTGTGTGATATTCTCTGTATTAGGTCTAGGATTTCATTTGTAATCATTGATATTTGATCTAATACAAAGAGTAAAGTTATGGAAATTGCTCGGTGATTCGTTATCTGTTTTCATCACGATCGTTTACGTTTATTTCTGAATCATTTTGCACGATCGGAGGGGATTCCACACCCTACGGTTGGTATTCGTGAGATCACGGTTCGTGATTACGATCCTAAAACGAATTCTCAATACAATGTTCCGTATACCCCTCAACAAAACGGTGTCGCCGAACGCAAAAACAGGACTCTAATTGAAGCGGCAAGAACAATGCTTGCGGACTCCAATCTTCCAGTAATGTTCTGGAACGAAGCAATTTACGCAGCTTGTTATACTCTCAATCGTGTTTTAACGGTGAAGAAATTTGGAAAAACTTTTTATGAGCTGTTGAATCGACGAAAGCCGAACTTAGAGTATCTAGAACCGTTTGGAGCCCCGTGTATGATGCTTAATCCATCTGAGAAGTTCGCACCAAAAGCTGAAGAATGATTCTTTGTTGGATATGCAACCCCGCTCAAACGAGTATTCAACAAACGAACTCGTCAGGTAGAGGAGTAGGCTAACGTTGAAGTTCAGAGGTATACTCAAAATGTATAGGGTAGCGGTCCAGGCTGGATGTTTGATTACAAAGATTTCTTTGAATCATTCAATCTAGATAGCTTGATTGAAGAAGCTGTATTACGATTATATTATGAGTGTGAAAACGCAGTGACATCACCATTGGTGAGTCCGATCACGGTAAACCCCCAAACAGCTTCTAATGATACCAATGCTCCTGTAGTAGAAGAAGAGGTATTTCAGGAAGCTTCCACATCTCTTAATTCATCGGAATCTGAAGATGACGACGATGTTACAAGTGAAGTTGTTCAAGATGTTGCTACAGAGACACCTCCAGTGAACCCAAATCCAAATGGTGCTTCATCATCGAACGTGGGTAATGATCTGGATTCGACAGAGAATTTGACTACTCAGACGGGAGTACAAGTACCTGATTATCCGGAATCTCGGATACATCGGATTCACCCGCTCGAGCAGGTTATTGGTGATCCTGGTAGCAGTGTCATGACGAGAGGTCAACTGAGGAATGCTAATTCACAAGAAAACCTTGGCGCTCTTGCTTTATATGCCAAAATTCAAAAATCAAGTTTTCAAAATGACTAGTCGTTTGCTTGTTATGTTTCGCAGGTCGAGCCGCGGACATACAAGGATGCTCTTTTGGATGACGCTTGGGTAGAGGCTATGCAAGAGGAGTTATTACAATTCCAGAAACTGGGAGTGTGGACGCTGACAGATTTACCTCCAGGACGGAAAAAGATAGGAACAAAATGGGTGTTTAAGTGTAAGAAAGATGACAAAGGAGTGATTGTTAAAAACAAAGCTCGATTGGTCGTACAAGGCTTTCATCAAGTGAAAGGAATTGATTATAACGAGATTTATGCACCGGTTGCACGCTTAGAAGCTATCTGCATGTTTCTGGCAGTTGCATCTTATAAGAAATTCAAGGTGTATCAAATGGACGTTAAAAGCGCGTTTCTTTATGGTGTGGTAAAGGAAGAAGTTTACGTAGGTCAACCACCAGGCTTTGAGGATCCTATTCACCGGGATAAGGTCTAAGTTTTAAACAAAGCTCTATACGGGTTGCACCAGGCTCCAAGACAATGGTATGAGGGGCTGAGCACGTATCTTCTATCCAAAGGATTTAAACGAGGTTTAGTAGATTGCAGTTTGTTTACAAAACGAACAGGGGATGACTTGCTTCTTGTGCAAATTTATGTTGATGACATTATTTTTGGTTCTACTAACGAACTTCTGTGCAGAGAATTTGAACGTGTTATGCAGGAAAAGTTCGAAATGAGTGCGATGGGAGGGATGAAGTTTTTCGTAGGCTTGCAGGTGGATCAAAGACCAACGGGGATCTTTATTCATCAGACGAAATACGTTTCTGAAGTCTTGAGCTGATTCCAGATTCGAAGCCGATGGATACCCCGATACAACCTAATCACGGGATTGGTGTTGACGCTAAGGGGGAGCTAACTGATCCTTTTACATACAGAGCAATCGTCGGATCTCTGATGTACCTCACCACTTCAAAACCAGATATAATGTTTGCCACATGTCTTTGTGCACGCTATCAATCGAAGCCGAAACATAGTCATCTTTCATCCGTCAAACGTATCCTTAGATATCTGAAGGGTTGTCCGTTAACGGCTGGATGCCAGTTTATGGGGATTGGGGAGGCTGTGACAAAGACAGCAAATCCACAACGGCTGGATGCCAGTTTATGGGGAGCAGGCTAGTGACCTGGGAATGCAAGAAACAAACTGCAGTCACCTTATCCACATGTGAAGCAAAATACGTCTCAGCATCAAGCTGCTGCTCACAAGTCCTCTGGATACAACAACAGATGGTGGACTACGGTTTACAATTTCTTAAAACTCCTATTTACTGTGATAATGAGGCCGCAATTTCATTGACAAAAGATTTAGTAAATCACTCTAAAGCTAAACATATCTGGATCAAATATCATTTCATCCGTGATTGTTATGCAAAAGAGTTGATCGATATGGTCAAAATCCACACTGACTATCAACGTGCAGATCTTTTTACCAAAGCTTTTGATAAATCAAGATTTGAATATCTTTTAAAAGCTAACGGTATAAAAGAAAAACAAGACTGATCACCACCTCAGTTTATCGCTTTTTAGGTTTAGTGTTTTTACTGTTTTTTAGAAAAATACAAAAAATCCAAAAATATGATTTACATTTTTATATAGATTCTATTTTCAGAAAAACCAAAAACATTGAAAAATTCAAAAATCCATAAAATTAGAAAACCCAAAATGATTCCCATGAGAAAAAAGGGAAATGATAGTATATCAGTGGGGATCTAACACATGCTAAAGAAGTGTAATGCAATATAAGGCGTGTGTTTGAGTCTGTGTGATGTGTTGTTAGGCTTCGTAGACCTATTACTGCGTGCCTGATACATACATATCAAACGAATTGTTTTGTGTGGATGAACTCCTCATGGGCATATGGTCTTAGTACCGTAATTTCATTTAATAGGGTATTTGTACAAAATTCGGAGGTTTCGGGTCGTTATGTTATTAGTTATCTGGGGATAGCCTCTCTGATCTTCTGCCGTAAGTCATTACGGACCTAGATCAGATAGGGTGTCTTTATAAAAGAGTTGTAACGCCAAATCCTAAAGTTACCGAATTGAGGAACTTTCAATGTATGACGATAATCAAAGATTATCTAATGCATCGTATCCAATCATTGATGCAAATCATGATTGATATCAGCCCTCAACCTGGTAGAGTGCACAAGTTACTTTGTAGCATTGAGTTGCTGACCTGTACACCTCTCTGCCTCATACCTTGTAAAATTACAGATGAAGAAAGCATAATCACGCGTTACAATGAGTCTTTGTGCATTTACTTCTTGATACGGGAGTATGTTGTGTGCGTGGGAACCACAGACAATTGAGTTTATACTATAAATAATAGTATCAGTCTAAAGCACTGCACAACAGTCTGCATGTGAGTTTATGTGGATCACAATATCAGCAGTTGCCAGATCACATTGTCTTTAATGATAATAAATCAAAAGATCAACGGTGTGATCAGATTTCTCAAAAACTGATATGATCCCCTTACCGGAAATCACAAAACATTTACTACTTTATCTTTACATTGTTGCATTTTACATTTCTCGTCAAAAATACAAAACTCAAAAAGATTTTAGGTGTGTTTTAACAAAAACTTTTGAAATCCAAAAGATTTTACATTTCTATCTTATTTTTGATAGCTGATGGTGGTTGATGGTGATTTTCTAAAGCTTGACGGACCAATTGAGTTTTGTCATCTTTTAATGAGAAATAATGAATGTTGGATGCTTAAAAGATGAAAAATATTTTGAACGGGACTCGATTTTGAGATTTGGTAAAAATTTCAAAAAATTCCATTTTTCATTCGCCCCTTCGTTGGGTCGAAGGTGGAATTTTCCTGCTCATTCGTACCTTTCAAACGGTCGAATGTGAGTGTTCTTATGTTGTTTTTCACATTCGAACCATTTGTCTACATTCGAACCTTTAAATAGGGTCGAAGGTGGACAAATTTTCACATTCGCCCTAGTCGTTTGGTCGAATGTGGAGCCTATATATGCCTGATCTGCACATTCGACCCCATATTCAAAAAAATTTAAATTTCTGAGATAAAGTGATCTTGTTGCTCGTGATTTAAAAATCTGATCATTGTATTCTACGTGTTCTACTGATCATTTCACTATATCATTTGCAGGTATCCATCCACAAACAAAGTCACAATCATTGAATTTGTGTTCGAACCCTAATCAGGATTAAAACATGATTTCTAGCCGATAATTGTTAAAAATTTTGTTAAGATTTCATTGTTTAAGTGTTTTAGGGGGAGAATAAACAAAAATCAAGGTTTTAAACTTAACAGATTGGATTATTGATTCTTTAAAAATGTCGAACCCTAGATTTTAAGTGAAAACACATAAACAATGTATAATAATCAAAATTGATGATTGGGAAAGGTTAATCGGCCATATTAGATGGTTTCAAATCAAAATGGCATGTTAAAATGATCTAAATCAAAATCTGCAATTTGAGAAGATGAACAGTCTTCTTTCGCCCAATTTTAAACGGTCGAACGTGGACTTTTGGTCGAAGGTAGATGTTCAAATGGTCGAAAGAGGAATAAATGGTCAAATGTACAATTTTTTAAACACTGATTTTCACATTCGAACCTTTGATTCCACATTCGAACCTCAATTTTCACATTCGTACCTTCGAATGGTCGAATGTAGAATTTCAAAAACAAAAATTTCAAGTTTTGATTATTTTGTCCGTTTTTAACGTGTTTTCTTGATTTGTTTTGCAGTCTAATCATGTCTGAACCACAGGGTACTGATGTTCCCGCAGGATCTTCAGAAAAGGCAGCTAGAAAAGAACAAGTTGAAGAATTACCATTTGAACCAGCACACAATTGCTGTGCATTTATGGGAGATCTGAAGAAACATACCGAATTCACCGGTATTGTTGATTTCTTGAAAAGAAGCCGTGTGATCGTTGCCCTTGCTACTCCCGCCATCATATATAAGGATCATCAACAAGAATTCTGGAAGAATACCAGAATGGATTATTGGAACAATGAATCTGCTGTCGTAAGTACGATTCAGGGGGAGTTAGTGATTATTTCTGAAGATGACATCAGAGAGGCACTGAAGCTACAGGCTAAGAAGACAGATCCAAGAGTTCTATCATGGATTGAACAGAGAAAGTGCTTCCTACGAATGAAGTACAATGGACCGATTACTGATGGTTCATTACACAAAGGGAAGCTGTGTCCGCAATTCAAGTATCTTGCACACGTTATGTTACATGTGTTTGGATCAGTGAGTGGAGGCTATGATGTTATGAGAAAGAGTATTAGCTCTTTGATGGTTGCCCTAATCTTGAACAAGCCTTTCAATGTATCCGGAATAATACTTGAACACATGCTGGAACCACTCAGAGGTTTGAAGAACAAAAAGTTTCTGTTATATCCGAGATTCCTGCAGATGATATTTGATGAGAAGTACAAGAACTTGAGAAGAGATCCTACTCAGATAGTCGTACAGGATCATATGAATCTGAACACGTTAGTTAGAATGAAGGGTTATAAGGGCGTGCCAATGAATGAAAGACCACCACACAAGAACCTGTTTGGTCATCTGATTAATCCAGGATATGAAGATCCAGGAAAGGATAAAGCTAGGCATGCTAAAAGTGATTCTGATGAAGACAATCCTTTATGTCCTGTTGATCCTGATGCAAAGAGAAAACGGCAAGTAGTGAATGTCGGCGCAAAGAGTGATAAAGGGAAAGGGAAAGAAAAGGTGGATGATGTTGCTAAACCACCGAAGAAGAAATCTCGTAGACAGAAGAGTGTTGTGAAGAAAGGTACTCACATGGTGGATGAAATGTCTGTTGATTCTAAAGAGACACAGGAAGATGAAAGATGGGATTTAGATAATGAGACTGTTAAGAGCACCACGCCCAAGGCCACTGTGGCTGGTGAGTCTGAAAGTCTAAACAAGTCTGTAGAAGAGCAGAGGACAAAAAGTCCAATTGCATTGAATGAGATTGATGAAGGTTTAGGTTTGGGATCTGAAGATTTTGGAGGATCGCCAAAAGCTGGAGAGAAACAGAAGAAGCCCTTATATAAGAAGAAAGAAAAAGTTGTGAAGCCAATGGAGAAAAGAGCTAAAGACATTGAGAATCTGATTGCTGGGAAGAAAGTTCCTGCAGCATCTAGCTCTAAATCACCCATTACATCCCCACCAGCAAAGAAACAAAAGACATCATCTACTGCTGAGCATACTGAACTGCCAACTGATGCATTCAATGATGCTTTGGATAGAGTTTTGAAAAAGCTGAAGAAAGGAAAGATTCCAGTTGCTGAAGCTTCTACACCAAAGGTTACTGTAGATAGTGATGTGATGACTGCAGTTAACCAGAAGCTTGCTGACATGATGAAGATTATTAATCAGCAACAAGTAGAGATCGAACAGTTGAGAAACAATGACAGGAAGATGTTAGATGTTGTCGAATCTTCACATGAAAATCAAGAAGCTCTGGAAGCAAAGATTAAACTACTTCAGAAGGAGAAGAAGAAGTTGTTAAAACATGAGCAGAGAAACACTAGAAGGTACATTACTCTGAAAGAGGAGAACAAGAAGCTGAGAGCAGATAACAAGAGTATGAATAATCTGATAAAGGATTTGTACTCTAAAGCTCCACAATTACAAGCGGGTGAAGAAGATAAAGAACGTGACGAGGAGGAAGTTGATTTTGAACCATCGGATGAAGAAGAATATGATGATGAGTTGAATGAGGATGCCGATGATGCTCCTAAAAAGAAGAAGAAAGATGATGGTGATGATGATGGTTCAGGAGATGATTCGGGTGAAGGTAATAGCTCTGCTAGTTCTAATAGTGATGATGATGATGATGCTGACAAGTATAAGTATTAGAAGAGAGGATCAGGAAAAGACAGAGGAGAATCTAGTTCTAAAGCTCCTGGTGGCACTACTGACGATGATAATATCTTCTGGAACGAGAAATTAAGAGCCTTATCCGAAGAAGATAAGAAATTATATCGCCAGATGTTGACTGATAGAGTCTGGACGATAGAGATGACTGGTAGGTTTCCAGAAATATTTGAGTCAAACGATATGCATTTTGAGTTGGAATATAATGATCATGATCTAGAAGACGGAGAAGTTTCTGCAGCCGTATCAAAAGAGATATTAGAGGGACTGGCGAAACAGGTTGGTAAATCTCTGGAGGAGTTGATGAGCGAGAATAAGATTCCTAATATACCTGAGAAAGAAGCAGGTAATCATTCCGATGATAGAGATGTCCTAGTGTTTGAAGAAGTGGAGATAGAGGATATTACTAGCGAGGAATATCCAGAATACTTTAAGAATGACAAAGATTCTGGATTTCCTGAATTTTCTGATGAACTGTTGAGCCAGGCTGAGAAACTTGCTCGTGAGAAGAGTAAGAAGTTTGTTGAAGGAGTGATTCCAGATTGTCAAAAGCCAAATACTAAATAATCTGATGCTTTGAAAGAATTATTGAGGAAGCTTAAAGAAAAGGAAGCTAATCGTCCAAAGATTGAAGTTCAAGGTAGCTTTTACAAATTCCATAATGATTTATTCAAAGGCAAAGCTCTCGGCTGGAAGTACTTGAGACAGCTTAAGTGTGTCGCAGTGAAATGGGAGAAAGGAATTCCGACTTCGAAAGATTCCATGACATTTAGACACTACCGTACTGGGTTGTTCGTGATATCTGCAGACATGAAATGTCGGGTGCTTCAGTAAACAACCATCTTGTTGGTTACTTTGCAGATAGAATGGCGAGGGAGAGTAGGACGAAATGGGAAGTGTTTACCCCACAATATCCTAAGAGGATAGTTCATAAGAAGAAGTTAGATGAGATAACGGGGTTGCCCAAGGTGACTTTGAAGTATCAACCACCAAAAGTGTTGAAGCATATTCCTTTGATGCAAATTCCACAACACTTTTCAAAGGATTTTATGTGGTGGTATTATGACTGGAAGACTGCAGAGGCTATTATCGTTCTGAAGGAAGGTTTGAAGGACTTTAAAAAGATTCACATTTTTATCCGATGTGGTTAATCAGTTGCTCACATGAAGACATCATCATGCTTTATTATAATCCGATCTATTGTGAAGCAAAAGACAGTGAACAGGAAGCCAAATACCAACGTGTGGTATTCTTAAGCTTTGCGTGGGATGTGAATGTGGGTTGTGATTTCGACAAGAAACTGGGGAAGGTTGTTAAGATTCAGAATGTTGAAAAGAAGAAACCTAAACAGACTCATGAACCAGTGATGACAAAAGAACAAAAGGCGTTATTGCGTATCAAATTGATGAACAAGACCATGGACGAAGAGCGTAGGCTGAAGCAATTCAAGCAATAGTCGAGGGGGAGTTTGTAGATACACGAAAGTGCGACTAGTGCTGTTGAATTGCAAATGCTAATATGTCTTGTTTTTTGTCGAATGGTCGAAGGTGAAACGTAGATGGTCGAAGGAAGAAACAGACGGTCGAAGGTAGCACTGGGAGGTCGAATGAAGATTTGTTTATATGTATGTCCAGATTCGCCCACTGTATATGGTCGAACCTGCACATTCGACCAAGCTATTTGGGCGAATGTGCAGGTCTATATAAGGCAATCTCATTTTTGAATGTTTAATTTTTTGTCATTTGTTTCCCTCCCAGTGTGTGTTTCACCCTAGGGTTTTTATTGAGTCTGTAATCAAGTTTTATCATTAGAAACAAAATTTTGAAGTGTAATTGATTATCTTATTGAATAAAATGAAAATGTTTATGATGATTTCTGTGTTTTGCTAGTTTTATTATCATTTTGTGATCAATTCAGGGATTCCGCACCTGAATTGAACTTGTTTGATCATTATATTTGTTGATTAGCCGATCCTATACGCATACAAATTGCCTGCTACTGCTTTGGCTTGTGGGAAATGCGATTGGGAATGTACTTCCATTACCACAAAGTATGTAAATCAGTAGATGTATACACTGTTTTTTTTTCCAGAATTTTCATTTCATTTCATTCATGTTTTTTATGTATCCACTGTTTTTTATGTCTTATTTGTTTAGGTTGAACTCGCATATAAGGGTACAAGATGAATCTGGAGATGTATCATTTGTGATGTTTGATAAAGATGTGATGATGATCATTGGAGCTGATGCATGGTATATTAGGGAAAGGGTATTGAAGCAAAGCAACACAAATGATGATAATGGAATTGCGTTTTCTCCGGTTGTTGAAAACAAACTGACTTTCAACCTTGAAGTTTGTGATTACAGTCTTGTAAGTGAGTACCATGTGTACACTGTCGTTAAGATTAATTGCCAGCGTATTATAAATTAAGAGTTGGTTGATGGATATGAGAATGTACATGGTACATCTGCCAAGGTATTTATTCTAATTTTATTTTAATAACCATTTATTTTTAATAGACATTTAAATCTGCTATGCTTCTTTATATTTGAGCACTTTTTAGGTCATTCAGGAAGTTTGTCGAAAAGTGTCTGTTAAGCCTTTAGAATCTTCGCAACTTGGTTTTCAAGTTACATCTAAGGTATTTATACTTTTGTGCAAGTATGTCTATGTTGTTGCTACATCTTGTATTCTTATATAACATTTTATTAGCTTTTTCATGGTTTGTTTGAAGGATCTTGTATGTGTTGATGCGTTTGTTGATACTGCCACAAGTCTCAATGGAAAAAGAAGTCTTGAAGATTGTTGTAATGTAAATTTTAGTGATCAAACTTCCAGGGGCAAAAGATTGAAGAAGAAGTCAGCTAGATTTCAAAATTAAGAACTTATTATTAACGTATTCAGATGTTTGTTAAGTTTTCCGAGTTGTAAACTTTTGTGTACATCTTTGCAGTTAAAAGATATGTATGTTAACATCTTTCCAAACCTTGGTATGAATAAATTTTAGTTAACAACTGTCGTTTAACATCTGTTGTTGTGGATGTTATGTTACTTTGTCATCCTCATCTGTTTTAACTTCTGTTATGCAATATCTGTTCTAACAATAACTTTTCCAAGTCCGTTTCATGTCATTTCTTTAAGAAGTTTGTTATTGAAATATTATTTATTTAAAACATAATAAGTAGTAAACAAAAACTATAATTACACCTTTTATTGATGATGATATTTTTGTATAATTTTTATTCATATAAAATATATGTTCAATTTTTAAATATATAAGAGCAATAAAAGAGTTCAAATTATTTGCAAAGTCTGTTTTAAAATTCTGGTGACATCATTCATTAGTTGAAAATTGTAATTTTATGACAGTTGTTTGTTAACATCCGTTTACTACTCATGAAATATTATATAACTTGAAGTTAGAACCCGTTTTATAGATGGTGATATTTTAGTAGATTTTTTATTGATATAAAGTATATGATCATTAGACTTCAATTCATATTTGAGAACAATACATTTAATTGTTTTATTAATATAAAATTATAACCTTATAATGATATGTTATGTTTCCATCTAGATCCTTCGTTTATACAGTGGTCTTCAAAGACTTTTAGGGCTCTGCGTGCTGTTTGTAATTATGAATTTGAAAAGACTGAACTAATTTAAATTTATAGATATTTTGTTAGATATTGATTACAAGTTAAGTTTGAAAAGTCCGTTTTTAAACTCTGTTTAAATCATCCTTTAGTTGAAAATCGTAATGTATCATAGTTGTTTGCAACATCCGTTGACAACTCATGAAATATTCAATAACTTGAATTTAGAGTAGATTTCTATACCAAACTTATTATTAGGACATTGAACACAATAATAGTATTTATATTAATAATTTAAAAGGATGATTATAATAGCATTACTGAGTTATATATAACTATTCGCTTTACATATATTAAAATATTAGATACACTTAGTATATTTCATGTCATTTGTTAAAGAAGTTTGTTATGGAAATATTATTTACTAAAAATATAATGAGTAGTCAATAAAAACTATTATTACACCTTTTATAGATGGTGATATTTTTGTATAATTTTTATTGATATAAAATATATGTTCAATTTTTAAATATATATATATAAGAGCAATAAAAGAGTTCAAATAATTTGTAAGAACAATAGTTTTAATTGTTTTATTAATATAAAATAATAACATTATAATGATATGTTATGTTTCAATCTAGATCCTTCGTTTGTACAGTGGGCATCGAAGACTTTTAAGGCACTGCGGGCTGTTTGTAATTATGAATTTCAAAAGACTGATCTAATTAATTTATAGGTATTTTGTTAGATATTGATTACAAGTTATGTTTGAAAAGTATGTTTTTAAATTCTTTTTAAATCATCCTTTAGTTGAAAATTGTAATGTATCATAGTTGTTTGCAACATCCATTGACAACTCATGAAATACTCTAAAACTTGAATTTAGAGTAGATTTCTATACCAAAGTTATTATTAGGACATTGAACATAATAATGATATTTATATTAATAATTTAAAAAGATGTTTATAATAGCATTACTGAGTTATATATAATTATTCAGTTTACATATATTAAAATATTAGCTACACTTAGTATATTTCATGTCATTTCTTAAAGAAGTTTTTTAATGAAATATTATTTATTTAAAACATAATAAGTAGTCAATAAAAACTATAATTACACCTTTTATAGATGATGATATTTTTGTATAATTTTTATTGATATAAAATATATGTTCAATTTTTAGATATATATAAGGGCAATAAAAGAGTTCAAATTATTTGTAAGAATAATAGTTTTAATTGTTTTATTAATATAAAATAATAACATTATAATGATATGTTATGTTTCAATCTAGATCCTTCGTTTGTACAGTGGTCATCAAAGACTTTTAGGGCTCTGCGGGCTGTTTGTATTTATGAATTTGAAAAGACTGAACTAATATAAATTTATAGGTATTTTGTTAGATATTAATTACAAGTTATGTTTGAAAAGACTGT